>JBAMMX010000009.1:6545301-6862801 GCA_037126225.1 Dillenia turbinata
AAAAAAATTTAAACAGCTTCTCTATCTTTAAAACTCCTAAAAAATGAAAATCCGAAGAGAGGGATTTTCCTTCTCATTAAAAGACACCAAAGAGAAGTGAATGAAGAGTGAATAATATATAAGGCACGGGAAGGAAGTTAATCCAATCTACCGATTTTTCAGAGTAACACATGAGAATAATCACTTACCTTAAATGATACCAAATGGAGAAAAATGTCATATAAGCGAGAAAGGAATTTCTAAGGATTGCAATGGGAAACTCTTGCTCCAGCATTGGCAGGTCGTTCATTCTGACAGAGTCTATACTTTCTCTTCGTAACCCTATGCCAAAGAGAATTCAGTTCTATGGGGAATCTTCAAAAACCATTTGCTTGCCAAAAATGTTTTTGGATATGAGATTACGAGATCTAACCCGCTCTCAGCCTTTGGTTTAGACACTTGATCCGAACCAATCAAATGATCTCTCTTATCTAACACACTCTGGGCTAGAATGATCTTTCATTAAGCTATCAACCTTATTTGGTACCTCAATTGGAATCCTTAAAATGAAAAGGAAGTATCGGGGAATACTAAAGAAACAAGCAAGGATAAGAGTGATGCGCACTCTTAAGGTTAAGAAAGCTTCCTTCCACTGGTCCAATCTCTTACGGATTTTATTCACTAAAGGATCCCAAAATTGCAATTCTAGAATTGGCCCCAGGGGAACTCCTAAATAGGAAATAGGCCACTCCCGCCTCGCATAATTACTAATCCTTACCAAGTAATCAAGAGTTTCACTAGAAATATTTATGCCAAGAAGTTCAGTCTTGAACATATTTATCTAAGTCTAAAAAATCTCTCAAAAATGTCAAAGGAATTAGCTGGTCATTCAAAACTACCAGATTCTATGGTTGATTTTATGACAGATTCTATGACATTCTATGTCATCCTATGATTGATTCTGTGGCTGATTTTATACCATGTACACCTGTAATTATTATCTTTATGATTGTAAATTCTCTATTTTTTTTCTTATTTAGGATATATTAATTGTAGACTTTTATTTTAGACAGATCTGTATATGGTAGTTTAGCTATGTTTTAGAACTAAATTTCAGTTTGTATCCATTATATAATGAGCATTATTCTCCAAGAAGAAGAGATGAGTTTTGCTCAAAACTCTCTAAGTTTATCATGGTATCAGTCTCAGTTCTGAATTCTCCTGTGTCTCTTCTTCTCAGTCCTAGTACAGTTCCTTATTCTTAGTCATTTTGATCAAGTTATCTCAGTCTCATGTCTTCAGACAAGCGTGATATCTTCTTGATTCGTTTCAATGGCAAAAACTACTCAGTCTGGGTATTTCACTTCAAGATATTTGTCAAAGGCAAAGATCTTTGGGGTCATATTGACGGCGGCAAACCTGCACCTGACAAAGACAGACAAGGATAAGCACTCCAAGTGGGAAGTCAAGGATGCTCAAATCATGACATGGATTCTAGTATCTGTGGAATCCAACATCATTTTGAATCTTCAACCCTTCAAAATTGCAGCAGAAATGTGGAATTATCTTAAAAAACTCTACGGTCAACACAACAACACTACTTGTTGGTTTCAGCTTGAACATGAGCTAGCAAGTCTCCAACAGGGCAGTCTCTCAATCTTTGATTTTTATTCTAGTTTCATGAATCTTTGGGTTGAATATACTGATATCATCTATGTTACCTTATCTCCCGAAGGTCTTAATTCTGTTCAATCTGTACATGAAACTACTAAGAGGGATCAATTTCTTCTGAAATTGAGATCTGAATTTGAAAGCATCAGGTCTAATCTTATGAATCGAGAAACTGTCCCATCCTTTAATGCATGTCTCAATGATTTATTTCGCGAGGAGCAATGACTTTTTAATCAAGCCAGTATGGAACAACTTAAATCCACTCCTGTTCTTATGGCTTATGCAGCTTAAGGGAAGTCCAAAGGTAAGGACATGAGTATTATTCAGTGTTATTGTTGCAAAAATTTGACCATTATGCTTCAAATTGTTCAAAAAAATTCTGCAACTATTGCAAAAAGGATGGACATATAATCAAGGAATGTCCTATTCGACCTCCCAAGAGATCTAGAACAGTATATACTATCTCAGTTGGTTCTTCTAGTGCTGGTAGTTCTGAGGATACAACACATCTGACGTAAAGTGCTCATATTCCTGTTCAATTTATGACACTTGAAATGATTCAGCAAATGATCATTTTTGCATTTTCCACATTAAGACTCTCAGGTAAACCCTTCTCTAAACCTTCTCCTTGGTATTTTGATTCCGCGGCTTCCCATCACATGACAAACAATTCTAAATTCCTCACCAATGTTCATAAATATCCTGGAAATCTCAAGATTTATACAGTTGATGGCAACTCTTTGCCTATCACTATCACTGGTGATCTTTCTTCATCCATAACCGATGTCTTTGTCTCTCCCAACCTTACCACTAATCTTGTTTCTGTAGGACAATTAGTTGAAAATGATTGTAAAGTGGAATTTTCTAAATTTGGTTGTGTTGTGCAGGCTCAGCAATCGGGGAAGATGATCGTAAGGGGGCCTAAAGTAGGACATCTTTTTCCACTTCAATTTTCTATGTCTCCATGTTCCTCTTTATCTATTATCACTTATAATTCTGCTTATGTTGATTACAGAGCATGATATAAACGCCTTGGACACCCAAACTCTAATGTACTTTATGTTTTGCTAAATTCTGATTTACTCGGCAATAAAGAGTCACCATCTCTTAGTACTGTTCAATTTGATTGCAATTCTTGTAGGCTTGGAAAAAGTAAAGTTCTGTCATTTCCCACTCACACACCTAAGGTAGTCCAGCCTTTTGATTTGATATATAGTGATGTGTGGGGACTGACGCCAGTTACTTCCCATGCTAATTACAAATACTTTGTCACTTCTATTGATGACTATAGTCGCTTCACATGGATTTATTTTCTGCATTCTAAAGATGATTTGTTTTTTATCTTTAAGTTTTTTTATACACATTCAGACCCAATTTTCTGTCAGTATCAAAATTCTTCGTTCTGATAATAGGGTAAGTACATGTCTCATTTATTTCAAGAATTTTTATAAACCAATGGTATAATTTCTCAAAGGTCTTGTCCTTCAACCCCTCAACAGAATGGGGTGGCTGAAAGAAAGAACCGACACCTTCTAGATGTTGTTCGCACCCTTCTATTAGAGTCATTTGTACCCTCTCGTTTTTGGTGTGAAGCTCTCTCCACTGCTGTCTATCTTATCAATAGGTTACCTTCTCCCTCCTTGAACCATGTTTCCCCTTTCTTTTGGTTATTTGGTCATACCCCAAATTACTCTAATTTTCGTACCTTTGGTTGTGTGTGCTATGCTCATCTTCGTACACACGAACGCACAAAACTAACAGCTTAAGTTGTTCAATGTGATTTTTTTTTTAAAATTAGTATTTTTTTTTCACACACAAAGATACCTTTCTCCTTCATTCTCTGTTTTGTCGATGTTTCCTAACTCCTTGGTTTTGGGTAGTTTTGGACTCTTTATTCTTCAAATTGGGCTTGTATGAGTATAATTAAGGCCTATTTTAGTTCTTCATTCATTTTGGCTCCAATTTCTTATTGTAAAACTTTCTGAATGAAATTATTCAGTACTTCTTTGAATCCTTTAACTTGAACTTTTGTCACCGGCTCAACCGGAACTTGAGTTGAATCTTGTGAATTCCTTACAATTTTGATGACCTCATCATTCCTCCCTATGGAGTATGAAATCTTCACCTGCGTGAAAGTGCATCCGCGACCACATTCTCCTTACCTTGTTTATATCGAATAACATAAGGAAAAGTTTCGATAAATTCCATCCATCGAGCATGTCTCTTATTCAGTTTATGTTGACTTTTCAAATATTTCAAAGATTCATGATCCGTACGTATCACAAATTCTTTCGGGTTAATTGGTGGTGTCTTGGCAAAAGCAAATTAAGGCATACAATTCTTTGTCATAAGTATGATAGTTAAGTGCAGCCCGCTTAACTTCTCCTAAAACAATAGTGTCTTTCATCACATCAATAACGTCTATACCTACACGAAGCATCAATTCAATTTCAACGCTTTAGAAAAATAGGTAAAGTAAAGGAATATGAGTAAATTTATGTTTAATAAATTGAAACTTCTTCTTCCTCTAATTGTTTGCAACGCAACTCTGATGATTTGTGTAGCGCTGCATATGGTGTTAAAATTTTCTCGACCTTTCTATAAATTTAGCAAGCCTATAAAAACTTTTCACTTTTTCTTGGAGGGGTTGGCCAATCTTGAATGGATTTGATTATTACTTCATCAACCTCAATTCCTTTAGCACTCACAACGAAACGATATGGAGGCTATTTCTAAATTCATTTTGTTGCAATCTACTTTCCACATGAAAGATCTGGCATACTCACCTTTTCTATTCAGAATATTATCGAAGTAAACAACTATGAATTTACCAATGATATACGTACAACATGATTCAGCGCATGAATATACTGGATATTGGTTAATCCAAAAGGTACGACTAACAATTCATACAATCCATATTTAGTTTTAAATGCTATTTTCCATTCATCTCCTTCTTTCATTCGTATTTGATGATACCCACTCTTCATATCAATCTTAGAAAATACACAAGTACCATGCAATTTATCTAACATGTCATCTAATCGAGGAATAGGGTGTCGATATCTTATCGTTATATTGTTGATGGCTCGACAATCAACACACATCCTCCATGTCTCATTCTTAGACACTAAAATCTTTGGAACTACGCATGGACTCATGTTTTCTCTATTGTTCTTCCCTCAATTCTTCGATTTGTCTTTGTAATTCTTTCGTCTCTTGAGTTGCTTCTATATCGGGACGATTTGGAATTGATGTGTATTACAAAATCGATTTGATATTCAATCCCTCGGATCGGTGGCAATCCTTGGGGTAGATCTTCGGAAAACATCTTGATTCGCAAAAGAGAAACAATAGCACTAGGCAAAGAAGGGTCGTTGGTTGCGTGGCTTAAAAAGTTGGTTTCTCCCAAAATCATCCTCATTAATGCACTTACTTTGGCATAGAAATTCTTTTGTTTCTCTCGGATTTTACCTCACATCGAGGTTGATTGCCACTCTATTCGGGAGGCCTATGATCGCCAAGTTATCACTCTCCCACATATCTCCACTATTCTATAGATTGCAGATATTTTCACCAAATCCATGACACGTCAGCGACATAACTTTCTTGTTAGCAAATTGATGCTTGTTGACTTACCAGCATCAATTTGAGTGGGGATGTCAAAGTAATTAGCTGGTTATTCAAAACTACCAGATTCTATGACTGATTTTATGACAGATTCTATGTCATTCTATAGCATGTCAAAGGAATTAGCTGGTCATTCAAAGCTATGGCTGATTTTATGGTAGATTTTATGGCATTCTATGTCATCCTATGATTGATTCTATGGCTGATTTTATACCATGTACACCTGTAATTATTATCTTTATGATTGTAAATTCTCTATCTTTTCCTTATTTAGGATATATTAGCTCCAAACTTTTCTTTTAGACAGATCTGTATATGGTAGTTTAGCTATATTTTAGAATTAAATTTCAGTTTGTGTCCATTATATAATGGGCATTCTTCTTGAAGAAGAGATGAGTTTTGCTCAAAACTCTCTAAGTTTATCAAAAAATATTAAGAAGAGCAATTATATCTTGAAAACACTAGCTATCCTATTTAAGAAAGAGGATAACATCATTTGCATACTGAAGATGGGACACATAAATTTCATCACTTCCTACTTATACTCTAAGACCAGAAAAGATATTGGCTCGGGTCCCTCTTTCAATCATCCTAAAAGGATCTATGACAAGAGAAAGAAGAAAGGGAGAAAAGGGGCCACTCTCCTTTTAACCCATGTGATGCAAAAACTTTGCTTTTGGCTCTCCATTTATGTTGAAAAGTAAAACAAGCCAAACTCAAAACACTCCTTCAGGTTCATCTTTTCAAATATGTCCTAAAACCCTTATTTTTTCCCATACATCATCGATGAAACTCCAATTAACCCCTCATAAGTTTTCAAAAAATCTAACTTCATAAACCGCACCCATACCATTCTTCTTGACATGCAAGCCCACCATCTCATTGGCCCCATGAGCAACATCTAAGATATGCCTCAAAAAGAAAAGAAAAGAAAAAAGGCGTATTCTGATGAATTATCTTATCTAGGCACCAGACAAGCTGAACTTTAGTTACAACACGATGAAGGCTATTGGTCAAATGGACAGGTTAAAATTCAATTACTTTTGAAGACAGATTTCTTAGGTATAAAAAGGACTCATCCAAGACACAAAATGCTCACAGAATTAGTGGTCCAGTAGGGAGGGAAGCAAGAGAAGCACAGCGCTCTTCCCATTGCATTTTTGTAAAGAGACTATTTTCATGCTTTAAACCCGTGACCCCGAGGTCACCAAAGGAGTAACTCAACCAACCATTGCATAAAGGTTTGCCCTCTACCGAGATTTCTTAGGTATAAAGGTGATAAAAGTAGAATTCATACACTTGCCCACCACTTCATTGGTATAGAATACATCAAAAAATCCAATTTTGTCCTGTCATATAACAATCAAAAGTTGTGTAAAGATTTATAGAAAGCTGGGGGCTTTATCTCTATCAAAACCAAAAACTGCTCTGGTAATTTTATCCCTCTCGAAAGATGTATTCAATTTGAGAGGTTGGAAAACTATCAATAGAAAACCAATCTAGCTATTGGATAATAAGGTGGCAAATCTTATTCTTCTAAATGTATAAGTTTCTACAAAAGTTCTGTGGATAATCTCCCTCAATGGAGGCTGAATTGGTAATCACATTACCTTTGTCATCCTCTAATTCTCTTATAAAGCTCCTGGACCTCCTCCCATTAGCCACCCTATGAAAAAAATCTATTGTTACACTCTGTGTCTCCAATCCACTTCAGAAGTAATTTTGTGGTGCTAGCTAACCTCTCGCTAAAATATAAGCTCCTAAAGATCATTCCAGGACTTTCAGGAGAAAGCTCCCTATTCAAACCAAACCTCCCTTCAACTCTTACAAATCATTTCCTCAATAACCCCAACGAATAGAATTTCTCACCAATCTCTATATCACCAAAAACTGCTAATGTGGTCTAAGGTTATGCCACAATTGAAAATACCAAAAAAGTGTCAAAAAGGTTTCCATGTAGAATCAGATGAGTTGTGTTGTGTTAATAAGGTGTATATTCATAGATATTCGCTATGTTGTTTTTTTTTTGATGATTTTATTGGGACATCAATTACATTCCTTTTTTTTTCCGGGATGAAGGTTCTTTAATTCTATTCAGGTTCTTGTCAGTGTCTCTCTCAAGTCCGCCAGTTTGTTGTACTTTCAGATAATGTAGTGGATCATATTGCTTTGACTCTGGAGCAGGTATGGATTTCCTTTATCAGTTCCTAGTTGCTACTATGCCTGTCTTTAATTCCTCTCATATTGTTTGAATAAATTAGGCAAAATAGCTATTATTTAACTTTATAATTCCATCAAGAATGTACTTATAATTAGCAGCATGAGAATATTTTCAAACCATATCTTATACTCCATTGTTATTGACTCAGGTTCTTAGAGAAATGATAACATTTCTTGAGGAGAAATCTCATATATTTCAGGGTCCTTGTTTGACCAAACTGAATGAACATGGCCAATAACGCTGGCATAAATCAAATGAAAATTGCACTATTTTTTGACTCTGGATTTAGCTTAAATCTAACATGATTAAAACATTAAAAATTTCCTTTGTTTAATTCTATTTCTTTTTTTTTTATGGTTTATTTCATCGAAAATACTAGATTTATGTTGCTAATGCTTTTCAAATTGCCCAACCCAGGTGATTTTTTTTTTTTTGGTAAAATCATTTTTTGCTTTAATTGCAAAATTTCAATTCATTCGAAGATCAAATTCAAAAGAAAAAACATTTATTGTGGTCTCATGGTTTTGGATGGGCAATCTAAATATAGTGCCCATCCCTGAGAACATGGTCAAGAAATGTGACAAGATTTCTCTTCTCAGCTTTTTAAAATTCTTTACTAGTGGGTTCTTCATTGTTATGCAATCTATTGCTCCAATTAAGTAGATAATTTCAACTATGATGTATAAAGATCATGACCGCTGGCAAACCAGTAAATCAAAGTTTTGATATTTTAAACATTGTTTTTTGCCTTAATTTCTCAAAATTATGGTAATAATTCGTCATAACTATGCTAGTTGTTATCTTTGATCATAAGAAGTCATTGGTGCTTTTGAAAATTAAAGGTAACAATCTATTAAGGCAGAAGAATAGACAAAAGAGGGAATCTTGGTGCAAATGGAAAAGTGAACAAATAATCTACTTTTCAATAATCATAGAGTTTTCCAAGGACAAAATAAACATGAAATAAGAGATAGTTACAAAGTTCCCTAAAGACATGAAATAAATAATCTATTTTTAAATGATCTACTTTTTATACTACTGTTTGATTTGAATTAAATCTACTATTGTTAGATTTGAATTAAATCTACATATTTGTTCTACACTAGTGCAAGTGGATCCCTCCTCTCTCACTTTCTCTAGATAAATTATCCCTACAAGCATAGTTGTCAAATCGAGTATTGTAGTGCACATTAGTTTCCTTTTATTTTTCAAATTCATATTATAGCATACAATGAGAAACTGATTTTATGCAATATATGTTTTGTCAAATTAATTTTCAGAGAAGAAGTAAACTTTTAACTAATATTCAAATAAGCTATCCGGTAAGTTTTATAGCATATTAATCTCCTCTTTTTTGTTCCGCACCCTTTTTATTTTTAGTTTTCCAATTTTATTTAGCTAGTCATATTTTTCTAGGAGAATCTATTTAGAAAAATACTAATATATAATTCTATGTTAACCATACTGTTAAAGATCTAAAAAGAAAAAAAAAATTATTTATTTTCTTAGAATTCAAGAGGCTAAAGGAATAAAAAAGGGCTGTTATTATTAAATTAAAACTTGAAAAATTGACAAAAGTGGTTTAATAAATGATCTAAAGTTTAAAACTACGGTAAAAATTCCAAACAGAAATGAGTTAAAATAGTTTCTTTGTAATTGAAAAGCTGGAAAATGAGAAAGTATGGTAAAATATATATCGCATATCATAATTCATAAAATATCATAAGATAAAGTTAAGATATGGACATAAATAGAATACAAATGAAATACTTCCCTTCCACATGTATTGTGTATGGTGGTCACCTTTTTTGCTGTCGTAATAACACAAATGCCCCTCCACCCCCCCAAAAAAAAAAAAATTATTGATTTGTTCTGTTGGATGTTTTATATCAAATCTTAGTTCCAGAACATTGTGGTACATCAAACTGGTGAACCTTTAATTTGATATTGATGGGTCTACTGTTGCACCCAATTGCACAGACTTTCCAGTTATTTTTAGTTATCTGAAAAATGGATAATCCCAAATGTGATATCATGTTTTGGTCTTTGACATAACTCCAGATTGGAAGCCTTCTTTTCTTCCCTTTCTTTCCTGTCCAGATCTATTCTTTATGTTGTTACATTGTTTCTTTGTCTGCCATCGTTGAGATTTAACCTTTGTGATGCAATGTCAGATAGAAAGCAAACATCACGAGGTGCCCAGTACCGGGATATGCTGAGAAGATGATTGCTGCCATAGATGCTGTACATTTGATAGGAGACCCTATTGGGGGATGTGTCATCATGGCATTGTGAGAATTGTCCCGCGAGTAAAGATTTCTCTCTCTCTCTCTCTGCGAAACTTTGAGGTTCAAATTAACATGTATCATACATTTGACGGGGCTTGGCAAATTCTGCCTTTGATCAACTTGAAGCCGGAGTTTGGCAAAGCTTGCATGTCGATACCTGCCTCTAAGGGCTTTGAAATTGGCAGTGGCTTTGGAGGTAGTAGATCACATTTGGTTTTGACTGGGAAAATGTGATTACTGAAAGAAAATTTTCATTCTTACAACTTATTCTCATTTTGTGTTTTCCCTCTGCCTACTTTTTAAATTGGTAGTGATACTATCACAAGATTAAATTGAGACCCTACGTCCCA
The DNA here is from genome assembly GCA_037126225.1 of Dillenia turbinata. Classification (NCBI taxonomy): domain Eukaryota; kingdom Viridiplantae; phylum Streptophyta; class Magnoliopsida; order Dilleniales; family Dilleniaceae; genus Dillenia; species Dillenia turbinata. The sequence goes on from JBAMMX010000009.1 coordinate 6,555,441, forward strand.
TGTGTTTATTTACATGTGGTGGTATGTCATGAAATGCTGAGTATGTGATCTGAGATTCTGGGTAGCACTGGCTTTAAAAATCCTGCTATTTGGTTGTGTTTTATCATGAGTGGTCTCTGAGTTGGAAATGTTTGTTGTTAATGTTATTGTAGGGACTTTTTTTGACTGGGAGTCAACATAATGATGAGTTCCAATAGATGGGTGCAGCCGCATCAGAACAAGAACAAATCGATTTGGTGGGAATATAGGTATGGTTGTAAAACTTTTATGACGGTATAGGTACTCTCAGAACAAGCAAAATCAGGTTTACCCAAATCTGTCTCTTGTTGGTATTGGGGGGAATATCCAATGGGGAAATCATAAATATGAGAGTCGCTTTTCAAACCCACTGTACATAATTGCAGTAAGTTGATCACCTCGGTTCTCCTTCCACAAAATAGTGCAGTTGGAACCAGACGATAAAATTGGTTATGCTGTTTATCTCTGATTCCATCCTTTTTCCCCCCCTTGAGGTTGTTGATCATCACTTGCTTTCTAAATGTGTCACTAATTAACAGTTTCACTCAAACTCAGGAGGTTCTTATCATATGCTGTGTAGTGATGGGATTCAAGAAATTTGTTTCTGGCATTGACTACTCCGTGTCATGGATGGCATAATGGGTTATTAATAAAGAACCAGTAATTGCAATCAAGGGAAAGAACACCAAGAAAAGTGAGACCAAATGCCCCCGGGTTTGAAATCCAATCAAATCTCCAAATCAAAAATCCCACTTTTTTAACTTACCGCAGGAAAGTTTTTTTGCAATGAAAGCAAAAATCTTCCCCAAAAAAATGCTCATAAAACCTAATGGTTAATAGTCATTTTCCAATTATAGGTCTTTTGAATATCAAATCCAAAATTTAGATCCCTGAGATGGCTAATGGAATTTTTTTCTCCTCAATTCGGATCAAACTAAACATTCCTTAATCGGTACAGAAAGCAAAGTTGCTATGGAAAAGCCTTGGTGGTGCTCTAAAATCAAGTTTTGAGTTACTCAAATTTCCCTGTGCCCTTCCATTCATTCAATCAAATTAACAAATAAAATAAATGAATAATTAAATAAGCAACAACGACAACTTTTCATGGGAAAATTCCTATGATATTATTTCTTTCAGATAGTAAATGGCACAAAATAAGGAAAAAATCTTATTTGTGTGGTTGGATCAATTCTTGTCCTGGCTTTTACCTTATTGTGTTCCCAGACCTAGTGGCTGTAAATCTGAAGCACATCATCTCACCGTACAAGCATATTTATATACTAGGCCAAACTGATAAGCCTGCCTTACCTATAGTGATACCTTGATTGCTAAAAGAAATTGGTCACTCTCCACTTCACCCGACAGTGGAAGAGTTTTAATCACAATCTAATTCTGATGCTTTCTGCAGAGAAAACAAAGCACAGTGACTAGGGATAGGCATGAGATAGAGCTCCGCCCCCGTGGCCGCCATGATCCTTGTTTTCTCCCACAAGGTTTGTCTCTTAGCTATTGCCTTGTTGCAACCTCCCCCTACTGATACACATGATGAACTACACCCTCAAGTGCATGCTCACATGCCTTTTGTCCTCCAATTGTTTTCGTTTTTTTAATTGTCTGCTCATGGACCTGTTTTGTTAATGCAGCCGTGCCAGTGGTGGTAGCTATGGTAGCTCTTGTTCCTCGTGGGATCAGTCACGTCCCAATATGCCCACTGTCAGTTGCCACAACAATCAATCCAGCCCTACAAGAGCCCATGAGGCTGCCAACCATAGAGCCAGCCGGTAGCTTCCTCTGATGGCTATGAGCTTCTTTAACTTTATTTTCCTCACCAAAAAAAAATGGGATTTCTGGTGTTAGTCTTGAAGAATTAGGAATATTGAACCTGGAAAATGTAACATTATTGTGCGTTATTGCTGTCTGGTCCATGTTATAGCTTTGGTGGCTCACATTGATGGGGAATCATTTGTTTGAGAGTTTGTGTTTCCAACCAGAGTTTTTCAGGTTTGTTGTACTCTTGAGTATGTTGTTATTTGGATTATAGGTCCTATAAGAATAATAATGTTTAGTCCCATGGTTTTTCATATTGTTGTTTTTTAATTTGAAATTTTTGCATCATGTTTTTCTCATTCATGAATTAGCAAATAATGTCCTTTTATATTATAATGAAATCTAAAGGGAAGCATTAGGGTGCTTTTTTTTTTTTTTGGGTTTTTTTTTTTTTGGGTTTTTTTTTTTTTTTTTATTTTTTTTTTTTTTTTAATAAATTGTAGTTCAGCCTCACAATATTGGAGTAGGGTTCTGAGGAGCTCTTGTGCTTGTTGATGTTGTCCTCGCAAACAAAATCCGAAAAATCCGACTTCCATAAAACTAGTCCTCTTGTGATTTGTTTATCCTGTAATTCTCTGGCGGGTGGGGTGAAATTTTCTTACTATTAAGAGAACTCGTTCCAATAACTTGTTATTCTAATTTAACTCCGCAAGTTTACAATTAGAATACTTACATATAAAAACAGTTGACGTGTACAACAATAATCTTGTTCCAACTAACTTGTTCATTTATGTATATTTTGGAACATCTCTCTCTCTCTCCTCTCCCCTCCCTTAATCGCAAGCAACATCTCAATAAAGTTTTATAAAAATGGAGAAGAGGAATCGCCAAATATTAATTTTTTGTGGCAATTTTGACGAAGCTACTATCCAATATATGGGTTTTCTGTCCCCATTAATCCATCTAGTTCTCGGGCTATATTAGATAGGTGTATCTCTATTATAATTTTTTTCATATCCAAAGAGAAATTCTAATTCCAATGCTTAGTTATAAAGTTGTAGCATTCTTTTCACCGTGTGAACCAAACGTTGATGGAATTGCCTACTATTAGATGAAAGCATGAAAGATCATTTCACCTGATTCTCTTGACTTTTCTGGCACAACTTTGTCAAGATTCCCCCCGGGGCCGGCTAATTAAATGCCTCATCTTTGCTGATAACTCAATATAACCCTCATGTCTACTGCAATATCATCTACATTTCTTTTAAATTATGCTGTACTGAAATTTTTCACAAACTGACTATCAATTATGGTATCTTTGAAGCTTTTAATTATAAAAATTTAGAAATATATAAAATAAAATTATGTGTATATCAGAGGAGATGGAATTCATAAATAGGTTTATTTATTGTTTTTATGTAATTTAATTCATTTTAAATACAAAAAATTATATCATTATTGAAGGTAATAAAAATAAGAGCTCCAATGCTACAATTAAATTGGCATATTATTTTTTTTTTATAAATCATTTGATAAAGATATTGAAATTCTAAATAAATTTTATTCTAATTAAGTAGAGGGACAAAAATCTCTTTTATCTGCTTTCTATATACAAACCTTAAATTCAAAAATTTATCCCAGAAGTACTGACTATCCGGACACTAGACTCAATAGGTACCGGATATAAATTCAGGATAATAAATTCATATATTATAGATAGATATTTTTTAGGGTCTTAGGGCCAATAATAAACGTGATGGGGAGTCATCATCAAATCATAATAGTAATGATTACAACAACCAAGTGGGGATTAAAAATGCCTTTCATCTACACCAAAAAGCAACACTCATCGTCCTCCAAGCAATCCTAATCCACAAAAACAAGGACATGTGAAGCTCAAATTAAAGAGAGTTTATGATCCATATATTTCAAAAGAGGATAACTCACTTTAATTAAAATAAAAAGCAAGCTAAAGTAGATTCCCATTATAAAGTTAGTTCATCCAATTACACATCAAAATAAGATGATGCTCCATCATCTATCATGCGAGAGAGAGAGAGAGAGAGAGAGAGACAGAGATGTTATAATCAAAATTATGCAAATCCCAATACTACAAAAGAGAAAGAACATTGCATTACGTAAGAGATGTTGGGTTGGACTATCAAACAAATTCTAAATTTGACAAGAAGCCAAGACATGGAAGCCAAAGGTATATTAGACATTTTATTTTTTTTAATTAAAACAAGCTCATCATGACCAATCAATTAAAATAGCCTATTGCTTTTTTCTGTTCCCAATTCACATACCTTGTACTTTAATTTTTTTTTTTTACATGAAAATTTGAATCCATAATCACAGGATTAAGAAAGAAAGATTGTGATCAAGTAAATTGTTTCCTGAATCCCTTAATTTTCTTTTCCCTTTCTAAAACCCTCTTGTCCCCAATTTTTAATATTTGAAATAATTAGGAATTCCATCTTTAAAGAGAAATTTTCATTAGAACAAAAATCAAATGTGATGTCGAAGTGACAATTTTTGCCCATGTGTTTTTTCTTGATATAAATATTTTGTTTACGTAATTAAGTATTTAATACAGTCGAAGTCCAATATATAAAGGTTTTAGGGTCATTATAATTCTTTCCATGTCAAATCCATCTTTACTTGCCAAACATACATGCCCTTTGCAAAGCTCGTAGGGAATCTTCAAAACAATCAGAAGCTAGAGAGAGAGAGAGAGTGGATAAGATGAAGAAGAAGAAGAAGAAGAAGAAGAAGAAGAAGAAGAAGAAGAAGAAGAAGAAGAAAACCCAGAAAACATAAGTAGAAACACACACCAATTTGCTTGGTTTGATTGGCCAAATTTGATATTAATCATTAATCTTATGAACCAAGGATTGGATTAGAATCTATATATACAATTTGTTCATCCACCCCCTTCACTTTACACAACTCAAATACTCCCAAAATGCTTGTTTTCTGAAAATTTAATCCTATGCATATTTGAAAATAATAAAACTTTTGGTCGTAAAATTTGAGCACTATTCAGCTTCTCTCCTTTATTTTAAATATTTTAAATAAATGTTTAATTGGTTCAGCTATCTAAAATTTTGAATTCGAGTGTTTTATACGAAGAAAAAAGACGTCAGAAGAGCTTCATTAATCAAATCCAACTTGAATCAAATTTAGTTAAATTTCATGTGATTACTGAATATCAGTGATTTATTAAAAAAATACATTTAAAAAAACTAATCTGCCCCCAAAAATAAGTATCAAGAATGTGGTTGGTCTCAGTCTCATTTTTAGGCCCGATCCAAAATTAAGTTTTATTTTATTTTATTTTATTTTATTATAGTAATTATCGGTTGGAGTCATATTAATTGATACTTTGTATTCTCAATGATAGACTAATAATCACAGTCTTCTTCTCCTAAATTCGGTATCAAAAATAATAATTGGTACTTTGTTTTTGGTCCGACAAAATGAAGTTGAAGCCTTCAACTTCAGTATTGAAATTAATGAGGAATAATAGAGTACGAAAGATTGCTTCTTGTGGCTGCTGATATACCATACTGAACTATCATAAGCAACACAATTATCTCTTTGAATAATAGATGTTTAGGTCAGAAAGTACTCTCTAATCACACTTTTTATAGAGTTTATATATGAAAATTGCTTTGTTGATATTCTGTTCAAAAGCATAACCAGAGGTAAAGGTGAGAACTCCATCCTTGACTTATAAATGCATCTCTTTAGAGTTAAGAATTTGCCAATGTTTCATTAAATAAATTAAATGATAAATTAATAACACATTAAATATTTTTATGATGAGAACATATTAGTTTCTGTTAATATGAAATACGATAAATATTTGGATTTCATGTGATTAATTCGATCCGAAATCATAAAAAAATTGGCTCTTCCAAATCTCATTTCTCTATTCTCATTTCATCAAATTCAAGATTTCTAATTAAAAGAATACAGTATCGATCGCTACACCCGCCGCAGAAGTTTGGTTCAAACTTAGTATACCTATGAAAAGGTAGAATGTTGGCCATGACAAGGATTACACCCATTACCATTTGGCATATATCCAAAGCTGGCAAAAATGTGTTTGCACTAATCATAGTAAAGAAAACTTGTAAATTATCTTAAAATAAAATAAAATCTTTCAATAACTCAAAAAGGTCCTTTCCCAGTGGGGGTTATGTTCTTTTTTGACCTTATACTCCATTATTAATCAACTTTCGGCTGTAGAATCTCTGTGCATATTACCAGGAAGGGAGATAGAGCTAACTCTCTGGCTCAATTTCTCTCTCCTTTGCCTATAAAAGAAAATTGTTTTATGAAGACTCAAGGTGATGCTTCACTGATCACCAAGTTAATATTAAAAAAAAAAAATTTAATCGCAAAAATTTCTCTTAAGATTCTCTGAGAAGAAAACCAAATCTCTCTCTCTCTCTCTCTCTCTCTCTCCAGTAGTGGGTTGAGAATAAGTACATGGGGATATAAGTGCATATGAGAACACTAAAGCACAAGTAATTTATGATTATTGTGGGGAGAGACAAGTTATTAGATGCTCTTTTGGCTTGCAATTGCGGCACTCACTGAGGGTGGTGGTTCCTATTCCAAGTTCAATTACAGCAATTGATTGAACCATTTACTTTGGGAAACATAGAGAGAGAGAGAGAGAGAGAGGTGGTTCAAGCTCAATCAACGCAATTGATTGAGCAAATTCCATTTCAATTTCCATTTCCATTGTCACTCAGAAACAACATCATGAAAGCTACCTATTCCTAAATGCTTGCAAGCTCGCACGCGTCTCCACTTTCCTCCGAGAACACTTAGAGTTCAAACCTACCCATTTTATATTTAATTACCTATGAAAAGTCAACTTGGACTTAAAAAAAAAAAAAAAAAAAATTACCAACAACATTGATTTTCGATATAAGAATAGTGTAAATAATGGAATCATAAAACATTTAATCTCTTCCTTTTACAAAGATGCATCAAAAGAGTAATCAATTTACTTTATTATGCATGACAATATAACTTATTATTATCGATATTTAATTAATCGTACTTTTAAGCAAGATGTTCAAGTTTTGTGAAGGTCAAACGTAGAAAAATTTTATCTTTTAAAAGTTCAACGCAGTTTAAATCGAATTTAGTTTGATTAATATAGCCATCAAATATGGATGGTTTATTAAAAAAAAAAAACCATAACTTATGATTTGGAAAGCCCAAATAGTCCCTCATCCAAAGCCTGTTTAAGAAGAATATGAGAGGAAGTAAAATAAGGGAAAAGTTGAAATTTTCTTGCTTTCAATACAATCATAAGACAATGAACATTTTCCAGGAAAAACAACAGTTAAAATTTTCTTCTTACAATAGGACCCTAAACCCCAAACCCACAAATAGGTCCCCAACTATCAATAACATTCCTGGGGAGACATGGTTGGTTGACCAAAAAAAAAAAGATACCCACTCTCTTTAAAATCTCTTCACCACTATGATCTATGCTGAAGTGAAAAAGAAAAAAGGCAAAAACAAATACAAACCCAAGTGAGACAAGTAAACTTTGGCAGTATTTTGTGGGGTCTCTACATGTAACGGACCCACCACCACAACCACCCACATTACTAGAGTTTCTTGAGACATTAGATGAAAGAGACAAAACAATGAAAAGCTAAGAAAGAGCAGGGTAAATGGAGAAGAGATTAGGAAACAGTTGTTTTCCCACCCTAGATTTCACATTTGAAATCAAAGGAAATCAATTCAAAGATGAGCTTCAATTTTGGGTTTGACCTTAAAAAGGCTTTTTCTTCCAACCCTCCTTGGCTTTTTCTCTTTGCCTGTTTCCATACTCTGATAGAAACCTGTAGTGGACACCACAATGCTTGCACTGTGGCGGGCAACAAATATCACAAAGATTTTCCAAACTCCCCTCCCCCTTTTTTTCTAGATCACAACTCATATTTGCCCTTCTTTATTCAGCAAGTGCTCTTCACATTTCTTCCCAGTCTTCTTCTCATTCTATGGTGAACTCTTAACACTCTTTATTACCTGCAAGTGCAATATAATGAAGCATGTTAAACAAACAAAATTGTACTGGTCAGTCAATGAGTTATAGTTCAACTGACATCGTCTCCTTTCTTTTAAAGGTCTCAAATTCGAATTTCTCCTATGTATATATATATATATATATAAAGGAATTATAATGATAAACAATGAAAAGGATGGTAATCATAAATGAGCTAAGTCAAGGAGTAATGATATTTAACCAAACATTTAACCAAACTTTATTGCCAAAGTGCTAGTTCAACTTACAAAATCTTTGAAATAGGACCAGAAACCTCAAGTTTATCGAAAATCTTGCGAAAAGAAATTTTCAAATTTATGGAAGACGAGAGAGTAATTCCTGTTGTGACTCAAAACACCAAAAGAAAAAGTAGAGAGAAGTAGAGAGAGAGACAATCAAAACAAGTATATGACATAAAAGGATTAAAGTTAAAAGTCATTATAGGCTAGTGCTTCTTTGGTTTCCCTCGCAACCAAAGGCCATCATAACATTTATTTGCTAATCATCAAGCAAGAAACTTTACTTTGGGGAAAAAAAGATAATCCAATAGGCACACAAATCTATAAAAGGGAAAGTTCATATGCAAATCAGAGGAGGGTTTGAATTGAGAGCTTATGGTAGAAGCACAAAACCCCGGTAAAATATGAATGCATAGCAAACTATTCTTTAGTCTTTTACTAAAAAAAAACCTGGAAAAATCAATGCAGGAAATTGCAGAAAACAAATGGGAAAAAAATTTTAAGGTCTGAGCCCATGCTCTCCTCTTTTTCTTCTTTTCAAACAATATAAATTACCCTCCTTTTTTTATTTTCTTACTTTTTACCCCCTTATACCATTGCCACCTTGTTTTCAATTCAAGCCTCTTTCTGTCTCCTTGAAATTTCCAAGAGTATTTTATATCCCAAGGAAGACCTATGTTTGTCCATGCCCAAAAACAACAAAATTACCAATATACCTCCATTTGGGCAGGTGAAATTTGTGTCCATATGGTCCCCCATACCCCATAATTAAAAGTTAGGGTTCAGGAGAATGAACCTTGTCCACGGTCATGACTCATGGAGAAAAAGCATAAGTAGTTTTCCTCACTAAGTACCACGGTCTATGTCCATAGGGCACCACAAAGTAATTTGATTGCCTTCCAAATGACTAAAAACAGCCCCACAAGCCTTTTTGAGGCTTATCCCATGGAATGACTAAAAACGTGCCGCTCTTGGACATGGAATCAGTGTCGGTATGCCGACAACAATGGGCCATATCAAATTGTTCATCTCCTTACACTTGTGTTTAGACAACAACCTGTAGTTCCAAAGGAAAGCAAGAGACAAAGGCCACCCTCACGAGTTCACAAAATGACAATTCCAACACTGGCTCGTGATTAGGATTTACTAAATCTACAACTAGAGGCTCATCGTTCACAAGGCTACAAAACAACCACCACTTTTGGTTCCACCAAAATTTTTAGGAAATGAAATTAAGTCAATGATCTCATTGAATGGCCACGTAGACTTATCTCTTAAGAGTAAAAATGATAATTTTTGTGAAATAATTATGTATTTCAAAAGTTTAAACTTGTGAATGGAGGTATTTTTATTATTTTTATGTCTGTTTTCGTAGCATTATGATAAAATTTCCAAAATCTTATTTGATTTAAATCATAAAAAAAGCATTATAGAAATGAAGCTTCTATTTCAGGATTAGAAAGGCCTACCTTTTTCTCTTTTGATTTTGTTTGAATAGTTCAGGTTGGTTTTTGGGCAGCTTGCTTGAATGCAACAGTGGGAGCGAATCTGCAACTCCTCCTCTGATGCTCCAAAACAAGTTCACCAGCAAACCAGTCGAGTTTCTCAAAGTTAGTCTGCTCTCCTATCCTCTTACCCCCAAAGAGGATGGACTCAACATTCTTCTGCTTCAGCATCTCATCTGCCATCCCAATCAGCATCTTCACATTGTCGGGACTAGGGTCAGACTCCACATTAGGCCCACACCGAGCAAAGCTGGATCCGTATGCCTGCCAGGAAAGATAGGTTGGTAGAGATGTTAGCTACAGTACTCAAATGACAGATGACCTACCATGGGTAGCAAAAATCAAAGGCAAAGAAAATTTATTCCTTCCTATGTCTATGGCAAACAATGAAAATGAACCAATAATTATATGACCATCATTACTGATATTAAAGGTTAGTTAAAATTGTCTTCTCATTTTTAAATCTTTTTGAGGGAGAGGTACAGAAGGAATCTAAATTATGACCACAAAATTTATATCAAAGAAAAAGAAAGAACAAAGAGAGAATGGAACCCGGAAACTAATTGACCCAACAGAAGAATGATAACTAGGGGACCAAAAGCACAGGAAAATTGGACGCCAATAGGTATTATGTCCATTACATGGTACAGAGACAGCGCATAATGAGCATAAACAAGAGGGTGTAATGATGAAGAGCTAGCACGAAAGGGAAATCGTTGCCTCATGGGTGGTACTATGAATATTTTGGATAATCATATTCACGGCATCACAAAAGCTATACTTCATATGAGATTTTCCAGGACAATATCAGTGCCAAGTAGAGTGCTTGCCTGCATTCCAGTGCTTTTCAATTTCAATTTTTGTACATAAGATTTGGCGAAGCATTCTTAGGACATTACAAAGCAAGCTTCTTACTCCAACTTGGGCAGTACAAATACAACCATAAATTTGTCCTCAGAAAATTACTCCAAGCGAAGGTGCTAAAATTTTAACAACCTCAAACTATTTTGAAAACCTAAAAACTTTAGCAGTAACAACAAAACCTTGGCTCAATTCTAACTTTTTACCGTAAATAAGGCTCTCTTGTGCTTCTTAGAGGGGTAGCTATGCTATACCCCTCTACCATTATGCTAGGCCTCCCCTTCGTCCCCGCCCCCTCCCCCCCCCCCCCCAAAAAAAAAAAAAAAAAAACGCAAACCAGAACAAAAACAAACCACAGCCAAAAACTTGCATAAACAAGTCGAAGATTTACCCCATGAAGAGGGGTGTGTGTACTCGAGTTTTCCTTTTCTGTTGCGTTTATTTACTTTCTTTCCTAAGTGCTTTTCACATTAATGGGTGAACTTCAATCCTAAAAAGCCAGTTGCCACATATATGAATAGTTAAGACAAAAGCTAGTAGCTCTGGCCGAGCTATAAATCATAATTGAAAACCAACCCTAGAAAGTAGAATAGGGAAACCAAAGGGGTCTGCCACTAATGGACCAACAGAGATTGTGACAAGAAAATGAGTAACCTGTCAAAATGTGAACTAACCTATGCCTTGTGAACGAATTGTCATATTTATCTTTAAATGTATATATATATATTGAGCCTGGAAACTCAAAACCCTTATGTTTAACGATTGAAAACAGTGACCACCAAGGCGGTTGCCTAAATGAAAGCGATATTATATAAATCCGATTTATGGCAATGACAAGTGGAGGCCATTGCATTAACTCAAACCAGACATCAAACAACAATTGCAAGACTCGCAGTAACGTGCAAACAAGGTTAACAACGTGGTAGATTGCCCTATCACCATTTTTCCTTGGAAAAAGAAAACGAGAAATATATCACGTGAGAAAACCTAGGCCAAAAAATCCTCAAATGACAACAAAAATCAAACACAACCCTCAATATAACAAAATTTGGCAAGGCCTATCCTTCAGAGTGCTACCTCCTCCTATTGGTTAGATCACTGCTTAGGGTTCAGCCAAACAACAACAACACACCCATTAATGCAAGAATACCAGCCTGGCTTGAACTGTCTTTCTTGCACTCAAAAATATGAACCAAAACAAAACTGACACCCTTCACTACAAACAAACCCCAAAATGAATACCATCGATTAAAATGGTCCCCCATCAAAAACTAAAACCCATAAATTACTGAGACAAATTAGCGGATAATTCGAAAAATTAATTACTAAAAGTAATGGGTTTTACCTGGATGCGAACATAGTTGCTACTCCTAGACTGCCCAAAAGCCATGGCTACGGACTGGTCGACCAAATCAGCCGAACCATCATTGGAAATCCTAGCCATGGGCCGAGCCCATTCTTTACATTTCCAGTTCTTGACTTGGTCAAATTCATAGTTGACCTCCAAAAGTTGACCTGTCCCTAGGGAGAGAACCAACAGGTCCTCCACACCTCGCACGAATGGAAACTCCTGCTTGTTATGCAAAACGTGCGTGATCGCCGCCGCCGTCGGGTTACTCATCGCCAAACCACCATCAATGGCGATGCACTTGGTTTGACCATCCGTTGACTTCATGGAAACTGGTTCGAACATACCCGGTTCTGCGGACGTGGCACGGCAAACTTCCCATAACCGGAAATCGAAGCTGTCTGTTTCCAAGGCATCGGCTCTTGAAAACAGGAACGGAGCCGAACTCGACAAGTCGTAACAAGGAATCAGAACCGGTTTTAAGGTATCTTTCAACGTTAGAAACCGGTCTTTGTCCTTGAATGCCTCTTTCATTGTCTTTTCCAAACCAGGTGTTGTCGAACCAATCGAACTGGTCGAACTGGACATGAAAATTCTCCGGAGAAACCCTGTCGAACCGGTTTTCGACGGAGACCGGTAAAATTTGTTTCCTTGTTCTGCAAGCAGTTTCCAGGTATCCTCAGCGTTGTACATCGAGGTTTTCGAATCTGTAGTTGCGAAAAGCATAGAGGTGAAGATACCTCCGATACCGGAACCTGCTGCGACGTCGAAATAATCGGCGATTCTGGCGTTAGGATTTCTGGATTTCGATTGAATAGCCTTTTCGAGATATTCTAGTGTTTTTCCGGAGAGAATTCCTCGCATTCCTCCTCCGTCGATGCTCAGAATGCAGATTTTGCCTCTCTGGTTTTTGATTAAGGAGAGGTTGTTTTCTTCCGGTGTTGTTATTGCGGTCGAAACGACGTCGTTTTGGAGGTCGATTTGCTTCGGAATCCATAGTTTCCGGTCGTCGTAACCGAAGAGGAACTTGCTTTCGAGGATTGTGTAGATTTCGTAGGTTAATTTGTCGGGGTCGATGCTCGGTTCCTGTAAAACCGACGGCGCACAATCCATTGTTTTCTCCGAAGTACTAAAAAAAATCAGAGTTTTCGTCACCTCGAACTCGTCGACTTCGTAGATAAGTTTCGGAGTTCAATGTCTTGCCCTAAAATGAACATTCTAGCAAACAGCAAGTGTTTAGTCGACGACGTCGTTTCGTTTGACCACACAACAGTTTTTAATCAAACAAAAGAGATAGAGCTTCGAAAGCTCCGTGTTTATCTTCTTGCTCTTCAGACTAGTCTCTCTCTTCGTCTCTCTCTCTGACTTCCTATTCTGGTAATCACTATCAAAGTGGTTTCAGAGAGCACGCAAATGCTGAAAAGCCTTTTAACCTCAAAAGATTAAAAAGGGGAAAAACAAATGAACCCTCTCTAAGTCTTAACAACAAAAAGAGGAAAAGCAACCAAAGGAAGAGTGAACGAGAAGAGGAAATGGAGGAGGCAACAACACAGGAGTCGCAGAGCATGTCTGCTCTCTTATATTTGACCCATTCTCTCTCTCTCTCTTTCCGTGTTCCTATTCCATCCGTCTTTCGGTTTTTAATTATCTTCATTTTCCTATCTGTAAAAGAAATTAACAGTCGTGCAAATTGGGTTACCAACTTTTAACCATTGCTGCGAAGGAGGTTGATTTTGTTAAACTGTCCTCTGGACCAGCTAAAACCTCTCCCAACAACGATTTTATTAAGGATTTGATTCCTTAATTTGTGCTAGCCCTCTCTTATCGGAGCCTTTGATTCTGCCTTTTGAGCCTTAATCAATTTTTTTAATTTAAATTTTAATAATAAAAAATAAATATTAAAATTTTTTTTTTTTTTTTTTTATAATTTTTTTTTTTTTTTTATTTTTTTTTAATAAAAAATAATTTTTAAAAATTTTTTTATTTTAATATTATAATATTTAAATTGAATTAATTAGATAATTTTAATAATAAAAAATAAATATGATTTTTCACTGTTAGCTTGGATAATTCCAACCATTTCTGTTTCGGTCTTTCCGTATTTTTAACTCACCGACGTTAGTCCCGGTCAAAACCCAAAAACGGGAAGGGCCTAGAAATTGGACGGTAGAGATTTAGTTGGGGAGTGATGGACGGTAAGATGATTTTTGAGAATTGATTTCACCAAAGCGTCGTCCTTTTTTGTTGTGAGGTGGGGTCCTGCAAAGACCGTCGTCGGCGAAAGAAATGGGGACGCACTAATTGTGCTGATTTGTCTCTGCCTTGTTCAATGTCTTCTCATTGCATTGTGGGGACACCCACTTACGGGCCCTAATTTTTATTATTTTATTGTTTATTCAATTTTCTTTTCTGTTTTCCCCTTAAAATCTTTTTACTGCCAAACAAACAGCATCTAATGGTTTCTTTTAATACAACTCGTTGGAGTTTAATTTATTTAATAAGATCAAGAGATTAAAATTCCAAAAAAAAAAAAAATACAAGTTAAAGAGGCTACACAAGCTGATATCATTACCCCGTGTTATCAAATCAACCATACATGAATTTAATAGTAATGTATTAAACTAATTTAATTAAAATATTAAATTTAAATTTTAAAAATAAAAATACAGAAATGAAAAAATCTGCAAACCATAATCACGTCATAATCTCTGATTAGCAAACCAATATATAAGGGTATTTGCCTTCCTGTGTATATGTAGAAATTATGTCACAATTTCTCTTTGAGGAACACAATTATCTACTACTATGCAGTCGTTTCTGATGTATCTTGTCTAAGTAAATGAATCAAAATCATGTTCTTAAGAGAATAATCTAATGGTTAAAATCTTCTCCATCAACTTGATAATTCTAGATTCAAATTTTAATATAATTATAAAAAAAAAATGAATCAAAGGGATGTAAAACTCATGTCCAACCCAATTTTAAACCTTCATATGCTCCCCCCATCTTCTTGGTAGAAAAACAGGTACATGAGTCTAGAATTTTCATAAAACCATCAACCCAAGTGCCATTGTAATTCCTAATGAGCCCACCACCCTGAATTTCCTTATGAGCATCTAAATTTATTTTAACCCATTCATCTCGAAGTTTTAACCAACCATAGTAGAGTTTCAAAAAAACCCCACAACCCCTATTAAAAACAAAAAACAGTTTCACACCCTAAAAAAAAAAAAAAATAAAAAGGTTTCAAGGTTTTAGAATAGTAGTATCAAAGATAGCACCTTTACACCGTTACCACAATCATCTGTGAATTTAGTTACAGGACATTAAATTTTCTTAAATAAAATCTCGAGTTTAAATCTTGAGAATGAAAATATACACATCGAAAGAGTCGACTCTAAATTAGACTTTATGATGTTAAAATTGAATTAATCGGATAATCCGTACACCGATCGATCAGGACCCAAAAAACAATCACCAGCAGACTGTGGGTCAAATAAAAGACCATGGCACATTGCTTGAAATTCATCATGATCCACGAAGCAAAAGAGTGATTCCTTGTAACATGAAGTATGGTATGGGTTTCGTTGGGAAAAGAATGGCACACCAAATAGGTTCCTAATAAACGGCTTCTTAATTCATTAGTTATTATTATGAGCTATTTCCACAAAAAAAATATGGATGCGTTCCGGCTGTTCCACTTCCAAATCCTCTTCCAAAATTGTTTTGTGGATTCCAAAGCTGTCGGCTATTTTATTTTATTTTATTTTATTTTTATGAAATTTACGTGATAATCTAATTAAATTTAATTCGAATTAAATTGAATTTTTATGAAAAAATATAAAAAAATTATTTAAAGAATATCAGTGTTCAGAGCGCTTCAATCAAATAATGACACTTAATGATAAACCATAAACATAAAATAGTATGTTTATTGAAAAATTTATTAATAATTATTTTATTATTTAACCGGAATTAAAAGACCAAAAGGGGAATTTACTTCTAAAAAAAAAAAAAACAATTCATTATTATTTTACTATTCGACTTTCTATTCAAACACCATATTATCAATGAAAAAGAAGATTTTCCAAACTACATGTGGAAATTTTTAATACTTTAGACCAATTTTTAATTTTTGTCAAAAAGGTCTATTTTTTCAAAATTAATACAACATCTTTTAATTATTAACAAATTAATTAAAAATAAAAAATTGTTAAAATATTAATTAAAAATAAAAAATTGTTAATTAAAAAACATATTATTAATAAAATTATCATTAATGATTTTTTTATTATAAAAATGTAATTATTATACCCAACCTGCGGTGGTATCAACGTCCTTCTTCTTCTTCTTCAATTCAATTAATAGTATCAATGTTGTTGCAACATCAAAAGTGAATATAAAACACGTGGATTTCTTACATAAAAAATCAAAATATTCATAACTCACTTCGGAATATAAAGTCAAATTGAAAATCGAGAACAATTTATAATTCAAAATTGACAAATTTAAAATTATTCAACGAAGAATATAAAGTCAATTTGAAAATTGAAAACAATTTATAATTCTAAATCGATAAATTTAAAATTATTCCACAAAGAGGTGCCAAAAGCTTTCTCTTTGTCAAGGAAACAAACATTTATGTCTTTCTAATTCGATGATCCGATTTCAAATATCGACGAAACAAAAGAAAAGAAACAAACATCTGTGAATGACATTATAATTTTTTTTACTTACTCTCTTTTTTTTCCTTTTATTAATATTTATAATTGTGACGAATAATAAGTAGAGAGTAATATTAGATATATATATAAATATTATATCATAGTTCATGTTAATATATTTTAAAAAATTATTAATAAAGTATTTATTTAAATAAAAATTAAAAAAAAAAATTTTAATTAAAATTTAAATTTTATTTTTTTTTTTTTTTTTTTTTTTTTTTTTTTTTTTTTTTTTTTTTTTTTTTTTTAAAATTTTTTTTATTGTAAATTTATTTTTTTTTTTTTTTTTTTTTTTAAAAAATAAATTTTTTTTTTTTTTTTTTTATGGGGAGAAAGGGGAGGAGGAAAAGGGGGGGGGGATTTTTTTATTTCTTTTTTTTTTTTTTTTTTTTTTAAAAAAAAAAACTAAAAAATATAATTATTTAAAAAAAATTTAAACACACCATAAAAAAAAAAAAAATATAAATTTTTTTTTTTTTGTTGTGTTTTTTTTTTATATAAAAAAGGAGGTTATTTTTTAATTTTAGTGGGGTTTTGTTGTGGTGTATTGATAAAAATTGGGTTTTTTTTTTTTTTTTTTATGAGAAGGGAAAAAGAGAAAGAGAGAGAAAAGGGGAAGGCGGGAGCGAAAAAATTCGGAGTATTTTTTTTTTTTAATTTTATTTTTTTAAAAAAAAAAAAAAAACAATATCAATTCAATTATAACATGTGGACTCAACTTAATCTCTATCATACAGAGAGATCACAATGATTTTTTGTGTAAAGAGTTTTTATTTATTTAAATTTTTATAAATAAATATTTTATAATTTTTATTTTTTTGATATCTTAAATTTAGTTTATCGTTCAATATTAAAAATTTTATTTTAATTAATTTAGATAGTACTATTATTAAGTTGAAGGTGATATTTTTTATTTAAAAAAAAAAATTCGAACTTAAATAGTTGGTTGACGAATCATGCAACTCTTTCCAAACATTTACGTTCAGTCAGTCAAATGATAAATTTTTCCATTGGTTTTAGTCGGTCAAACGTGAGACTTGGTAAATGTGGATTGTTGTTGTGACCATGACCGACCACAGCCGTCAATGATGCGGCACTTAACCATTTTGGTCCAATGATGTTCGGGGAATTCTATGATTTTTGACCCCCTTAGAAAAAAATAGAATTAATTAAGATGGATTTTTTTTTTCATCCGACGAGAAATTCTGCAAAAATAAAATTTATTCTTTTTAAAAATAACTTTTTTTTGGAAAAAAATAGAAAAGTAATTTTAAAGAATAGGCCCTTCAAATTCTCAAAAGTTGTATTTTTAAGGAGAGGGTCACCTCTCATGCCACGTTCATAACTTTTTAACAATTAATGAATTTTGGGACAATAACAAATAGTCCTTCTCTCACCATTAAATATCAAAAGAATTCTTCTAGACCAACTTTTGGTGCAATTGGGAAGACCAAATCCAAAGTCCAAAGGTCATGCTGGTCAATGGTATGGTGACCAAGTTTGGGTTTAGGCCGGATCTTCCCGTTATTATCAAGGAATATGGTTTAGAGAGATCCCATTTTTATTTGGTTGGAGAACTCTTTCAATTATTTATTTATTTTTTATATTGAGACCGTAAAAATTATAAAATTATGTATACCCATAAAAATCTAAACGCTGGATCTTGGGTAGACAGTTAAGCAAAAGTTGTCTCTCAAGAATAGATCAAGTAGTAGAAACTTTTCATTTTTATTTTTATTTTTCTGATTCGATTCTATTTGATTGTATTTTCTTATAAAAAAAAAAAAAACAAAAAATCTTTTCCATTTGATTATCCTTGCAGGACTTGGTTAGAGAACTCCTCCGATAGCATATATTAGTTTTAATTTTTGAATTGATATATTGGCTGCAGACAAGGAGGATGCAACCATAACAAGTGTCGAGGATGTTAAATGAGCTTTGGCAAATATAGACCAAAGGGTGATGGGGGATCTTCCTCTGGGTGCTGAGAAATCTCAGAGGGGACGGGCACACAAACCCTTGGATACTAATGAAGGAAAAGATTTTGACAAAGGCCCTCTGTCCTGGCACATTGGCCTTTCTCTAATAAATCTCTGACACTATAGTCTCCATTTCTCTCTCTAAATTGCTATTCCTTCCATACCCTCCGGCCCTTATGTCCTGTTACACATCCCTCTGGATTTAGATTCCCTTCATCACATACCCTTCAGACCTCACCTTCTTGTTACCTTATGAGGGAACCATTGTCTTTGGATTCCAAAACATCTCCATCAAAAAAATAATTTCTGCAACTCATCCATTTTTGTACTGTAGTGCCTATGTAAATATGAAGAAATGTATTTTCAGTCTTCTGTTTTTAGAATTTTTCTGCATACTAAAGGGACAGCACAAAAATATATAATAAAAGCTCACTGCAACTATTAAATGTCCATCATGATTGTGAAAATGGCATTGCCCACTGACAAAATGTTAAACTCTCAAGCATCCTTTATGATCAATTCCTTTGGGGCATGTCTTCGTTTGAAGAACAGTTGGAACTTGGCTCCTAGGCCTAGTCTTTGTGCTAATTAATGGCCGCCTAAAGTAGTTGGGCTGGGCCTATGCTGCTGGGTTCAGACGGCCCAAATTCCAAAAGACAAACCCTCTTCTTTTTTTTTTTTTTTTTGATCTACGATCGCTATCGCTATCAGAAGTCATAATCTGATTAATTCGATTTGAATATTTACAGAATCAATTTAGGGGTGGCTCTCCTAATATAGTCTTTTTCATTTTTAAGTTTCAAATCCGAGACTTGATTAAAATATTTAACATCTCATCTCCAAACCCTCGCGCTCAAAAGAGAAATTCATTTTTTTTGGGTTCATAATTCCAAAAATTTGACTCAACTCCTCCTGCTATTTACTCTCTCAAAAGCTTGCAAAAGAGAGTAGACATGAACAAAAATATGTTGACACAGTGCTTGAATTCACAACCTTGCGCTTGTACCTCATAGGGTGCGGAATTGCAGACGAGGAGAGGAGAACAAAATCCACATATTAACCTTTATTTTGTTTAGCAAATATATAAACTTTGTTTTGGATCTATGTGATCCACTCATCCATGTTAGAGTTGCTTGCTAGCTTTTGGTGGGTTGCAGAGATGGTCAAGTTGGGCATCAAGAGTGCGAGTTTGACATTTGAGGGTTAAAAGAATCTCTTATGCGATGCAAGAGAAAGTAGTAGCATTTCTCAGTTGCTTCTAACCTAGTGATCGTGAAAAATGGTAAAAATGCTTATGGAATAAAACTTAACTATAAACTACAATAGAAGAAAATCGAAGGGGATTTTTTCTATTTTTCTTTTTCCCACAATGCGAGGATGATAAGATTTAAACTCAAGAAAATAAATATAAAAGGAGAATTTCACTGATGAGTTATAGTTCAACTGACTGACATTCTTTTTCCTTATAGATTTTGAGTTAGAGCCCTTCCTATATTTCAAAAAAATAAATAAATAAAAAGAGAAATCCAAGTCATATAATATAATGATTGCTTAATCCAAAACCCTTAATCATTTATGAATTAGGGTTATGATAATGAAATAAATGATGGCCAATTCAGTGATATTTTATAACAAATAATATTTTTTATTTGCTAAAATTATATGAAATTTAATATATCATAAACAATAGATCTCATAAGCAACTCAACGTACTTATCCAACCTTAGAGAAAATTGGATAAAATTCAACTCTTTTTTTTTTTTGGTAGAAAAGGGAACAATAGCAAACAGAGTTAAGAAAGTTCGAGTATACAAATATTCTGATACCAAAACGATACAAAAGAGGCACTCTAGGAGGAAGACTATAATATAAAATACATAGGGAGTCACAAACTACGATATTTGGAAGAATATCTAAGCAAGTGATGGCCATCAAGTATCTAAAATTATGAATAATAGAAGCATACTTATGGTGAGAGAACTTACAAGAATGAGCTTCGAAGTCACCTAGGAATTTGTTTGTAAGACAAAGTTCGACTCTCTCTCTCTCTCGCTTGCAATATAGTCATGTGGGTAGGACAGGACTCATAAGTGATGCTCTTATGGGGTCCACTTCCAAGATATTTGGGAAGTTTTCTTTCACCACACAGAGTGCCCTCACCCTCTCCCTCTCTCTCTCTCTCTCTCTCAAAGGGATGGATGCACTTGCTAGCATTTCATCTCTGACCTCCAAGAATCAAAGAATTGCAAAGACAGATCAGTTATGGTTTACTAGTCATCGACATCCTGTCAGAGTTTGCTTCAAATTCAGGATGTATGATGTAACTCTCTCTCTCTCTCTCTCTCTCTCTCTCTCACTTACACACCCCATCGATTTTTATTTGAATTACCAGTTATAAGTTCGTCTCTCCTGCAGCAATCAAAGAGCTTCCTGTGCATGGAGATATCAAGGCAAAAAGAAATTACCTGTCAAGGCAAATATATGTATTTCACAATTAGAAGAGCCCAGTAAGACAAATGATAAGAAGGGAACAATTGCTGGTGCTGTTGCCTTGATTATTGGGACTAGTATTGGCTCTGGGATTCTTGCACTTCCTCAGAAAACTTCCCCTGCAGTACTCTCTCTCTCTCTCTCTCTCTCTCTCTCTCTCTCTCTCTGTCTCAACTAATGAGATTGAGATTTTCCATGACAAAAAATGGTTCCAATTATCTTGTATGAGAGTTCGTTATGATTAGCTAGAATTTTCTCCACAGGCCTTTTCATACGATGGACATGGTATTTATCCTAAATATTATTCAGGAGAGATTTCATTTGATGGTTAAAATGTTGTTCAATTATTGGCCAACACTCAAACATAAAAAGTTACAGAGAGAATCAGTTGAGTAGAATTTAACAACTCAACCATGAATTTTTGTTATGACCAGAATCCTAAACTAAATATCAATTAAGAAAGATACATTTTCCCCCCCTTAAAATTACTATTTTCTAAATTTCAGGGTATTCTTCCAAGTTCAATAGCACTGACAATATGTTGGGGTTTTCTCCTAACAGAAGCCCTTTTACTTGTTGAAATCAATGTGGGCTTGATGAGGAAGAAGAGGAAAAGGAAAGGAGAAAGTGAATTGGAAGTCATATCAATTAGGACTATGGCACAAGAGACGTTGGGTGAATGGGGAGGAGCATTTGCTACCATTACTTATGTCTTTTTAGGCTATACTTCAATGGTTGCTTACACTACAAAATCTGGGGAAATTCTCTACCATTTAATCAATCTTCCCGAGTCAGTCTCCGGTATAATCTTCACAGCACTCTTCACGCTTATCATCTCTATTGGAGGAACTCGAACCACCGATCAAGTCAATCAGTGGCTCACTGCTTCCATGATAGGTAATGTATTTGTGCTAATAGTCATGACACTAGAGAATGGCTTTATAAGAAGTGTCTTGTAATCTTTGGTACTAAAGTTCAAGAAAAAAAATGCTGATTATGTAGAGAAAAATGAACAGGTTTGTTGATTGCAATTGAGGTGCTCTCTGTTCTGTTTGGTGGAGGTTGGTCAGGATTGGAGGGAGGTGGCAATTGGGGTAAAGTCCCCGCAACGATTCCTGTGATGATCTTTGCTTTGGTTTACCATGATTTAGCACCTGGTATCAGTCATCAAATCTTTTATAATCAGAATTAGCTTTTGGTTTACAAAAGATAAGTAATTTGTATTGTAGCCAACATCTGGTGCTCTTTTCTTGCAGTTCTTTGTGCTTATCTTGATGGAGACCTTGTGCGTTTAAGAGCTTCACTTTTGCTTGGCAGTCTTGTTCCATTACTAGGTCTGCTTATCTGGAACGCAATTGCTCTAGGACTCTCAGCTCAGTCTTATCAAGTTGCTGATCCTGTTGAATTTATGAGGTAGTCTTAATTCATATATTGTTCTACCCTCACGCAAGTCTGATGAACACAATAAATTTTAATATTAAATAACACTGATGCCAAATCTGCATTCCGATTCAGTGTTAGATGGAGTGGCATTTCATTCATGGTAGAGGCATTCTCGCTTCTAGCAGTTGGAACATCTTTGATAGGAACTCTCCTTGCCTTCTCCGAGTTCTTCAAAGAGCAACTCAATCAACTCCAAGTGGATTCTCCACCAACAGGATCAGTACAGGCAAGTTTTACAGGATTACTTTCAGCTGATCTTACCATCTTACAGCCATTATAGGAGCAGCAACTAACTAGACTGACATGGGCACTGCAGAAATCCAAAGAGCTCTCTGGAATAAGAAAATGGTGGGAAGGAAACAGAATTAGCTTTGCAGCTATAACAATTGTTGTTGCTCCATCTCTACTTATTTCAACCACTTTTCCAGATGCTTTCTCCACCGCCACCGTCTTTGCTGTGAGTGAAGAATCTCAGTGCAAGACTACCTTTTTCCTTCCTACTAGTTCAAACAGCTCTTCGGTGATTGATGAATGATGCTTGAACATGTAACAGGGAGGCTATTGCATGACAATGCTATACGGTGTTCTGCCACCAGCAATGGCTTGGGCGATGCACAACAAGGACTTCATAGACACAGATCAAAGGACATTATCAAAAGCAAGGCCTGCACTTGTTGGGGTAGGCTTATGTGCGTGTGGAATAGTGATGGAGCAAATCCTGCAAGATCTATCACTGCTGCAACTCTAACCGATGAATAGACCAAGACTAAAATCTCTCTGTAAATGACTTGTATTTCATTTTATTTTCATACAAACGTATATAAATTCATCATAAATATCGGTTTTCGAATAATCAACAGGAAGTAGGGAAACAGACCAAGAACGATCTCCATTCTAACGAAGGTTTAAATACAAACAAAGGAAAGTGGGTTCCTCAATTCCGTACTACACGTGTTAGATCTTCACAGTCGTGACACTTCATGTTAGCACCAGAATCGCCGTTACTCTGTTTAATTGCAGATCATTGGCCTCAGCTTGTGATGATGGAAATTAGAATTGCATCAACCAATAGCAATAACATGGAATTAGTTTATGCATATTACTTAAGCAATACGAGCATAAAATAAGAACGGCGGACCTGGCTTGTGTCCTGGAGGTCCAGATTTTGAATCAGCCTCCTTACAAAAAAAAGCAAAGGGAATTCCCTAGAGCCCACAATATGAGAGTTTCGATATTGAATATTTCCTTAGTGGGGTAAAAATACAATTATTGATTGTATATAAAAAAAAAAAATCAAATAGGTGAGCATGCAACTCCACAGTGGGACAAAGGCTTGCTTGTCGTTGTTGTTTGTTATCCTGCTTACTGGCATTGAGACACCAACATTAGCTAGAGAAACGTATCTGGGATTTCTTTTTAGTTCAGAATCTTAGAGGAGAACCCAATTGCCATATGTCACATCACATGCCGCAAATTCGACCTTATTGTGCTCTTATTGACAGGTTTCCAAAGATCTTAAAAGAAAAGGCCCTTTTTTCCCTACTTCTTACCTCTTCCACTTCCTCTGTAATTTGAGTCTTAGTGTACTCTGTAATACTTCTAAATTTAACTCTCCGGTGTAACTAGGGTAGCTACTTACTAGTTTTTTAGAAGTGTACTTAGGATTTTTAGTTAGAGTTCACGTTTGATTAAGGTGACTGTTGTACTGCGGTGTGATAAAGATATGCAATCAAATAAGGAAGTTCATTTTTCATCTGACATTCTTAATTTCTTGACTTTCTCTGACAGACGTGTGACAACGTCTTAAATTTTACTTTGTTAATGATCTGCTAGAAGTAAAACCTCGAACTTTCAATTTTAATTATAATGTTGGGCCTTAGGAGATTGTTTGGTTAAATATAGAAGATTGTTGAGAACATAGACATGTCAATCGAATCACATAATATTGTGTATTTATATTTGATTTCTTTCCGCTTCACATATACATAATTTTTTGTGGGAGTAATTTTCTATGATAATAGGTTGAATAAAAAATGTATACTCTCCTTGTTATGCTCCACAATCAGGAATTAGGTATAATGAGATTTATAGGATCAAGAACCAGGGGTGCAAAGTTGAAAGGGAGATAGGACCTATGATTGGGACTGTCAAAATTACTTTGCTAGGTTGTTTTTGTATAATTATGTAATTGTATTGCAAGGTTTTAAGATGTGCAGATACTTCTTTGTTCAATGTGACAATGATTGTTTTTGTATAATAATTTCTTTATATTGTAGGGTTTTAACTGTTTTGTTTGAAACCTTTTTAACTATTTCATAATTTGAATTTTAGATTTTGCCATTTCTTTTTATTTCACCAATAATTGTGGTGATAATCATGGGGATCATTCAAGACTATTGTTCTATTTTTCTTTGATTCAGTAAATCGAAAATGTACGAAAACCCAAATCGCTTAATTAGTGGGAGTTATCTTCTTAACCACGTATACATAATATATGTTAATCATGTCTTCTTACATATGCCATTGAGAGTCTAGTACTTTCTATTTTTCTGGCTCTCATATGCTCAATACTTGCCTCTCTTGAGGATCCTGCGTGTATCAGAAAATAGACTAGTCCTTTGACATAGTGGTTAGTCTATTCCTCTTAGGTTGGTCCCTTTCCATCCTTGCCATAATGGGTAGTTAGTCCAGTTAGGTTGATCTCGGCTTTTAATCACACCATCTCGCCAAGATTGATAAATATCTGTCCAAGACGCCCCAGTGCATACCTATGTCCATTTGCAATTATAATTGAGTTGGAGGATGTAAAAGACATGACTATAAGGAACGACTTCCATCCTTGTATTATGATGTAAGCTTGCAAGCTGTCCTTCATATGTATTGAATTGGAGATATGCGATCTTACTTTTTATGTTTACTAACCATTTTTTTTTTCACTAATTACAGTAAGCACTCAGGGGTCAGTTATCTCTTACTCATACCTTTTCGTTTTGTCGGTCAGGATGAAAAGGATTGTTGGATTTGGAAATTTCCTCTGTCACCTTGTAAGAAGTCAAACAAAGAAAAGTTAAGAGGATGAAATGGACATAAATGTAAGGGAAGGACCACCATCCTGGGATTTTAATGTAAGCTATCCTTCACATCTATTCAAATCGGAAACTAATTGCATTGAGTAGTCAGTTGTCTCTTAGTCATACATTTTCCTTCTGTTGGTCAGGATGAAAAGCATTGTTGGATTTGGAAAATTCCGGCACCACCTACTAAGAAGCTGAAAAAAGATCAATATCTACTAGCAAGAAAAAATAATGCAAAAACTAACGAAGAGAAACTCCTCAAAGGTCTAGTTTATCTTACATTAGAACAAATATTCTTTCCAAGCTTTATCCTTCTAACTTGGCATGCGCGCACCCATGTTTACACGTAATTTATCGCTAAATGTTAATGTTAAAAAAATATCTTCATTCTTGTGCTTGCCTGTGTCTGTGTTTTGCAGATCTTGGTTGCCTTGTTTGTGGGAAGGTTGTGGAATCTCTAGTCACCACCCTCTGTGCCCACAATTTTTGCAAGGCCTGCCTTGAGATTGCATTTCCCGGTCAAGGCTTTGTGAGACAGAGGACATGTGAAGGAGGATGGAGTATAAGAGCAAAAAACAATTGTTGTGAAATGTCCATCCCGCAAAGAGGACATTTCTGATATTGTACAAAATCTGCACCTTTGGTTCCTAGAACTTATTCATTTAACATGATATCTTAGGGTTTAGACTTCAGATTGAGATGAAAAAAGTTGTTTGCAGTGCAGGGAAAATATTCAGATGCTTAAGCAGAGAAATCCCAATTGCCAAAGCGTGATAGAATCCTTCCAACAAAAGGTTGAAGATGGTCAAAATGAGGGGTACCAGCAAGGGATGTCAGCCAAGCTAAGGAAGTTTAGATTAGCAGATCAAACAATAAAAGTCAGACACAAGAATATGGGGCGAGTCCAGCTCAACATCTTCAATGTTAGTGTACTTGCAATGCCTTTAAATTGAACCCTTTGTTATAATTAGGCTAGCTACTTAATAGTTGTTTAGTAATTACTTGAAATGAACTAGGATGTTTATAGGATGTTTATGGAGATTGAACCAATGATCGATATTTTTTAAATAAAATTTTAGATTCAAATTTTATGTATAATAAAAATAGACATCGAGAGAGATTTGTCTCTTAAGAATCTAATTTGATCAAAATTGAATTTAGTTAAATTCAATGTAATACCAGATATGTTTATATAAAAAACAAAAGAGATCTGAAATCCAATAAGAAAATTAATTCTTTAATAGAAATTTTTTGTTTCTTTATTTTCTCTTTAAGAAACTCTATACTATATTAAATTTTATCTTGTTATGGTACACTAGAGCTAAAATTTCAACCTTTTAATTTTAATTATTGTGTTATGTCTTAAATTTCAATCTCGTATTTTTATTTTCTTTTGTTCTTTGTGTGGCTTGCTTTTTTTTTTTTTTTTTTTGGTTGACTTGCTTTCACCCATTGCTCTTAAATTATTCTTTGCGCTTTTCCGACTTCAACTTATCATTCGATGAAATAGGTCTCATTCATCCATCCACAATTACCCATTTCTAACATAATTTTTTTTCTTTTCTTGAGAATAAATATATTAAAAAGAGGTTTTATTAGCGTCAAATAACGTTCTTCAAGGAACAGCTCAAATGATAGAGTTTTTCTATTTTTATATTTTCTTTTCCGATTCGATCATACTTAATTACATCTCGTCATACCAAAAAAAAAAAAAAATAGCATAAAACAACTTTAGTTTATTAGCTTTCTTTGGCATTTGGATAAATTTTTGTTTTATTAATGTTGATATCCTTTTGCATTCAAATTTTAATGATAATAATTCTCTTTTAAAAAAAATTACCAATAACATTTATTAACTCAAGCCGTGGAAATCATAAGTTTACTTCGTTGAAGTTTAATCAAAACAAGCAATTTCAAATGTTTTTTAGGCAATGCCAATCATTTGTTCCGCAAACATCTTATAATATGGTAGCTTTCACCCACGTCTGGTTGGTGAAGTGATTGGTATCGGTATCTTTTAAATAAAATTTTATATTCAAATTTTATATATTTAGAATATAAATGTAAGAGAGCTTTATTGTGTAAAGACTCAATTTATTTTAAATTAGATTTAATATGATTATTAAATATATAATTTATAAATAATAATAACAATAATAATAATATGGTAGCTCACACCCTATTTAAATTCGGAGTATACTGAATTAATGAGGTTCGTCTTCTATTTTTTGTACTTATTCTATGTACACAATCTTTTCCTCGCATAAATTCATCTTTCTATTAGAAAAAAATGCAAAGCTTAAAAGAGTAACATGGGTGAGCTGTGTTTTATTAATGGCAGGTGTATGGTTAAGTGGCCATGTGTAGGTGACTTGTACCGATCAGAATACCCTTTAAAAGGTATGGATTATATATTGCTTATTTAATTCATAGAATTGGTCTCATTTTTTCTTTTTTTTTTTTTTTAGTATCATATCTCGAACACCGTCTGATATTCAAAATTTTATCTCAACTAATCCAGACTGACCGCTACAGTGACTCTTTTTGAAAGATGGGTCTCCCAACAGGGAACGCTCTAAATGAATATGTGCATAATCCACGTATTTAATGAGTGTGGTGCAATGACTATATAATGATAATAAATGAATTTATGTGAGTGGCAAGTCAAAATATCATTTCAAATTCATATTTCATTCATTTGCAAATATATCGTATAATTCAAAATAATATGCATCATTATCATTAAATTATACATCAATGGGGTGTCAAAAACGTATTCTACCCATAATTTGGCCCTAATTAAAGTAAAATTCACCAAATGATCATCACAATATCATAAGAATAAAACACATATATGTTCTCTCATTCCCTTGGTGTTGACACGGTTCTCACAGGTACTCGTCTATTAGATCCATTGCCCAGAGACAAGGGATTCAAACCCCTACTCCCTTGTTACCCCACCACATCACCCCGTCGGGTAAACGTTCAATACCGTGGTAGGGAGTGCGCTATAGTCACTATGCACTATCCTATAATCATACACATGTGTCATATATCATCATTCATAAATCTTTACTTATAATAAAAACACGGTACTATCAAGTTATCATAATATCATGTGCAATTTTCACATAACATCATTTCAAGATATGCCACAATACTAAAACATTTTTAAATCACATTTCAAAATTTATTTATAAAAATCATGATCAAAACTATTTTTCATTTAAAGTAAAAAATAGATCGTCTCACTCACCTCGACTGAGGAGGGTACGTCACTCCCCCTAACTGTTCTCATTTCTCAAACGAATCACCTCTCGAATGAAAACGTAATCCTACACCTAAATTAAATAATATGTATTATTTATCAATTTAATATCATATTGTTGGTCTACAAAATACGTATGGAAATGTTTTCTTTAAGGTAAAATCTAAAATTCCATACTTGGAGAAAAATTCATACAAAACCTATCACGCGCTGATTTAGTAAAATCATGATATCTTCTAAAATTTTGATCGGATTCAAATGATTTAAATTTTCTCTTAAAGTTAAGACATATATCTCCAACTTTTATATTTAGACCAATTTCAAATTCTGAACACACGAATTTAGAAAAATTTATCACTTTTTCAGTCTAAGTTCCTAAAACTAATTTTATACAGTTTTGGGAGAATTTTCATATCTCCCAATATACTTCTCCGATTTAGACGATTCTTATCTCAAATTAAAGATAAGACATAGATCTAAAACTTTTTAGTTTTGACCATCCTTAGATTTTAAATGTATAATTTTGTAAAATTCAATTTTCATCTCGACTTTAGTTTTAGAACTACTTCTGTACAGTTTTAGTAAAAATATCATAACTTTCTGTATACAACTCCGATTCAAGTGATCTTTATCTCAAATTAAAGATAAGAGATAGATCTAAAACTTTCATGTTCTCCAAATTCTGAATAGAAGATACCTCAAAATTCATACAATTTATTGGCCGTACACAGGACATGAAACAAAATTTGTGAAACATGCTAAACTTCCAAAAATCACCAAAAATCAATTCCTTTACGAATTACTTCACATGATATACCATTTTAAAGTTTAGGGAGTCTAGTTTATAGAGAAATAAATATCTTAGATTTTTTATTTCTACAGAATGAGACATTCTAAGAAAATTATACATAACTCAATTTAAAAATCAACATCTAGCATGCTAGTATGGATACCGAAGTAACTACTCATCAAATAATTTAATTTTAACATAAGTTAGAATATATTACATCCTTTGTAAGATCTTTTGCTAATAATATATATCACCACTCCTTTTGAATCTTTGAATTTTATCACCTTAGAAAAATCAAATCACAATGAACATAAATTTTTTATACAATATCTCTATACTTCCAATTGAAATTCAAGAATTCTCAAAAATGTTCTTATCTCTTTGGCTCCATAGTTAAACTCAAAAATTGAAATGGACTCTATAAATTTCGTGCAAGGGGTGGTTTGAATGAAGAAAATGAGTCAAATGCTTCTTAAACAAGTTCTTTTATAAACCTAGCCAAATATGCTTAACCATTGGATCATTCCATGTATATCATCTTATCCTTCCATTTATTCTAGCACTTAAAACATACAATTGTTGATTTAAGCAATCTCCATGCACTCCATTAGGTGTATTTGGACGTCCATATCAAGGGGGAGAAGTGTCACAAGCTAGAACAAGCTATTCTAGTTAGTTTTCATGCAAAAATTTCTATCCAATAAACTTTCATGTATAAATTTCTATCCAATGAGTTTTCTTGAATATGAAAAAATCCTATGTGGTCACTAACCAACCTTGCTTCCCTCTTGACCAATCATTTGACTCCAATTGTCCATCCATGAATAGTTTGCAACTTAGTTTCTTAACTTTCCTTAATTACATTTAAACCTCAAACTTTTAACAATTTAGTTCCTGTTTGATTTCAGACACCATGCGGCCACAACTTCTGCCTCAAGTGCTTCTAGAGATGGACACGGAAGGGGAACCGTGCAAGTGCAAATTGCTGGAAGTGAATTCCAAACCAGATGATAAAGTGGTCCCATATTAACTTAGCTCTTGTCCTGTCGTCAGAATAGCCAAAATGAAAAAGACTATTTTCTCGGTGGGAGCCCCAAAAGTGGACCATTTTCATCCCAACGACATCAGTTCACCACCCAGCACCCAAAGAGAACTGGATGCAAATGTTTGAAATGGAAGAATATTTGTGACAATTCCATCTGATCATTTTGGTACCATTCTTGTTGAGAATGATCCCGAGAGGAACCAGGGGGTGTTGGTGGGTGAGTCGTGGGAGAACCGTCTCAAATGCGGGCAAAAGGGAGTTCACTTCCCTTTCCAAGCATGGCGCCCAGTCTGTAGTTCTCTTTAAATTTGATGATGATGAGGACCATCTTGAATGGTTCATATACATGGGAAGGTATACTCTTTAACTTGACTCGTATTTTTTATTTATATACACTTTTTTGGCTCAAAATATGAAGGAAGAGTTTGTATGATCCATTCTCTATTTTTATTAGGCAACTATAGCACAATTTGTAATTTTATACATCTAACATCTTGTTTGTTTGTATGCAGTATAAGTGAGAACCACATAGCTCTATCCCACCACACCAAAAATATACCTTTTACTATTATTTTTTTTCAAGAATTTCCTGTTGTTCACGGCATAGATTCTAAGGTTTCTCACATGGTGGAAATTTGTGCTCACAAGATGTCTGAAATTGAACAAGAAAAAAAGTGCTAGTCATGGACCTAAACAAATATGTTTGATTCAGGTTCATGGTTGTGGACAAAGAAGAAACTTACTGTAACGGGTCTGTGTAAACTCGTGCAAATGGAGGACTTCACATTGTCTTCACAAATTTCGAGAACATCATTAGCTCCTCCACTTGTCCTACTATTCAACGGCAGCTGTCTTCATAGCTTCTCCAGCCAAAACCTCCTGGCGTCTCTTGTCTTTGTCCTGCTGTGTCAGTGTCTCGTCTGCTTCAATGGCAGGAATCTTGAAGGCCAGACCGCCCAGATACATTAGAGATTCGAATGGATGACAAACAAGGAAGATCATTGCTGTCAGGGCAGGACCATTGGAGATCCATATTGGCTACAATGTCAAGGGGGTGAGAGAGGCAACAAAGGTGCCAAGGAGTGGGGCATGTCTTGCAAGTGAGAGTCTCCTCTGTGGATGGCTTTTTCTTGCAAGTCATGCAGATTCCGTCTCCATCGCAGGGAAGTTGAGTATTGTGAGCCATTGAAAAGCGCAGAGAGAGAGAATGAATTTGGTTGTGATTGAATTGGTAGGCTGTCTGATCTGATGGATGTAATGCTATCCTTTTTTTCTTATTATAAAGGATGATACTTCATATTGAATGAATTTGGTTTTTGAATTTTTTTTTTCATCTTTATTTCCTCTTGGATCTTTTATTTTTTACCAGTGAAAGAGTGTACAAGCCTTACAACTCACTCTAGGGTTATATTTAGTAGGAAAAGAGAAGGTGTAAAAAATTACTCTTTAAAATTTTATCCTACCTTGGATTTTATCCTTTCTAAATTTTTCATGGAGGTAATATTTACCCAAAGAAGTGGGGTAAATATTTATCTAATGTGGGTAGGGTAACTAGAGAGGAAAATACCAAAAATAATAAACAATATAAAAATAATAATGAAAACTTTTTTCTCTGATATTGTATTTAGTTTTGTTTATTGAGAAAAATTCGAAGTTTATGTATGAAAGAAACTTAATTTGCTTAGTTTTAAACAAAGAGAAAATTAAAAACAAATATTTTTAAAGAGATAAAGTAATAATAATAATAATAATAATTTTTTAAAGAGAAAAATTATTATACTCAGTTTCAGAGGGAAAAAAAAAAAACTAAATTTTTTAAAAGAAAATTTAAAATCAATATATTTGGAGAGGTAAAATATTAATTAGATTGATTTTTTTTTAAATTAATGTATTTAGTTTTAAATAAAAAAAGCTAAATTCTGATTTTTCATAGAGCGAGTTTATAATTAATATGTTTTGAGAAAGAAATATGAATTAAATTTATTTTTTTAGAGAGATAAAATTTAAAATTAATGTATTTAGAAAGAAATTAAATTGTTTTTAAGAAAGAGAAAATTAATGTGATTAGTTGTAGAAAGAGAAAAAATAATTTTCATTTTTGTTAAGAGAGTAAACTTAAAATCAATATATTTGAAAAGAGAAAATATGAATTAAATTGATTTGTTTAGAGAAAGATATTTAAAAACTCTTTTTAGAGAGAGAAAACTTACATTAATGTGTTAAGAAAGAAAAATATGACCCAAATTAACTTCTTTAGAAAAAATTAATGTATTTAGTTGCAGAGAAAGAAAAACTAAATTTGGTTTTTATATTGGGGGAAATTTTAAAATCAATAAATTTTGAAAAAGAAAATGTGAAATAAATATATTTTTTGAGATAGTAATTAATATTTTTATTTTTAGAGAGTAAAATATAAAATGAATGTGTTGGAAGAGCTGAAATGTGAATTAAATTGACTTTTTTTTGGAGAAAAAATTAATGTGTTTTGTTATAAAAGGAGAAAACTATTTTTTTTTTATTTTAGAAAAAACTTATCTATGTATTTAAAAAGAGATAATACAAACTAAATTAATTTTACCAACCTTTTACCTCAGACAAATATTACCTTTGTCAACCAAATGATGACTAACAGGAAACATTTTACTACTTGAAATATTATTCTTGTAATTTTTTTCTCTTTACATTTTTCTATTTTACTAGGACTTCATTTTTTCAGTATGTTATCATTTCATGTAATTTAAGAGGAAAAAATTGAGATCATGACACAAGAATTTTACCATTTTTAAAGATAAACTATCGATATTTGATAACCATGTTAAATCTTATTAAATTTGGTTCGAACCCTTGAGGGGAAAAACCCTCTGATCGTTTGTTTTTTCTATAAATAAGATTTAAAATCAAAATTTTATTTAAAATTTCAATCTAATAACATGATAAAATGTGTAATTAATGAGGAGTTCCATTTGATTTTTTTTTTTTTTAAACTTTAGAAATATTATGTACTCAAATTCTGAATATACATATTTTTAATCTTAAAAAAATAATTTGTTCATTTTATCAACATCATCAATAATTCATAACCAACAGATGCCGCAAAAGAAGAGCTCCCAGGAAAATTAATTTTTGGGAGTTATAAAGTGGATTTTCAGAGACATCCACAAAACATGAAATGGCAATTTTTTTTTTTTTCAAAAAATAAAATATTTTAAGGGGTAAAACCAAACTAGTGATAAGGCTAAATTCCATTTTGTTAACCAAGATCTCGACTTCAAATCTTAAGAATGAAAAAACATGTGCTGCGAGAGCAAGACAGCACCATGGAAACAGCTTCCT
Organism: Dillenia turbinata; assembly: GCA_037126225.1. Classification (NCBI taxonomy): domain Eukaryota; kingdom Viridiplantae; phylum Streptophyta; class Magnoliopsida; order Dilleniales; family Dilleniaceae; genus Dillenia; species Dillenia turbinata. The sequence continues at coordinate 6,589,404 of JBAMMX010000009.1, forward strand.
TATCTGCAATTGTTCTTTCAAAATAAAAAGAATACTGCCTATTCTGTCCATACTCTGCCTACAAAAATAAGGGGTGGAGGAGTGGTGTCTCCTCCAAGCGGTGAGCTGCTTTGCTCGAGTCATGCCCCTCTCAAGAGGTTGGCCCCAATCACTTGCATGGTGACGCCAGATTTTAGTGGTGCCTTGGGTGAAACCAACAAAGTGCTACTCTGCATCTCTCGCTCCAGTCACGTCATAAACAATTGGACGTGATTGGATATGAGGCATAAGCAACATGAAGAAAAGAGCTTACACATGGGAATGTTGATGTTCATTTTTATTGTGGAAAGCCAAATGCTACTCTAGAGACAACATTTTGCAAGGAAAAATGGAAAAATACATTCCATGAAGTTATCTTGCTCTCTTTCTCACATTTCCCCAGCCTAGCCATTGCTACATTTATTTACGCAGCACACAACATGCTCTGTGGAGTTATCTCTGTATCTTTGTCACCAGTACTTCGTACATGGAAGAAGATTCTGAATAAGAAATGAAAGACAAAGTTTGCACTCATGTTTTGTCCCAAGTTTGTTACCAATTTGTGACTTTTGAATGCACCATTTTCCCTTATGTGATGAGGCGAAAGGCAGAATCGTGGGATATCAAGTAACCTCATCAGCACATCTGAGATTTCCATTATGAATTGCAGTCTCGTGTATGAGTGGCAACTCCAATAATCTCTTTCTTAATCAACTTCAGAATATTTGACGCCTTTATGGAAAAAGCAAGAAACACAAGCATTTACATTAGAATCTGTAAAACCAGACACTTCTCATTTATGAAGCACAGATACGGACACAGGAGACTAAACATGACAGAGACACCATGACACAGAAAAGTTAAAAAAAATTAAGTGACAATTGTTGTCTCATGTTCTTTTTAACAAACATCATTATTTCTAGAAAGTGTAAGTGGAATTTAGCTTTTTATACCGTCGGAGACAAATCTATAGGAGGAATATCTCACCTCAAAAAACTGCTGCAGAACTGGTGAATGTTGATCTATTATCATGTATACCTTCTCAAGTAGGTCTAAGAGTCCCTCCACCTGATCCCCCAACATATCCACCTAAATTTGAACATGGAAACTAGAGGCCTTAGAGAAGCATGAGGATTTAGTGTAATGAAGTTAGGAGTTTCACGAATGTCATCCCTATACATCAAAGGACGCTTGCTATAGTTTAGTTTACCTCAATCTCAGCCTTCTGGAGATTCTGGCATCTGTTTATGAATGCCCTCTTATAAAGCAACTTCTTTTTCTTTACTGAGGTAAACTTGTCAGCGAGTTGGTTGTACTGATACTTCACCTCTTCCAACCTGAAGATGGATAAAACAGTTCACTACGCAACTCCATAAAAGAAAATACTCTAATCTGCATATGTGACAGAACTGCAAGTCCGAAGGAAAAAACTTAGTAGAGAAAATACCTTGAAATATGCATTCCTAATTGTTTAAGAACCTTCTGCTCAAAATTAAGAAGCTCTTCCTGGAATTCCAAGATGGGTGCAACCTCAGGACTTAAGTTTAATGGTGTCTGGTGATTATCTTTTGACAGGGAAGAGGGTTGCTCCTTTTCTTCTACAATAGGCTTAGTAGGAGTCATCTGCTGATCAGCTTTTTCATGGTCATGTTCGTTGATGCTTAGGCTAGATCCCAGCTCTTGTAATAGAGATTTAGTCATGACTAATTGCTTTAAAGCCTTTTCTAGTTTTTTGCTCACTGAACCCAGATTTCTCTCATCCTTGGCCACTAAAGTTCCAATAAATCCTTGCACAGTTCGCTCCTCAGGTTCCAGACTGTCAAGGTTAAGATGCACATTGTGTTCCTTAAGTTCACCTATTGCACTTGTCATCAACTCTTCCTCTACTTCCAAATACTCTATCAAGGAATTTAGCTTCTGAATGATGCTCTCAATCTCACTGGTGTCATAAGGTTTGTAGAACTTGTTACTTGAGAGCACTTCTTCTGGTAACTTATCTTCAGAATTAGATTCACGTAAGTTGACATAAGCATCTTTTGTTGCCTCAACTATGACAAATTGGTATAGCTCATCTCTCATAAGACTCTCGAGCTCATAAGCATCGATTTCCATCCTCCATGCCTTAACCATTTCCTTGAACATTACCTTACACACTTCTTCCTTCAGCAATCCTTCGAAGTGTAAATCGGCAAATGCTGCCATACTCTTAGAGGCCTCAGAACAAGTTACCTTCCTGAAATGACTATCAACAACCTGGCTCCATTCCATGATTGTTTCACGTAAGAAAATTCTATACACATCTTCCCTTATTGCCCCCTCACATTCACTTACCATTTTGTCATTGGATAATGATTCTTCTAGATATTTGTTGGTAGACTCAAAACAAGAACAACGAAAATCCTTTACAACCTCACTGAAAACATCGAAACATATTTCTTGCCTGATTTGAGTTTCAATGTTTATGCTTTGGACCGTCTTGTTCCACTCATGAACCTTCTCCATGAAAAACACTTCAAATATGTTCTCCCTTATAAGGCATTTTGCTTCATAGTCGTATAACTCTAGTAGAAATTCTTCCATTAGACCATTTAGAAGAGCGGCATAAGTGTCATCCATTGTCATGAGTTGAAATTTTATGTCATCCACTTCCTGTTTCAGTTTCCTAAGCTCCCTATGCAGCTCTTCATTGGAAAAGGAAGCATAGGGGACATTCTTATTAGCAGACAGGCCATTTTGTTCATCTGCAGAATCAAATTGTTGTGAATTTTTTTTTTCTAGGACAAATTTGTAATCATCAAAGACATCACTGATCTCTACATTCTTCTTAATGATATTTTCCAATTTTGAAGTGATCGTATGAATCATTTTTTTCATGCTGTCATGGTCCTTGTCCCTGTTGAAGGCTGAATTCCCCCTTTCCTGCATACATTCTCTCCTCAGCCAGTTGAGCTCTTCACGCTTCCTCCGTATAATGGACTCATGATTTTTTATCATCTTTGCAACATAGTGGCTTCCATCCTCACCTCCCTCCTCTTCAGGCATTTCCTCCTTACAATCTACTCCAAATTTCGGCATGGCATAAAAAATTGAGTCATGTCCTTCTGATAAAGATCTCCCTTTTGCTTTCAAAGAATTCTCAGATTGCACATCCATGTGGGATGAATTAGAAGTGGGGAGGGGGACACCTTTATTACTCATCAAAGGTAACTCAGGTTGATAGCAAAGTGGCTTGAGCTCATGATGCAGGTCTTCAATCTCATTCATGAACTCTGACCATTGCTCACTTAATAACCCAACAGGAGCTTTCATTGCTCTTTTCCTTATTTCCAATCCAACAGTCACTTTCATATCTCTCATGAAGCCCTTAATCAAAATAGCCACCACATTTTGCTCAATAGTCCATCTCCATTGCTTCTCCCAGGGACCTTCTTCGAATGATGAAATTGCAGTCTGCATTATTCCAAAAGCGATATCCAAGGTTCCTTTTAGACTATCAATATCAAGCTCAATGTTCATTTCAGGTTTCACAGAAATTTTTTCCCACCTTACTACACTTCTATCATCCAACGACTCATTAGTTTCATTACCACCAATGTGCTTGCTTTTCACATCTACAAACTCACGATCACTTGCTAAATTCATCCAAGAAGGCCCTTGATTCATCCTCTCATCCTCAAGCTTTTGCTTAATGTTCCAATATTGTTGATCAACTGAATTCTTCAACTCACAAATCTCACCATCCCTGCTCTCATCTCCACTCAGCATATTACTCATAATCAACTCCTCGCTTTTTGTTCTCTCAGTCTCCATATTAGCACGCAATAATACTAATTCTCTCTCTTTCAACTCCACCACCTGCCTAAGCCTCATTTCATTCTCTATTATCTCATTCAACTCACGATCCTTCTCAAAAATCGCAATCTGTGACTCCCTCAACCGCCAAACAAGGCGGTCCCTAACTTCACTCAAGTCTAATAACATCTTTTCATGACTACTCTCAATAATGCAACTGTCATAATCTTGTTGAACAAATTTCAAACACCCTTCTATCTGCATTATGGCTAGTTCATAGAATTTTGATGTTTCGCATAACCTTTCGATCACACCCTCCTTGGACTGCACTTTTTCATGTGCTCTGTTCATTGCAGAATGCAAAATCAACATCATTACTGAATCTCTGATTGAGACCCTGAAGCTACTATCCGACCCTCCATAAGAATCATCCATTTCTTTTTTCCCAAACAGATGCCACAAATGTTACTAATGGTTTGGGATTCTAAACAAAGGGATCAATCTCTTGATCATCGAAGAAATTTCGCAGCAGATAAAGGTTTGATCCTGAATGGTTAATGAGAAGAATGCAATTATTTAGGATACTTGTACATCTGATACAAGTGAAGTGAAATTGGATTTTTTTTTTCTTTTTTTTTCCCTTATTTTGTTTTGATTTGCAGCCTAAAAAAGTGGATGATTCAGAACTAGAACTGACCCGTTCTGCGGCATCACAACGTTCACGCTACCATGGAACTCCCTGTGTTTGTGCATGTGCCCAACTAAAATTTCTACTTCCTTTTTGTAAGACGTGACTATGCACAATTTGCCACGGGGTGAGGCGGGTCCAGTTGCTTCATTCAGCGATGCCCATGCGGCATGTCCAGTTATTGCTTGGGCAAGCATTAACATAGGAACAACGGAAAGAAGGGAAATTCCATCATTCCTACCTCCTTATTAGGCCCGGCAATCGAGCTATCTAAGCTGAGCTTTGCGAGGCTTGGACTCGGCTCATTTAAAATTTTATGGGTTTGAACTCGAGCTCGGCTCAAAAAAACTCAAAAAATCTAGGTTCGAGGTCGGCTCGAAAAATTAAAAGGGTTTTGAGCCCATTTCGGACCTTGAATAACAATTTTTTTTTTTTACCTACAAAATTTCTTTAAATATACAAAAAATCAATTTTTTTTTTAATTTTAATAATTTTAAATTAATCAAAATATTTTTAAATCAAATCAATTGAATTATTTTTGACTCTTGGGTTTCTTTTTTCTGTGAGACAAAAAATAAAAAACGCCAAATATAAATAGCTACCCACCCTACACTACATACTACTTAATGTTAAATGAGTCGAGTTTTGATCGAGCTGAGCTCACTTATGTCCAAACTCGACCCGTAATTAAATCGAGCCTAAAAATTATGTTGAAACTCGCCCGACTCTAAATGAGTCAAGCTTGGCTCTTTAAAATGGGCCGAGCTCGAGCCGGCCCGGCCCAATTGCCAGTCCTACTCCCTATAGGAATACCTCCCTTAACGGTGATCAATCCTCAAAATTATTTTCTAATTGCCATTGATCTTTTTTTTTTTTTTTCTGTTCTACCCTCAAAGAATAATAATCGTTGAATATCAATTTAATAATCATAAAACTCATAAGTATTGGTATTACAAAAATTATAAGATGTTGCTAATATAATATCTCTAATATAATATTTAAGGTTAACCTTAAAAAATTACAAAAAAAAAAAAGAAAAAAAAAAAGTTAACCTTGAAAAAGAGAAATGCCCATCCTAAGTTTGATTGAAAATGGATAAACTTAGTTGAAGATCATCTCATCCCTCTCTAATGGGTTTACTAATCCCATTATAAAATAGTTTGTCTAATTATTTTAAATTTTGGTTATGGCCTTCATGCCTGGCGGTCCAAATATTAGTATAATTATTCTGAGTAAACTAATTTTAGTATAATTATTCTTATTTGAACGACTCCAACACCCTTTCTCCCAATCCAATGATTTCAAATTTTGATGTAATCAAAAAAGAAAAAAAAAATTATTCTAATTTGAACGATCCATTCATCATAACATGTTTAATTTGAATTGTAATTGTTATACTAAATGATAAAATCACCGCAGCTCTGATAAAAAATAATTATAAAATAATTTAATTCATAAATTTAGGGTTTGAATTACTATGATTTCAACTCACAATCTTATAATAATGCAGAAGATATTATTGCCCCAGTACTACCATAAAGATGAACACAGAAAATCTGCAGCTAGATGGATAGATATTATCCAGAATTCTTGGAGGTGGCTATTGAACATTGGACCCAAGTGGGACTAGCCCCAAAAACCTTGATTTGGTCGCCCAACACTTATAATTCCATTAGCAACCATTCATTCATCTCATTAATTTCAAGCGCCACCACGGTTGGCGCGTTCGGCTCTGGTGGTCAGCCACTCGACCACATCACCGAAAACCAAGTCAACATTTTCCTCAGGTTCACCGACCAGCTGGTGCCACATTCCTGGATATATCTTCATCGTCTTGTCCGTGCTAGAGGCCCGCTTGTAAAGCTCCTCGGCACAAGCCGGGTCACAAACAATGTCCTCTTCTCCATGCACTATTAGGAATGGGACATCCACTTGCTCAAATCGGCTTTGGAGATCCCGTGCCACTCGCAGTAGTTCCAGTGCAGTTGCCGGACGTGGCTTTGCCGTGCTCCGTCGTGGGCTAGTTAAAGCCAGCTTCCGCTTCCAATCTACTTTGAACGAGGTGTCTGGTATAGATCCTCGAGTTGGCACCACCTATTAACGAAAAATATTATATTCATGGCATATCACTTCATATTCAAGAACAAATATTGCCGCCCAATGTATACCAAAATTTATTTAATTTATAAATATTCTCACTTAAACCAAATTTTAAAGGAGTTAATTGATAGTGATCCTAAAATTTCCATTAAAACGGACAGGTAGGCAGTCGCGTCCACTGGACTAAAATAATTTCATTAATTTTTACATGTTAAATAAATACTGTTCTCATTTAACTCAAGATATTGTTCAGTCAATCCACCATATGTCATTTTGTTCAATAAAAATATTTTGACTGACCCACTATATGTCATTCTGTTCCATAAAAAATTTTAACCCCCACTGCCTTAGATCTTGGATCCATCACTGCCGGCAACCTGACCACGGTTCCAAAACAAGAATCAGAACCCTCGCCCTCAACCTCCAACCAGCCATTATTTAACTATTGAATACACAATTCTTATTTTCTTGATTTCACAATACTGATCTTAGTTTTGATTTTAATTCTTGAGAAAGGAACCAGAATTGAAACATTCAAATCACAATTCTAGCTCGATCCAAAAATAAAAATTTCATTGTTGATTTTGATCAATTTAGTTTCAATTCAATCTCAAAAAACAGGTCTAGCCTATGAATCTTGTCTGCTGGTTGTAAGATTTGAGTAGGCATATAATAATTGTTCGATGTTTTTTTTGCATAATGTTATTTATTTGTTTATGGTCACATGAAAAAGGATCAAGATTGAAGTACAATTTAACAAGCAACAACTTAGTTGAATCATGAGTTCTTCACGAAAGACTTGTTCATCTCTAATTCTTTTTGCTAACAATATATTTATATATAAAAGGTTAAATCATTGCACAAAATTAATTCATAGGGAGAGGGAGAGGATATATATATATATATATATATATATATATATATATATATATATAGTCTTATCTATATTTATATGTTATAAAAAACTATTTTCACGATTCAAATATTTAATATCGAAATTCACTCTCTAACAATATATTTATATATAATTGAAAAAAAAAATTATAATTGAGAAATTCAAAACAACCCATCAAATAAATCTTTATGGGGTTAAATTAATAATACTGACCTGCCAAGTTGGAGCAACAGCTGCAAGAAGAAAGAGAAAGTGCTCCAAAGGCCATGGGGGTTTGAACTTTGCACTAATCCCACACATGGCCCCGTTCAAAACCACCCCATTCCACTTCCCCTTCTCTTCTTCTCTCAAGGTTATCAACAGGGCGATCGCCCCGCCTAGCGATTCCGAGTAGAGAAACGCCGGCAATCCAGACGGCGCGTGCTCCTCACGGAATTTACCAAAAAAGTCCACGCAGTCATCCACAACAGGGTTGATGTCGGGAATGTGGGAAACGAGACCTTCGGAGAAGCCGTGACCTTGGTGGTCTATGGCGCAGACGATGAAGCCGGACTTGGCGAAGAGGACCGAAGTCAGCTGGAGCAGCCAGCTGGATTCGCCGGTGAAGCCGTGGACGACGGCGATGAGGCCGATGGGGTTGACCGGCGGGATAGGTTTCCACCATTGGGTGAAGAGCTTCATGCCTCGGGAGTTGGTGATGTGTTCGGAGGAGTGAGAGACTGAGTGGTGGGAGTAGAATTCGTCTGCCGTGAGAGACCCGAATGGGCTTGATTCGTTTGCTTCTGCTATTGGGTGTTTGTGTTTCATTTTCCCCAATTCAAGAAGAAGAAGAAGAGATTGTGGGTTTTCGGGGGTTTTGATGTTTGATGAAGGCTTTAAATGAATCGTAAGGGTGTTTAGGTTGTGGGGGAAGGGAGAGTGATTGGGTGATGACGGTGCATTGAGATTTATTATGCACCCTTTATAATTACCCTGTGAGAATTACGTTTAATAGTTATTAATATTTTAGGAGTACTATGTTTGTTTACCAAATAAATAAAATTAAACATTCTAAAAATCAAATCAATTATTTTTTATTTTAAATATAATATTTATGAATTGTTAATTTGATTTTAATATATAATATATATTTTTTAATAATAATATTACAAATTATTTGATTAAATTGGAGTTATTTGTTGTGATAATCATATCAAACTTCAAATAATTTTTTCTTTTATAAAAGGATTAGTTAAATTATTATATCTTTTTTTTCATGAATCGATATCTGAGTTTTGTTCGATCTATCTGGTTTGAGTACTATAAAGTTTATTAAAAGATTGATTCTCTTAAATTTTATTTTTCCAATTTTATGATTCAAATCTGAGACTTATAATTAAAAGAATATAACACCTTACCGCTACATCCATGAGAGTTTAGAATGACCACCGAGCTAAAGTTCCATGTTGTTAAATTATTGTATTTATTATTCTATTTAAGTGTTATTATAAGAACTCCCACAATTATAAAATATTTAAATTTTATTTATTAAAATTAAAACTGTTAAATTGACAACTTATGGAAATGTCAAATGAAACAAAATTATTTAAAAAATCCAAATATACTTTTTTAAAGTGATCAGATTTTTAATATCTGAAACAGTATGGTTGTATGTTAGTTGAAATTTTAATGCTTCGACAAATACACGATGATGGAGGTCCACCTTATCGTGCAGTCTTGCTATTTGTATGATAGGGCTCTTTTTACTGGGCAATAAGGAGAGAGAACAAGATGGCCATGGGCCGCTCGCATTAAAAACAATAGGGCAAGGTAGTTGGCACAAGCACAATTGAAACCCTACTCTCACACTCCCTCGTTCATATTCAAAATCATATTTTAATTAAACCTATCTAAAATATTATCAGATCTAATTTTTTTAAAAAAAATCTTTCAATATAATCATTTGTATTCCTAAATTTCAAATTTAAAATTTGATTAATAAAACTACACTCTTATTCATTACACAAACCGTCAGTGAAGCCCTTTCTCTCTCTCTCTCTCTAGTCTCTTTCTCTATTATGGAGAAAGTTGGATATATATATATAAGAGAAAAATCTTTTAATATAATCATTTTTATTCTCAAATTTAAAATTTAAAATTTGATTAATAAAGCTAACACTCTTATTCATTACACGAACTGCCTGTTAAGCCCTTTTTCTCTCTCTACTATGGAGAAAGTTGGATATATAAATATATATATTTTATTTCTCAATTCGATTTCGTTTGATTATATTTTCTTATACCAATATATATATATATATATATATATATATATATGTATGTATGTATATATATGTATGTATGTATGTCTATCTGTAAACTATGAAAATCTAAACTGGGGAAAAAAAAATTGAAATTTGCATATAAATTTTGTTAGAATTCGGAAAGGCGACCTAACTTTACTTTTAGATAACCCTTTCATTATAATTATTCTTTTTTTTAAAAAAAAAAAAGGAAATTTAAGAGTAATTAAATAAATAGTAATATTTTAAAATGAACTATATATTTTTATTTTTATTATTTTAAGTATATGGATTCAATTAGAATTTTTTGAAAAACTTTTGGAAACTGAATTGTTTAAAATGGCAGTCACGGCTAGTAAAAGGGAATGCATTTAAAAATGTCAATAATTTAAATTTAAAATTTTATATTATAAAAACACAAAATTTCGAAATCATAACTCAAATCAGACAATTTACATTTCAAAAACATAAAATTTTGAAATCATAATAATTATAACTCCAAGCAAACATTTGACAATAATTTCAAATAAATTTTGAGATGGTGATATTAAATTAAATCTTTAGGAAGCTTTTAGCAGACTAGAGATCATTTCCTTAAATTCTAGCCAAAGAAGTAAGAGATTGCACAAATTCTCAGCAAACCCTAATCCAATCCCTACAATGGGGTCCAGTTCCAAAAGACACAAAAGATAATGCAACTGCAAACTACTTCCAACCACAATATTATGGCAACCAAGGACAGTTGAGGATTTGGTAAACCACGGATCACAAAACAATTCAATAAATAAATGCTTTGCTTTTTCCTTTTTTTTTTTTTTTTTTCATTATCGGTATCTAAACTCATATTTCAACTACTCCAATTTGAGCATTTGAGGCAACCCTATTTAGGAAACGGTCCTCTCAACTCAACGTAGTCTTTAACATTCTCAAATTTTAAAATCGAGATTTTATTAATGGATCTGGTACTCGTTTCCACTAGACCAACTGTCTTGTTTTCCTTCTATCGGTCAGCATAGTGCAAGTAATTCCAAGCTTCCAAGAAACCCTTATTTGGGTATATGATGGTAATAAATGGGACAGTCTTCCAAACTTGATGGACTCTGCAACCTGTTAATCCCATTTTAAGCAGAAAACTTAATAGCTCAAACACCAATTACACTAGCAAAGAATTGCAAAGAACATATAAAAACAAAATGATCTTAACACCCGAACCAATAAATGTTAATTCGCATTGTTATCTTCGAATATATATGACAAGCACAACCAACACACATTGAACGGTGCCTAACTTTCGTTGTAATGCGGCAAGAGATCTAGAGTAGGGTTCTTTAACTCCTACAACCATATCTGTACAAGGCTGTTCATCGGGGTCATTTGTCCTCAACACAAGCTGTAGGTGAAAAAACCATAGATCATCAGCAGGTCAGTGACTTGATCAAAGTGTAACCTTGGCATCACAAGAGAAAATAGGCGCAGAAATAATTAGATAGTTACATTTTAACCATTTGATCAAACACCCAAGTTTTATCTGCTATAATGGGGGTTTTCTATTTTCTATTTTTAATTTTTGAAAGGGGGTACCAGGTAGCTACTCTCTCTGGGCATTGGCGTATGGGGAGGAGATAACAGGTACAATTACAAAATGACTTTAATATCATCACGGAGGAGATAGAACTGAAAACTGTCAACACAAAAGAAAGGTCAGGAGAGGGAGATGAAGATGGGAACCATCTAGAAATCACTATCTGCTTATGACAACGAAGAACCAAAAGCTTACCATGTTTCATTTTAACACATCACATCAGACTTGTGGAAACTGCTTAATAAAATGTTGGTGGTTATGGATATAAAGTTAAAAACTCTTCAATACAAGTCCATGTTAGTTGGAGAATTAAGTCAAGAATAGATGGTAATGACCATTATTGAGAACAAGATGAAATAAACATACTCCAAAAGGATCTTGGACCCAGGATAAGTGATGCCGTCAACATGCTTCCCCTACTAAGGACATGAGAGAGCAGATTAAACATTGGACTCTTCAAATGTACTAGTAATCAGAAAGTAAATGAGTTCTATGCTCCTGCCTCTGGAGAGCCCTCAACAGCCCCCTCCCCAATCCTGTACCCCTTCTCTCCCCGCAAACATAATAATAATAATAATAATAATAATAATAATAATAATAATAAAGGAAAAGAAAAAGAAAAGGATAAGCACAGCATTGTCCCTAAAGGGAGCAGCATGCTCAACTTGGATCACAGTTCATAACATTCCAGTTGCCACATGATGGCTGGACCATGGCATCACATGAGCAAATTGGGCCCCTCATGACAAGCCCGTCCTAATTCATGTGTTGTCTCTTTCCATCTGCCATGTGGCAATTGAACAAAGTCAGTCCCAGCTGCAGAGTCGGGTGCTTAACTGAGGGTAAAAAGTCAATTTACTTATTAAAGTTGAATACTCGTCTATAGTTACCTCCCCCACTTCCAAGATGCCAACAGAAAACCAACTTTGCGAATAAACAAAGGACAGAGAAGATAGGCTAATTATTCTTCGGCTACAACAAATCTTATCTTCATATGCACAACAGCCATTTCCCTACTTTAAAAATCCCCACTCTGTTCTTTGTTACTAAGAAAAAGAAATAGTTGCTGCAGTCAAACCATTATATTATTGACAAAACCCATCTCAGCATATATGCTCCCATTTGATAATTTTAATTATAAAAGAATATAATGCTCCAATGATAGCAGTCTCCTTGAGTTGCAGAATCAAAGCAACAATTCTGTGACCACTTTATCTTGGAGTCCTACTGATGCCTTCTTGGATCACACAAACTGAGTTTCTCAAGTGGTGAAGGATGAAGTACATTCCCAAGACAACACAAGCATAAGAGAGCAGGAGGGGGAAGAAAATGTTAAAGCAACCTAACAGGCTGGAATTATACCCATGACACACTCCAAATTATATGTCTATCTTGTCTGTTACAACACTAAAATCAGCTGAAAGAAGATCAAATAGACCCTGCAAACACAATCTCCAATACCAAGTGGAAGTTTTATTCAGTAGGATAGTTTTATCTCAATCTAGATGTCCTTGTCATATCAATTATAGCTCTTGTTCCTCAAAGTTTCAAAGAATAAGGTTGTTTTAATTAATGAAGCTTCCTCTTTCTGATCACCAAAGGAACTCATTTTGGAGGATATCAAAAGTGTAGCTGAACCAATTATAATGCTATTATGGCTGTCTTCTTTAATGTCTTGTGCTTCATGTGCTAAAACTAAAAATATATCCAAACTTTAATTAATGATTTATAAATTAGATGAAACTGCAGGCTAAGAAGCACATAAATGAACCATATAAAATCATATCTATTGAACAACATTGATTCTATAGAACTGTTGAAAAGATCAGACAACATGCTCAACAACATTATGGAAGGCATGGATCTATAAGCTTTCAAAAGCAACAGAAATGCAACCAATGTTCCACATGAACTGTAACTATACTCAGCTTTGCAAGATCTAACGCCTAGGATCATGCACAATTCCAACAACAATAGCCTATTCAAAGGGCCAATATTATGCCTAATCCATATAATTTTCATTCTGAATTCAGAGAAACCTTGCTATATAACCCTATCCTCTTACCTGTGTTCCAGCATGGGGCATTCATATTTATTGTCTCCCTGAAAGCAGTGAATGCAGAAAATCCAAATTCGCATCATTCCTCAATAAATTGCATCCCTAGCAGAAGAGTAGAAATGTATGCCACCACAAAAAGCGCATAGTTTTGAATACTTTTAGACAGACGGGCTGACATAGATATTATGGGTTAATTTTTTTTTTTTCTCCGCTCACGTCTTAGATCAGGAAATTTATTCATCTTCCATAAACCATAAAGGAGCCGAATGCAACCAAAGTTTCATGTTCGGTTTTGAATTAGAGACGTTAAAAATAATGAATGGACGTCGACTATAACCCCTAGCCTTCCAAGCTAACGATGCGGGTTCGATTCCCGCTACCCGCTATACTTAATATATATATTAATCGCTATAATAATAATTAATAATTATTAATTGTAATTAATGTAATACATACTGTAATACATCATTCATCATTGAATTGACTCCGAAATTCTTTCAAAGTTTTTACATAGAATCTGATTTTTTTTCGAATTTTGTCTTTCCTATCTTTTGAAGGGCGGACTTGGCGCAATGGTGGAGTCTCTCCATTGTGTCCTGAAGTCCGGAGTTCAAATCAGCTTCCTTGCAAAAAAAGCAAGGGGAAGGTTGCCTAGCTATTCCCTTCCCCAGAGCCCACAATGTGGGAGTTTCGGCACTGGGTACGCCCTTTTTCTTTCCTATCTTTTCTTTTGTTGGGAAAAAAATTGGAATGAAAAAAAAGCGTCCATTGTCTAATGGATAGGACAGAGGTCTTCTAAACCTATACATGCCTCACAAAGTCCAACGCACACGGAGGCTTTGAAATGGAATCAGAAGTGGCTTGATTTCAAGTCAAGAAGCATTAGTGCAATACCCTCTCCTTATTCATTAAGCCAGAAATTGAAATCGAATATAGGATGCCTCTCAACCACCAAGGCCACCCCCTTCCCAACCCTTCAAACCGTCCAATGCCTGCAAGATGGGTTTACAACCATATCTCCTATATGACAAGGTAACATCATGCTCGCGATCAATACTGCTTATTCCGTTTACTTGCCTAATGTGCATGGTTTGTAGGCCATTGCATACTCCGAATTGGGTTTTACATAAATGACAATAGTTGTGGATTTGACCATCCTTTGATAAGAAAGTTAAAATGAAACTTAATAATCCCCAACAGTCCATCACCAATATTTCCTCTTCTATTTCACAAATTCAAGTGCAATTCCTCCCCCCTCCATCAAATCCACATCCTTTTCACATATAAATTGCACTATTCATCATCAAAGAGATAGTAAAAATGCCATTATTTTTTTTTTCCAAAACTTGTACTTAAAACAAAAGGAAATCTTAAAAGGAAAGCTATTTATAACACATGCCCCCAAAAAATTCTAGTCAGAACACTTCCAATTGATATGTTTATCCTTCGAAAACACTGCAGGAATAGGAAAATTCATGCATGCATTCACACAACACCCACACCCACTGACCCACTGAAAAGTCAAATTTAAGGATTATTAAGAATTAACAATAACAAAAACAAAAACCCATGTAATCAAACCCAACAAAAATGAACAAAATCCCAAGAAAACCCACAATCCCAAACGCATTAAAAATTGGGTCTTAGAAATGAAAGTGAATTATTGATTACCTCCGCAGCAGAAACAGCAGTAACAGCAAGAGAGAGTCATGATAAGCTCTCTGAAGAACAAGCGAATACCAAAGGAGCTATTGTTAGAAACAGAAGAATCTGATTCAATGTTGTCAACATCAGCAGAAGTGTTGTTATCTAGGAGTTTCTGATAGGTTGAGGAAGTGGAACGCTTATTCTCGGAGTTCATTCGATTGAGGTTCCATTCGACCTTTCTCAAGTAGGCAATTTTGAAGGACTCTCTGATTGTCAACGATGGCCATAGATGCATCTTCTTCTTCCACTATGATTTGAGTTTTTTACTATTTTGGGTTGGGACGAATGGGAAGAGAACAAGGAGGGTTTTAACTTCCTTTAAAGTTAACAATGGCGACACGGCTTAGGTTGTAACGACGTCGTTCTTTGTGGGCTGAAACCTATCATTAACATTTTCACTATTATTTCAGGTAGTATAATTAATATTTTTCTTTTATAAATATAAGAAATATTGGTCATATTAAATTTAATTAAAAGTATTTTCGACATACACAAGTAGATCAACTGGGCATTGATGTAATATAATTGATAATTGCTTACACGTTTCCCAAAAATTGAAATTTACATATTTTTTTAACTCTTATTTTAATACCTTAAAAAAAAGAAAAAAAAAAAAAAAACCCAATTTCTACTTACCAAATACCACCACAGACTTTATAATAATACAAGTTTTATGGGATAATTTGAATTTTCCTCCCTTGTCGGAAAAATTAATTTTCTTGTTATATTTAAAAGTATTTTCTTCTGAAATTTCTTTATTCTCAAATTTCTCTTCTAAAAATAGCAAGAGCATCTAAATTAATCTAAGATTACTATTTTCTTTTGAAATCAAATTGCCAATTATCAAGTGGGTTATGTCACAAAGGATAAGACTACACTATGTTAATTTTCTACACACACACACACACATATATATATATTGTTTGTATTTCAATCTTTAGAACTAAGGTTTTCCTTTTCTTAATTTTTTTTCTTTTTTCCACTCTTTCTATATATGATCTTCTTTGTCTAATTCATGTTTTTGAGATCTTTTGTGGGGTGTCATTCGTTTTAAGCGGCAGTGTCTGGTCTTATTTGGATTGCAAACATTTCTTCACCTTTGTTTTGAGGCAGCAATAACAATTTCTCGTCGCTTTACAATAAATAGACAGCTGCAGTTGCAGGTTCTCAGTCTATTAAATTCCTCTCTGCCAAAATCAGGGAATGTCCCATTTTCAAGATCGATTCTCTTTCAAAAGCCACATTGTTCTCTCAGACTTTGTTTCTACTGAAACTGGGGCATCAACCCCGCTAACTGAACACCTTAAACATGCTTCAGACTCTTTCAGTGATCTAGTTCAGATTCACAAAAAGCTTAAAGTTTCAGAGTCCAAGTGCAAAAACATGGAAGAACAAGCTGAAGCAATTTTCAAATCCATGACAAGATTGCAAACTTATGGTATGGTAAAGCTTTCAGAGTCACGAGGGCAAAGTTTTGATGATGAGAAGGGGAAAACTGGTGTGCCCAAGAAAGATAAGAAGAATGAGAAGAATGTAAGAGAGTGTGGTGGTGTAAAACCCAATGGTGGAGTACAACTAGAACAGAGCTGTGATGATGGCAGAGAATCAAACTCAAAGGCTTGTGCCTATGGAGAAGACATTGAGATGCCGAAGAGGAGTATGAGGCTGGCCAGAATTGGATAGAGACAATTGGGAAAGCTTAAATAAAAAGGGGGCGGGGAAGAATTCGAAGTAGAGAAAGAGCTGGGTAATTGAAGGGACCAGCATTTTTCAAAGCAGCAAAGGGCAGGAAAACTGCATCTGATCATTGATTTTTAACAGAAGGGTGTTTTATTTCCTTGTTTTGATTTTATTAATCAGGATAATAGGAGTAGTCCAGTATGGCTTTTTGTGAGATCGAAAATTCAACACTTCCAATATAATCTTTTAGCTTTACCAATGAACTAATCAGTCGGCAGAGCTTGCCTCATATTTACCATTATCATCAACATAGTGTCACAAAAAGAAATTTTGAATGAGATTTGACTTGCAGCCATTTTGACTATGCTGCAGGATTATCTGTCTAGGTATTCATAGAAAGCTTAACTCTTCCCAGGATACTTCTGATTTGCTCATCTTCAGCACTTAGTCAGATTCAGCTGGACAGTTGGCACTTTTTCATGTTTTAATCTTTGCTTGTGATCGAAAGGAACTTGAAAACCAACGAACAGTTGGCCTATCAAATAAGGATGTTAGTTCCCTTAACTAAATCTCGAGTTTGAAATTTGAAATGAAAAAAATTAATTGAGAAATCTCTCTCTAAATTGGGCCTGATAATGTTCGAATCGGATTAGTCAAAATATAATTCCAATACTTTTGATTAATAAAAAAAAAAAAAAAGGAAGGAACTTGAAAAGTCTGACTTCCAAGTACGCACTCTGCTGTACTGCAGAACCAGAATTGTCCACGCTCTTGACCTGCATTCTGAAACTTTTGCTGTATCAACAGGTACTGGCTAGACGTTTTAGTTAGTTTTGGGTTGAGTTCATCCAATTGTGCAATGCACTGCACTTCTGTTTTTTCTAGGAGCATATGTATGGAAGCTATCCTATGATTTTGAACTCTATAACTGATCTCTTCCCTTCTGTATTTCCAATTCATATTGTCATTCATATTCTCCTCGAAACTGAATTATAAGGAGAAACTACTCTGGGGTTTCCAGCTATCAGTGGGTTTTTGATCAATTTTTGTTAGTAGTTTACACACTGATCAATATTAGGAGCATGATTGAAGTTGTAGAAATTTCAGGAGTTGAAAATTAAGAAAATATTATTTCAAGGAGATGCAAAGAATTGACCAAGAACTTTGCCTCAAATAGTCATCTAAATTACTCAAAACTTTACCTATAATAAGACTCCTTGATTTGACCGTTGTCCCCTCCTTGTTGCCCAAAAATAAAAAGAAGAAGAAGAAGACACTGGAAGACTACATTTATAAATTTTAGAGAGAACCATTTAAAGTAACGAATAAAAAAAAGACTGTAACCATCAAATAGCCCTACATTGTGTAGCCATGATTGGATGCCTCATCAAATCCATTGCATCCTTTATATTATATTCATTTTGAATGCAGAAGAAATTTATAACTCTCATAATCTGTTTCCTAGATATATCTATTTTTTTTCCTTATTGAATTATGTGTTTCCCTACATTACTCCTCATGGCCGAATCAGTTGGTTTCTATCCAGCAAAATGGAAATATATATATAATTTGTTAGACTTTAGGGCAAATTCAGAAATTTATATGGAAGAAGCATAACATTCAATTGGAATTGGAATTTCAAAGAGTCGGGGTTATATTTTTTTAGAATCAACTAATTTGTTAGACTTGACTTCAATGCTGAACCTTCATGAAATTTACTTTGTGTATATATATATATATATATATATATATATATATATATATATTTGTTTTATGGTGCCATGGATTTGTACAAAGAAAGTTTCTCTGCAATTTTCTTTGGTAAAAATTACCCGCAGAAGATGAAACTGAAATACCAAAACTTGATGATCTGACAAATACATAAAGTATCAAGGTGCCTGCATTCATTAGCTTAGAAGGGTACATGTTGATTTACCTTGGCTAAACACATGAACCATTTACATGACAGAACACCACCACTCTGCATATCCAAAGGAAGCCTGCAATCAGCACACAGCTCAAGCTTGAAATACCTCTTAAAAATACCATACAACATCTGGGATGAAGAAAAACCCATGATTCCTCAGACCATATATGATGGGATTCCCATATTACATAACATTGGGGTTTGGAATTTCATAGGAAAAGAGGAAGGTAAATGAAGAGAGCAACAAGAACAGCATGGTGGTGATGGGTACGATTTCTTTCTCATGAACTATTTACATGACAGAACACTACACTCTGCATATCCAAAGGAAGCCTGCAATCTGCACACAGCACAAGCTTGAAATACCCTCTTAAATTACTATACAACAACATCTGGGATGAAGAACAACCCATGACTCCTAGGACCATATATCATGAGATTCCGATATTCCAAAACATTGGGGTTTGGAATTTCATAGGATAAGAGGAAGGTAAACGAAAAGTGCAACAAGAACAGCATGGTGGTGATGGGTACCATTTCTTTCTCTTCTTTACCTGAATGTCTTCTGAATTTGGTTCTTTTGTAGTGGGAAAGCTTGAAATTGTAGGCAAGATTTGATTGAGGATATCGCCGTTGCTTTAATTTTCGCCCAGTTTGAAAAGAAAGACAAATCAATGAATTTTATATTGGTTTCTTCTCCTATTGTTAAAGTGATTATTGGTAATCTTTTTTTATTAATAGACTTTATCCCAAAGTGGTTGTTTGATTTGATAGGTACAACAGATAGTTTTGACTTTATGCATCATTTGGTATTAATGGTGTTTGATATGAACCTCAAAGAAGACTCAATACCTAAGCAAGACTTGGAATTCATCGCATGATTCATTAATTACTCTGAGCTTATCCCAAAAACAATTGGAAAACAAAATTGCTTTCAAGGAAATGAATCCGACCTGCCTTGACAAGAAGTAAACGGGTGACGCCACTAAGACTCCAATGATAATACTGTTGGCGTGCACAGCGAAGCAAGACTTGGAGCTTAAGGGTTGAGAGCTAAGCAAGAGAAGAGAACAAGAAAATGAAAGACAGGTTATGGGTGCCATTTTTTGTGGAATCTAGTGGGTGGTATTTTTCTATTCTGGGTTTTGTTCGAATTGAATGTTTGCTTTTAAAAAGGTAGTGGGTTGTTGATTTATATTATACTATTATATACCTTATTGATCTGCTAGGCCATGATTGTGTCACATGGATGATCAATCCTAGAGTGGAATTTATCATTACAGATTAATTGTTTATTATTTGCATTGTTATTTTTAACTAGAAATCACTTTATGGTGGCGGATGACCGGTTATTCCACTGTGGAACTATGTAGAAGCTATGTCCAAAGTGGTAGAACTCTCTCTCTCTCTCTCTCTCTCTTCCGGTATAATTTACCGCTTTTCTAAGATTCTCCACCTAAGATTACGTCGTTTGTACATGAGCAGTGCCTTGTACATTAGAGTTCGAAGCATGAAATGATGTTTGCCTAATAACGTTACTCTCTCTGTCTCTCTCTCTCTCTCTCTCAATGATTTGTCCTCTCTTTTATATTTTATTCCCCCCAAATAACGCATGGACATCTGCAGTGTTGTTTACCCAAGGAAGTTATGTCAGGCCAGTAATATGGAATAGAGTAAAACAGAAGTCACGGGTGGGGTGAGACATGCTATAAATCAATATGATTCGGCCACTAGGGGTTATGTTTGGGGCCCCATTTGACATGGATTGAATCGCAACTAACAATTACAATGGACCTCCCATGCCAAGTCTTGGTGACCCTTCTAGAAGAAAAGGTTTGAAAAATTATGCCCTACATTATCAGGAGAGGGGTTGGGGTGGCTTGAAAATGATAGAAGTTAAAGTTTTGCTCAACTTCGAAGAGATAAGGCATATCTTTCCATGAGACTCGTGTTGAGTTTTCACAAAGCATTCTCTCTTCCTTTTGAGTCTTGCTTGAGTTTTCTACCCGAGCCGAAAGGGCACCATTGCCACCTTTGGCGAGAGTTTGCGGGGTCAGCAAAGATTATGGAAAAGAAGGTTGTTAACTTTCCCTATCGGTAGAAGATGTAAGCATGTGAAATTCCATTCTAGCCCCTAAATATTTAAAATTTTAACAAACTAAACAAGCAATGTCACATCAGATCTAGTCATTTTAATTCTTGAACTTTCTAGTTATTAAGGAATAAATTTTCTTGACAAAAGCAATTAAAAAAACATAAAAATCAACATGATACTACCAAAAGAATCAATAAAAGGTTTATAATAAGAAAAGAAGTTAATAAGTCATAATTTAATTGATATTATTTTTTTAAGTCGTAAAATTTTTGAGTTTGGGACTTCTCATCTAAATAAAATAAGAAAGGGGGACAAAGAGTGTATGGTTTGGCTGCGGCCGAGAGAGTCATGTACTCCTCAAAGGATTCATGATATCGATGGGGGGTCCATTGATGGTCACCGGCTTGACCAGAATTTTAGCCAACATAAGGAAACTATGACATGAATAAATAGGACTCAACTTGTGTGGAGAAACATTTTAGCATATTTTTATATTAGCATGTTAGCACACAGGTGCCAATACCAGTGCCTATGTACTGATATCTTTTAATTAAAATTTTATATTCAAGTATTATGTATAATAAAAACAAGTGTTGAAAGATTTTATAAATTAAAAGTTCAATATGATTTGAACTAGATTTAATCGATTTCAATCTAATGATGGTTGTTTATACCAAAAAAAGCATATTAGCATATTACCACAAGGATAACTTAGCATATTTTATTGCCCAATTATTCAAGTTTATCTTTCTCTGGAAAGGGACTTACGATATGATTTTCAACTTAGGTACACGTCTTGTGAGGATGAGGATGAGATTCAGTGAGAATGATTGGCATGAGAGAAGGTATATTTCCTTTTCAAGTATGGTTTTCATGTATTATCAATTCTTGAGGTTCATGTTAACTACTCTTAACCATTTAACTCACAAGATGGTGTTGTTTTCCCACTTTTTGTGTAAAATTCATGATATATATATATATATAAATGAATTGCTTATTTTTATCCCTTTTTAGATTTTAAACGGACTCTTCATTCTTTCAATCCTGCCCCCTCCTCCTGTCCTCCACTGCTGTCGCACAGTGGACTATTCTGACTCCTCCTGCCAGATTGGTAACTATTTACGCATGAAGAAGGAAATTAATGCACTTGCAGGTCACTCAACCACAGCATTCTTTCCTTCATGGACATATGACCTGCTAGAAAACGGAGTGAGCATGGTCCGGGAATCTGCAACAAAGGTATTAGGTGGAAGTTGCAAAGAAAATGGTAATGGTGGCTTTGCGTGTGTTGAGATGAGTCCTCAAGTTGCTTGAAGGTGATCTCGAAATATTACGGATGCCTCCCAAGTACTTAACCGGAAATGTTCTCTGTAAGTTGAGCAGAAGACAAAGTTGAGTTCTGATGGCAAATCTATGGTGCAATGCAATGGATACCGTGACTTTAAGCGGGAATTGGTATAACAATTTTCAAACATCTAAACTCCATGTTTTGGTTTAGACAAACCTAAAGTTCCTACATAGGATTGAGCTCTGCACATTCGTAATCAGTACTAAATATTTAAAATCGGTCTCAAAGATACTCTAGTTAAGTCATTATGACCCATTTAAGTTACGTTAGTTTTTCTTATCAATTCAAATGCATGACTCAACCTAGCAAAGGGATGACTTTCCTCTACCCCTTCTCCCCCGAAACTACTAGCAGTGAAATTGAAACTCAGCTCTATAGTGTTTCTTAATGATGCATTTAGTTACATAGAATTAACATGAAATCCATCTTTGTGTTGACTACCTCTATAAATATATACATGGTGCAAATCCAAAAGTTGAAGCATAACTTACCACAAGTGATAAGAAATTAAAGAAAGCAAATAGATGGCTGCAGAAAGAAGGAAGCAAAGTGCAGATAAAACCAAAGCCAAACCGCAAATGCATCATGACTTCAATTCCAAGTAGGAATGCAGTGGGATCATAGAATTGGTCCCCATAAGGACTTGACTGATGGATTAGGTCACATTCTTAAGAATTCTTGATCTTCCAAACCTCATATTTAGTAACATTCTTCAAGCTTGTCAGAATGGCTTGGAACACCAAGATAATCAAACTGTAGAGGCCTATCCTAAGGATTGCAGTTTTATGCCAGGTAATGCTTATCATTTATTCCTAAGCCAACTAAGTTGGGTTCAGCCAGTTCATTACACATGGTCTCCACCCGCAATAATAGTACAATAAATATTCATTTTTTTCCTGATAAAGTTACAATGAAAGAAGGGAGTCCATTCATTATATCTGCAATAGTTTTTTTCTCGTAAACAGTAATAATTTAAATGTAAGTATACTCCATGGCCCAACAAGCCCATGTTCAAGCAGTTCACAATTTCCAACATATTCTTCATGGTATACAATGATGATCGACTGCTGCAATCAACTTGGATTCAACAATTTCATACTTCAGTACTTATTGTGAAGATCTCCACCAAGGAGAGCTGCGACAATATGCAAACATGTCTTTGATGGTACTATCTCTCACATGGCTTAAAACGTCTCAAAGACAACAAAGTTAGGGAGCAAAGAATTGCCTCACAAACTTCTAAATTCAGTCTTGCTCTAGGCAATTCAATTTGGCGAATAATTTACAGCCCATGCCCATAAAAGTATATGAGCTTTAATCCCCAACCAGAGTAATTAAGAATCGCCACTCGTTTTCTATAACTGATGGATACAGGATATACGTCGATAAACTCATTGGGTGGTGCTGGTGTTGAAAATCCAAGTTTGATAGTAATTAACGGACCCAAAACTGGCTATCATAGTCCTCCAACGCCCACAAATGCCAAATAAAATTATGGACTTGCAGGCCAAAACACTAGCCAGTTGTTCCATCCATCATCTCTACCTCTAGTAGTGCGTTGAATTCTCTCCCCAAAGACCCTGAGTAGTGCTCCTTGGAACAAAATGGGTGATTTTGATAAGGAAAGACATGGAAGCATTCAGCTTTAATGTGGTAAGCCATAATGGATTTGCTACAAGTAGGCTTTTTCCATTCGGCAAGCCAATGTGGCTTATCAAAGGCGTAAATAGGAATGTCATCCAACACAAGCAGACCATTACAAGAACAAACAGGCCAGACCTTGGCAACTTTTTCTCCCACACGAAGTTCTCATTGGTAGAGGAGTATCACGTGAAAACATTGTTGTCCTTGTTGGCCACAAAAATGGTAGGATGAGTTTTTGGGCCATGCAATTCAATGTAAGAAGGGGTAGATGTTAAGGCCTTCCATCTTCTACATACTTTTTCACACTTAGGAATCGAATAAGCTGGGAGTCTACTATGTAAATTATAAGATCATCGCATAAACAATCAAGGCATCAATGTTACCCGTTGGAGATTCATCAACCATACTTTTTGGCCATATCCAGTTCACAGATTTATCCACACCAGCCGGTAAAGCATCACAAAACTTACAAGAGGATGAGAGGTTAAAGAAAACAGATGAATGGCTGCGATGCAAAGAAAGACATAACCAAACCACCAATACGCATAACTTCAATTCTCTCGACTGATATGAACAAGCCTTTTCTTTTTCCTTTTTTCCTTAGACTTAAGTACTAATCTTTGCCACCAATTGTTCCATATAATGTCTGATATTTAACGTTGTATTTGAAAGTTTTATTTGTATTAAAGTTGTAAAATCGTTTACGTGTAGGAATTTGATGGTCTCAGGAATCTGTTTTGTAGGACTCGAATTATAGCATCAGTTCATATTCTTCTGGACTCTTGATTTCCTAGTAGGATTTTAAACCTATTTGGGCAGACTTGACATATTCTTATTACTAGTTTTTAAATTAGAGCCATGCTCGGGATTCCTTTTACCCGAAAGCCCAGTCTGTCCGCAGGGTATATGTATTATTAATCTGAAATAAGATGTGCAGGGCAGGCTGGGCCTAATACTCAAGAACAATTGATGGGTTGACACATATGAAGCAAAAGATAGAGACCCAAGTCTGTAGATTTTTGGCCTAATCGGGTCAAGAACAATCAGGCCGGAATCGTTGGCAGAGTAGAGGTCTAAACTTTGGTTCATTATTTACGGTTCATAATTGATGTGAAGCATAATGGAGACCCAACCATCACAGAATTAATCATGTCTTGACAAGAAGCAAGACTCATGATTTTTTTTTCCCTTTTTGGTTATACGAGATTTCAATGCCAGATCACAGGATTTAGGAAGAGAATTGTAATTATTAGGCTATCACGATGGGTACAACCCATTGATATTATAGTCAATAGCAAGGTTTCTAAGAATGGGACTTTGAATTGAATCCTAAATAGAGCGGGTAGGGGATTTGGTATGACTCAGATCACCAATCATCTTTGGACCAATAATATGGATAAGATCAATATCTCCAATCTATATTTTCAAAACTCAAAATGTACATAAATTCTAGGATGTAAAATTCTACCAGAATATCAAAGCTTGAGAAATTTCTGGCCAAAATTCTTAGACATTTGCATAAATAAAAGTTCAACTTTCATGTCATATTCACCTCCACACCCCCCCCCATCAAAAAAAGTCTACTCGTTCTTCTTCCTCTATCTGTGAAAGAGAGATACCCTTTTTTTTAATTGATCATCAATATCTAAAAATCTAGGTAATCTATTCCGAACAGTTATTAAACTCAATTTAAAGATTAACTCTTTCGATATCGATTTTTTATTTTTAATATTTAAATTCAAATTTTTAATATTTAAATTTAAAAATTTGATTAAAAGAATTTAGTATTCCACTTTAAACACGCGAGACGGTGTGAAAGAAAGTTATCGGCAACCCACACAACTTATATTAATATGAAAGTGCATCCACCTACAGTGAAATAATTCCTAACAATCACGTAGTACTGATAAAAAGACAAAGCGACATCCATATTGACAAGGCAAGAAATGGCAGAATGCATGAACCTTAGCTGAAAATATGAGCTTTTGGGAAAATCTTTGACTCACATGTTAATATGCTCAAGAAAAAATTAAGATAAATTGAGGCATTATAAGATTAAACTTATTAAAATATCTGTTCTTTGACCTTTTATATTATGTCGCTACCAAGGTCAAGATGTTATTATAAGAATCCAAGGTCACAAAAAGATTAAAGTGGAGTTACAAATAAGTAACCTTTTAGCCTTTTTGAGGGAGAGAGAGAAGAGACAAGCATGCTGATATCAAGAATCTAGTTAGATTGAGTCTGT
This sequence comes from Dillenia turbinata, assembly GCA_037126225.1. Lineage (NCBI taxonomy): Eukaryota > Viridiplantae > Streptophyta > Magnoliopsida > Dilleniales > Dilleniaceae > Dillenia > Dillenia turbinata. The sequence goes on from JBAMMX010000009.1 coordinate 6,615,469, forward strand.
GACTTGAGCAAAATATTGGCCACAAATAAGAAGGATTAGGTACGGATTTTACAATTAAATAATGGTGGGGGAAGAGGGAGAGAGAGATGAGTGACGGAAAATCGAGGACGTGAGCTTGGATCTTTTGTTTCAATCATCAAACCATGAAGGTTACTAACAAGACAAAACGAGTGCAGCAATAATATGGACTTACTGTGCATTTTCCCTACTTTGTGAACCAATTGGAGAATTTATCACAAATAATGGCGGAGAGAGAGAGAGAGAGAGAGATGAGAGATGGAAAATTAAGGATGTGAGCTTGGATCTTGTGCTTCAATCATCAAACCATGAGGGTCACTAACAAGACAAAAACAGTGCAGGAATAATATGGACTTGCCGTGCATTTTCCCTGTTTTGTGAGCCAATTTGGAGAATTTATCACAAATAATGGTGGGGAGAGAGAGGGGGGATGAGAGATGGAAAATTAAGGATGCGAGCTTGAATCTTGTGCTTCAATCATCAAACCATGAAAGTCACCAACAAGACAAAAAAGGTGCAGCAATAATATGTACCTTGTGAGCCAAATTGGAGAATTTATCACATGGAAAAAAAAATACCAAGTCATTAGATTTGATAATTTTGATGTTTGAATTATTCTGAACAGGTAGAATTAGTGTTTGGTCCATGGAAAAGTACAATGTTTCGCCCATTGATCAACAACTGTCATCAATATGAAGGAGAACCAGTGTATAAGCAACCAAATGCGACAATATAGGTTGAATTTTGAGTTGGGGTGTCAGATTCTATTTTGAAAAACCATTAGGTAAGGAAAAGTAATAAAAGGCACAGAAAGAGAGAGAGAGTTACTAGGATCCAGGATAAATTGAGAAATAAGGACAATAAATTAGAATAACGCAGAAAAGTACCAGTACTAAAAGAAAAGGTGGGGCAACAACATCAAACACAGTAAATCGGATCTACATTTTGGTAGTCCTCAAGCACTCACCAGAACAATCTCTCTCGCTCTCTCTCTCTCTCTCTACTCGGAAGCAAAGCAACAAAGCCTAGATAGAGATGGACAGAGATGTAAATAGTCAGAATCGTGTGCTCGAGGACTTGCAAACAGAATCACTCACAAGTACTTGTCCAGAAAATCACTCTCTCGAAATAAAAGACATTATGATACCACAAACTCAGTTATGAGGATTGCTCCTGAACGACCCAAGTGCTTTCACAGCAGCTGCTCTCAGAATGAATTGGTGGTAGAATGCCGCAATTGCTGCACCCACGAAGGGTCCAACCCAGAATATCCACTGCACTCCATAAAAATATATAGATTACAAACAAAATAAAACTTCATGTATCAGATCGCAAATTTCACGCCACAATAAAACATCGAGAGAGAGAGAGAGAGAGAGAGAGACTAACTTGGTCATCCCAAGCCTTCTCATTGTTGTAGATCACTGCCGCTCCGAGACTGCGAGCAGGGTTGATGCCAGTGCCGGTGATCGGAATGGTGGCCAAGTGAACCATGAAGACAGCAAATCCAATGGGAAGGGGTGCCAAAACCTTAGTAGCAATAGGAATCAGTTTTAGTAAAGATTAGGACAACATTGGTCCACTAGGGCACAATATTTTGTAAGATAAGGTTGACACTTCAAATTTATGAACGTGACATAATTTTGACATATTCTATAACATTAAGAAATCATCAGATTAAGGTAATTAATTGCAACCATCACATAATGCCAACAAATCAAGTATGCCAGATTACACCACCCAAAGTCGTCTTCTTTTGTGCAAGACACTGGTGGGGTTAAATTTCAAACCCATTTGTCCAAATTTAAATAGTTTTAATTCTCTTTTTGTTTTAAACAATTTAATATCCGGATTAGTTCAGTTCGAATATTATAGAGATCAATTTAGAGGTTGATTCTCTCAACAACTGTTTTTTCATTCTTAAAACTCAAACTCAAAATTTGATCAAGAGAATTTTGTGTTGGTAGTTTTAATTCTTGTAAAATCACTAACCCTGAAATCTAAACCGGCCCAAGAGGTCATGTTAGGCTCAAAACAAGACACAAGACACAGCCAAACAAAAAAGATGACAACTATAAAAGAGTTCTAAAAAATGCAAAAAGAGCCAACTGAAAACATGAGAACAAATGGGGCACCACTCAATTGGATTAGTTCAAAAAGCATAATATACTTTTGGAAAGATAACAAAAACCCTGATGTCCTTTGCAACATATCCAACTGTATCAACCCCTTACCCATACCCCACTAAAGGGCATGTACAAAAGGACCCTTCTTTCTCTCTCCCATCCCATCACACACCTAACCAATTCCAGAAAGTGACCCAGCATGTGACACAGCTTGGTGCTAAAGAACAAGTTCGTATTGGTCACATGTGATGGTTTATTTGTGGACATTATTAAGCTACAACCTTATGCTACAGACTATGGTCATATGCCCTAGTTGACCATTTCTGGCTCCCAATTTTGACACTAACCATACTATAAACAATAGGAATTCTAAAGAATTTTTTTTTTTTTAAGTCATGAAATCGTGAAAATCAAATACGAAATCTCAATTTCGAAAAAAACTATTGAGCAAGATCTGTTTACCACTTTGGTAACGTAATTCACTAGAATTCATGTGAATGATGATGCCTAAATTTTAATCATATTATCCAAATGATCGAGGACTCTTTATTGATGATCTAACGGTCACAAATTCAAACTCATACACACCATCATGCATCATGGGTATTTAAGAAACATTTATAACATCAGAATTGGATAAAAGGTTATGCTTAGCCATTAACAAAATCCTAATTGATAAAAAGAAATAAATATAAATTATATGATATAAGAAAGAAAAAAGAACAATATTCTTTTTTCAATTAAAAATAGAAATCAGGGGCAGGTGATTAGGATTTGGGCATTTATAACATGGGCAGAATATGCCGGAAATAGGTAAGTATACCCCACCAAAGTGTGTGCATCTCTCTCACCAATTAATGTATGACATTTCGGTCCCCCACAAAAAGCATGAGTGGTGCAGGGACACATTTATGAGGAGCCCAGGAAAGCTTTATTCAAATTCTCAGTATCTTCTTCTTAGAATTTTTCAAAAATTTTTCAATTACAATCTCTATGATTTTCTGGATTGGCCCCACAAAGATTGAACCCATGCATTTTGGTCCCCTACTATAGATTTCTCCTTAGCACTCTACTTATACTTTTTTGGACATGTACATTTTCAAATTTGAATAAAATTAGGGATTTGAAAGGAATCATGCAGCCAAAAAGGACCATAGAAAGCAAACCAAATTCTTATCAACCAAACAGGGCCTTACAGACCCCTCTCTCTATCTTCTCTGACCCTCCGACATGAACAAAACCCCATAATGAAACTAGACTATTAACACTAATTATCATGCTTCAACATATTCTAATGTCACAACAACAAACAACCTCCGTCAACCTTACATATGATCATTAAACTCAACCCAACAAACTACCCAAGAATAAGATTTACATATTAAAAAAAAAAAAAAAACCAAGACAAGATCAAACGGGGGTTAGGTCATTATAAATTTTTTAATTTAAAAGAATAATTAAAATTATATTGCCTCAATTTCTATTAAAGAGAAATGGAAGATTGTGCTTACGGGAACATGGGAGTCTCGCGCATTTCTCTTAGGATCAGTGGCGGAGAAGACAGTGTAGACAAGAACAAAAGTACCGATGATCTCGGCACCCAAGCCGGTGCCCTTGTTATAGCCGTCGGCGAGCTCGTTGGCGCCACCGCCGTAGCGGTTGTAGTAGGACTTTTGGAAGGCCTTGACTAGCCCAACACCGCATATGGCTCCCAGGCACTGAACCACCATGTACATTATGGCTCGGATGAGTGAGACCTTTCTTGCCAAAAATAGACCAAATGTCACTGCAGGGTTTATGTGACCACCTGCAGACCAAATTTACCATCGAAAAGTTAGTCACAACCTTAAAAAAATAAATAAATAAAATTTAAAAACACCCAAAAAAATTTAAAAAAAAAATTCACAAAATTCACCCCCTTGGCACCAAAGACGTTTTTCTTTTTCAGGCTATTAGGCTTGTAGTATAATCACAGAAGAGAAACACCGAAATGAAGATAAAAGACAACCCCCCCCCCCCAAAAAAAAGGTGCCAACTTGATCATGTTCCTGAACTAAAAGATTTAGTAAACTTCACTCAAACAAAATCACTTGAGAGAGAGAGAGAGAGAGAGGAAGACGCAACCAGAAATTCCAGCAGTGCAGTAAACAAGGATGAAAATCATGCCACCAAAGGCCCAAGCAATACCAAGAATCCCAACACCATTACACTCATCACCACCGGCAATCTGACTCTTGTAGCCAATCACAGTCAACACTGTGATGTAAAGGAAGAGCAAAGTTGCTATGAACTCTGCTATTAAAGCTCTGTAAAACGACCACTTTGTCAGCTCCACTACATCAATCAATGGTGCTGGTGGTGGGTCGTGGTAGTCCTTGGCTGAATATGACCCATGCTCTGCTCCTTCCAAGTCTTTTCCCATTCTTTCACCCACTTTGGAGAGAAAAAACAGAGCAAAACAGAGGAGAAAATAAACAGAGGCTTCGGAGGAAGAGGCTTTTTTGAGGGGTGCAGGGGTGAGGAGAAGTGGAGAAGAGAGAGGTCGGGGGAGGAGTATTTATTGAAGGAGAAGAATAGCCGAGAGAGAGAGAGAGAGAGAGAGAGAGAGAGAGAGATCTTTAAAATAATGTTTATCCCATATTATATTATATTTATGAAAAACATATAAAAAAAAATTGAAATTCTTTTATACGTTCATGATTCGTCGGTACCTTCACAATATTATTTAAAAGAGTAGTAAAATTGATTATTTCTCGTCATTTTCTTAATAAAAAACATAAATTTTTATCATTTTTTTAATAAATTACTAGAATCGATAAGTTTAAATTCGATTCCAACAGCATTAGGCTTTAAGCAAATCTTACCACCTATTTTTTTATATATAAAATTTATTTTAAAATTTTATTTGAAATCAATGATTAATTATTGTAGTAACCAGTGTTATAAATATTTATAATAATTGTAAATAAATGTAGAAATGCATTAAAAAAATAATGGAAATTGTGTTGTGCGTTAGTCTTCTCTTTTGGGTGGCGGCGAGAAGGGATTGGAGAAAAGGTTGAATTTTTCGGTGCAAATATTTTGCCGACCAATTTATTTTTTCTTTTTTTTTTTTTAATTTTTTTACTTGTTTTTTGCCGACCACAGTTGGATTTAGTTGCTATTATTGGACTAGAGTTAGTCAAGTGCCGACTCCTCCTAGTCGGCTCTCTTTCTTCATTATATCATTTTAATGTTTAGGTCATAGGTTAATGTCATTTAAAAAAAAAAAAAAAAGCAAATTGACCATTTATGTTGTTAGACGAAATTATTATAATTCTTTTTAGTTAGAAAAATTAATAACATTAGTTTTAGATAAAATTTTGATTTGACATTGATGACCCAATTTATTTTGGGGAGAATTGTTTGTGTCTTCCCATGTAGGTCAAGATGTACTCAAATTAGGAACGACAAGAATATTACTAATTGAACATTAATATGATTTATTATGTTCCCTGCATTATTAGCCTAGGTTTTGTAGTCCAATCTTGTTTTAGTAAATTAATGATAAACATTTTTAAGTGAAAAAAATTTTGAGAAATCCTTTTTATGGAATGGGTATTTCTTATTTGTATTTATAAAGACACCCAAAAAGTAAAAAACTCTTATTTAAGTGTCTTTCACGAGATCTAGTATTCAAATTTTATAAATGCGTGCTTTTACGTAATTTTTACAATCCATGTATGACAAAAAAATGGGTATTTCTTATTTTGATTTAAATTAGATTTATTTATGTGAACCCGGTTAAATTTATAAAATTTACCCGATAATCTTTTATTAAGAAATAAATTTTCTTATTTGGGTTTAAGTTAGATTTATTTATATCAAACTTATTAAATTTATAAAAATTCTCTGACAGTCATTTACTATAAAATCATTTGTTGTTTAAGAGTTAGTTAGATTGGGGTGAAAAGTGAAAATAATATGAGATGGGAAGTAAAAGTGGAAGGAAATGAGATATTTCACTTGTTTGGTAAGGAAGTAAAAGTGGAGTATAATCCATTTTCCTTTCCCTTAAGAAATCATTTCTGTTTTAAAGTAGACGGAAATGGAAGGAAATGAAAATTTTATACGATTTTACTCTTATTTCTTTTTAATATTTACAAATATTGTTTATTATTTTTTATTATTATAATTTTATTTAATATAAAGTAATAAAATTTAATTTCTTTCATCAATTTTATTGGATAAATCATTTTTTCTAATTTTATTTTTTTAACATTTTTTATTTTTTTAATATTAATATTTTAATTTTATTTAATATAAAATAACAATAAAAATAATTTATAAAAAATAAAAAAATATTAAATAATTATGTTTTAAAAAATTATATTTTTTAAAAAATATTTTAAACTAAAAAATAAAAAAATCATATAATAATAAACATTAAAAATATTATTTTATAAAGATAGAATGATAAATTAGGCATTATTTTCCTCCGCTCTTTACTTCAACTAAACACAAAAAAGTATCACTTATTTTTTTTTTCTTCTATCACTACCAAACAAAAATAAAAAAATATATATTTATTTTTATCAAATAAATAAATCTCTCACTTCCCTCTGCAAACCAAACTTACCCTAAGTCATATGCAATTGAAGAACTAGGAAAGGTACCTTTGTCAGACTTTGAATTTCTAAACCCTAATAACACTGCAAAGCACTTTATTTTGACCTTTTGCCGACGTTTAAGCTTTAGGCGACTTGACCGACGTTTAGCAGCTTTACGTCTGGAGAAGGCAAACATCTCATGGTCCGGCCCCTCCCCCTCCTCCGCGAACCAAATTCACCCCAAGTTATATGCAATTGAAGAACTGCGAAAGGTACCTTTGTCAGACATTGAATTTCTAAACCCTAATAACACTGCAAGGCACTTTATTTTGACCTTTTCCCGACGTTGAAGCTTTAGGCGACTTGACCGACGTTTAGCTGCTTTACGTCTGGAGAAGGCAAACATCTCATGGTCCGTTTGAAAGCTTTCTTTTATTTGGCTTAATTTTTTTTTTAATTTATCTTAGTTTGTACATAATATTATTTAATTAAAATAAAAATAATATATATAAATTTGTAAGTAAAAGCCAAATTTTTTATTAAAATAATTAAAACTGTCATTGTATTAATTATTTTTCATATTAAAAGTTTTATTAATTGAATTAAATCTCCAATTTCTCAAAGACAGCTCCTAAAGTTTCCCCATGAGATGGTCTGGGCCTATTTGTGGGTTGTAGAGTAGTTTTTTATTTTTTATTTCTTTTTTGGTACTTTAGACTTGATCCACCACTCGATATCTGAAACTTCATTTCGATTAAGTCAAGTCGACCCAATTGAGATCCCTCTTAAGGGATAGGAGTTTCCCAATATAGTCGACTTTATACATAAGTTGTGAGTCTAATTTATGATCTTAATTAAAAGATACAGCGATTTACTCACTATACCAACTATCCATCGGTGTGGATTGTAGAGTGGTTGTATTGCAGAAGTTTTTCCTCAAATCAAACCTAATTTTGTACCATAAGAAAACAATTTAACTATTTTGATTATATATTTATTTGGAAGAGAAAACCCTAAAAGCTATTTTAATTCTTTAGCCAACAAAAAAAAAGAAAATAAAAAATTTTAGGTATTTTTGTCGCATTATTTCACCTAACCTTCTAAAGAAAAATAAAATATAGAAAAACAGCTATGCACTAGGTCACAAAATGTAACTTTTGAATGTACCATAAAAGTTATTTTAGTAATTTGTGGCCTTGAGGTAGAAATATTGGATCCTCTTTTTCCTAAAAGGACAGCATGGTATGGTTAAAAGAAGTGTGAAGGGCCATGTGAACCCCACGCATGATCCAAGAAAGCAAGCCCCATTTTCCGGTCCTAATCATATTTTTTGTTTTTCAGTTGAACATTGACACTCAGAGACCCCGTTGATCTGATTTGATTCAAATAATTATTATGAATCTAATTTAGAATTTTTTTTATAAAGAATATAATTAAATAAAATCAAATTAAAAAAAAAAAATAAAGAATCTCTACCACTTAAACAATTTCTGAGAAATCTAATTTAGGGTGTTAATTCTCTTAACACCTTTTTTACTCTAAAAATTCAAAATCAAAATTTTAATTAAAAAAATTTAATATTTTATCATTATACCAACATCTAATTAGTTAATATTCTTGCTCATGTCAATATGCAATGGTGTTCCCCCATCTCACACACAAACTTCTCCATCTCTATTCCTTGAAATTGATTACAAAGTTATAGTTTTAGATTTTTTGGTACAAAAGATTGAAAAATGGGTGATAGCATAATTGATACTATAAAACTTTTTTACTTGTATAGAATTTTTATTTAAATCATATTAAACTCCCGATAGATATTATTATCGCAATTTTTTTTTTCGACCCGAAGTTTTATACGTTTGAGTTTATATAATGTGAGGTAATACTCTTATACAATTAGTAAATAAATCAAAATTACTATTTAGATTCAAATTTACCAACACTAAAAGACCATTAAGCATTCTAACCATTATAGTATATTTAGTTGTACATGGTTATCACAGTTTTATAAGATTATTAGTTGTGGTATGTTTAATTATTGCAAGCAAGATTATAAGGGCCAAAAATTGCTAGTAAAGCAGAAAAATGTCTTAACAAATAGTGAAGCCATGTCAACTTGCTTGAACAACCCTACAAGAAATATCCATCGTTTTCATTTCTACTACCCCCCAGTTTAATTAAGGATTGTACTTGAAAATTTTGAAGGCAAGCAAGTGGTGGGGTTTTGTTGGCTAGAAGGCAAGCAAACGAACACATCACTAGCTCAACTTCATTCAAAGATTGCAGGTAAAGTAATTTCTTCTTTTATTTCTTTTTATCTCATCATTACAGACTATAATACAAATAAAATTCTGCAATAATTGAAGAAAATCACAAAGAATAATAATGGGTGCAGTCTCTCCTACAATGGGTCAATAAGATCATAAATTGGGCATATATAATTTTAGGATGTAAATGGTTTTTAATTTCCACAAACAATGTTGCACAATTTTAGATTTCCCTAAGGCTTGAAATCTTAATAAACATTTGCAAGTTTTTGGATAATCTTAAATTCCACTTCATTCCAATACATTAATTCAAGTTTTCTCTAATTATTATTATTTTTTAATGAAATTTGTTATTCTACCACTTGGGATTGGGATAGGAATTGGGATTGAGATAAACATGAATAGCAACGTACCCATTTCATATTTTTTTAGAAGCTGAATATCGATATTTGAAAATTATATCGATTTAATTCGAACAGTTATGAGATCTGATTTAAGAGTTGACTATTTCAATACTTGTTTTTTTATTTTCAATATTTGAATTCGAAATTATAATTAAGAAAATTTAGTATCTTATCATTATATCCACTAATTGTTGGTTCTCATGTATTCTATACCGTATATTACAAATGTAGGAAAATTTTGTAAGTTGGAAAAAAAAGGGTAGACAGACAAGCTCCTCCGAAAAATTTCAATCTAAATTGATAATTATTAGCAATCATTGATTCCTTAACAACCAAAAATCAACCCATAACATGCACCAGCGAGATGTTTTTCCAAGTAGACGTTGCACAAATTTCAATTACATATCCTTGAAATCTTGTATTCGAGTTTGATAAATGAAAGTCACTTGTTTTTTTTTTCTTTAATTGCCCTTTTTTTTGGTTTTTTATTGATTGATATCCAAGTTTTACTCGATTAATTTAATTTAAATATTATGAAATCTATTAAGAGATTAACTCTTTCAAATTTTATTTCTCTATTCTTATTACTCAAATCCAAACGGCCTATACTTATGGAAGTTTGATTAATCACGTTATGTTTTTATAAGTGAGATTTTAAAACCGATATTATTAGACGATAAAAATAAGATTATAAGAAGGAGAAAATATAAATCCTATCTCAATCCAAAAAAGATATAAAGAAAACTATTTCTCTAAAGTTAATTGCAAAAATATACCCCAAACATTCAAATTATGAAAAATTGTATAATTTCTTGATATATATATATATATCGGCGAAGCAGAAGTGACAAATTTACGAAAAATAAAATACTTAGTAGGTAAAGACACTTATAACAATGTCCATCATCTCACAACCCTTTGAAAGAAAATAAATAAATAACTAAAAAACAATTTCTAGGCATAAAAAATATAATAAATATGTAACACATTTGTAGCGCGATAAGACAAGAAAGGGCTTAATTATATATAAAATAAGTGTTTGTTAATTTGTCTTTACTTGATTCTACTAGTTTTTATTTAATTTAATTTAATTTAATTTTTAATTAGATTAAAACATTTTTATGATAAATTTTTAAATTTATAATTATAAATACAAAAGGCTATATTAAAAGAAGTAAAAGTTAGACTAAAAGTCTAATTTCAGGTTTTCCAAATCTACCCACAAAGAACAATTGTTTTACCTGTCAACCTTTCGAATTGAAATTGATAATAGGGATAACGACCAGGGGCTAAAATAAAGTTTTCAAAAATTTCAAACAGCGTTTGGGACCATTTTTGAAATAGTGTTTTTTTTTTTTTAAAAGACCAATTCGAATTCATATTTTAATAATCTGATTTGAATATTATCAGATCTAATTTAAGAGAATATAATTTTTTTTATTCTTAAATTTTAAATTCAAAACTTGATTATCAGATAAAATATTTTTATCCACTAAACCGCCTATTCTTAATCAAATCTTTTCTCTCACTGATTGATTTTCTCTCTTTCGATCGATCGCTGATCAATTTTTGTTTCCCTCACTCTCTCTTGACAATTGACACACACTCTCTCTTGTCTCGATTGTCTTCTCTGGTTTTTCTTTTTTCTCTTTTTGATTTTTTGTTATGGAAAAGAGACTATTATCACCGGACAATCCCACTTTCCTCTCTCTCTTGATCGATTTCTTATCTCTCTTATATTCTCTCTTTTTTCATTTTTCTCTCTTCGTTAATTTTTTCTCTTTCTTTATTGTTTCCGTTAGCAACCATTACTCTCTCTTCTTGATTTTTCTCTCTTTTCTTTATCTTTGTCAATGGGTGACAACGAGATGAGATTGAAAAAGGAAGAGAGAGAAGTGCGGTGGTGAGAGAAAGAGGAAGAGAAAAAATCGAGACTGAAAAGGGATTTAAAAGACAATAGAATAGAGAATGGTTATCGTTGAAACTCAAAAAAATTAAGAAAAAACATAGAAATAGAGATGGAGATGCATCAATGATTCAACAGAGGAAACGAAAGAGAGAGACAGACGGATTGATCATCATGTGAGGGAGAGAGAGAGAGAGAGAGAGAGAGATTTTTTTCAGAACTGCCTGCTTAATTCATTATCAATATCATTGCATAATTAGACTTGAAATTTGTGAATTATATTTTGAGATTTAAAACAAAAATAAAAGCAACACGTGTTTCCTATTTTTGACGGTCCGAAAAATAAAAGGAGAAACTTTGACAGCGGAATTGAGGTGGATCTGCGGAATTGAAGAAAAGCCGAAAAGACAAAAGATACGACCACTGCAAATGCAACTGGTCATTGGTCGCTAATGGTAATAAATCAACCTGTATTCATCATCAGGCACAGTACAGTACGTGTCAAATGATGATTGGTTCCGCGTGGACAACATTAAACCACATGTTGATGTCCAGGACTCCAGAGAGACTTGTGGGCATTGATTTTTGCCGATTCTTAAAAGGGCAGAAGTTTTTGCACGTGGCAGTGTTATGTGGCCACTGACATTCTGGCGGTTTGTCTTGGAAAGAACGTTTGCGAAGTGTTGGGTCCCACGAATGTTGGGTTGGAATGATGATGTCATTGTCCAGCTCAGCACAGACAGGGAGAGATAGAGAGAGAGAGAGAGAGTGGTGAGTGGTGACCAGTCAATGAAAGGGTTAAATTTTTTATTAGAGGGGGGGGGGGGGAAAAAAAAAAAAAAAAAAAAAAAGCAAGTTGAAGGGAAAGAGCGTTTTGTAAGTGATATAATTAATCACACACTGCGACTTTCAGTCAATGGTCTCCATGATTTTCCACTCAAAATTATAATTTTTTTTAACTTAATGGCAATGAAATTATTTAAAATTAATTTAATTTTTTAAACAACGAAAATTTAATTTTATTTTGAAACCCAAATAAAATCTAAAATGATAGGAAGGGGAGAGAGGAGAGAGAGCGCCCCGCCCCGCCGGGGGGGGGGGGGTTCAAAGTTCAAACACCCATCGAGAGGGGGGGGGGGGGAAGATTCAACATTGTGTGACAGAGGGGGGGGGGGGCCAAGATTCAAACACCCATAATTCCTAACACTTTTTCTAAATTGGAGGGCATGCCAAGCTGGTTCACTACATTCCAAACAAAAAGGGGGTTGTAGAGATCGAGTCCCCAAGCAAAATCATTAATTATATTTTTTTTTATAATTGTTATTATGCATATAATTATAATTATAATCATTATAGTGCAGATTTTAAGCTGAAAAAAACAAAATAAATGGGAGCAAATGGCGGGGCAAACAGATTGTGGTGGATTATGGGCACATGCTCTAAGATGCCCCCTCCCATCACACTTTTGTTCGATACTGCAATCACCATTGGAACTTGTTTATATAATTCATAAATATATTAAACACATATAATAATTTTAAAAAATTTTATGCTAATTCATAAGGAGTGAATACATTAAAAAAAAAAAAAGCTTTCAATAACAGTTAAAATTTTCTTTCTTTCGTTCTTTTTTATCTGATTTGATCTTATTTAATTATATTTTATTATATAAAAAAATAAATAAAAAATCTTAAAATTATATTATAGAAAGAGATATATTATTATAATTGATAAATAATTGATCATTTACTCTTACAAGGGTATCTAATCATTGAGAGAGAGAGAGAGAGGAAAAAGAACTTGAGTGATAAAGAATTTTAAGCGTTTTTTTTTTAGAATATAGAATTTGAACTTTTATAAATATATAATTTTTTTATGGTTTTTATGATTTTCACGTTTCAAATAAAAAAAGAAACGAGGAGAGAGAGACGAAAACCTTACGTAACACAACTCTGACATGACATTAAGACATGACATTGGCTGGTTAATCCAGCAAAGCCAATCTCAGCCTCATTCTCTCAAATTCCTCATCCCACATGATTTACACATACCTTGCCCATATCCCATCATCCCCAATCCCTGTTGTCATGATCTCGTCCAGTTTGTTCTTAAGGGATTCTTTTGAACTCATCTACCCAAAACCCCACTTTGGCAACCCATCATTTTTTTTTCCTTTTGTGCATGAAAAGATTGATGCTATAACTAATTTCAATAGATAATGCTTGAGTAGTCTTTCAAACCAAAAATAATAATAGAAAGAGGCTAAGCACAAACTGGCCATTCCCAAAACGGAAGCTTATAATAAAGAAATCATAACCATGTGTTGTATAACATGTTAGGAGAGTGAAATTCAACATCGTACTCATGAGAGAGAGAATTGTTTTGTAGATAGTTCTTTTTATAAAGTATAAAATAACAATTATAATATTTTAGATATTAAACCAGAAAAGAAAAATCTTCACAAATTGAAATAATATTTATGGGTGAACATTAGTTTTATTGATTCAATTTCATGAAAAAATTTGAGAGAAATCACTTTTTTATTTTATTTTTAAATTTAATATTGAACTATTTATATTTTGTGTATGAATACCAACACTTAATTGATTCAGTGACTATATACTGGTTTACTTTAAATATAATTTTGGATTCTAGTTTTATATATAAAAAAAATATTGAAATAGTTTTATCTATTAAGAACCTAATCTGATTTAAATTAAAATTAATCAGATCCGATATGATTATCGATGATTTATATATAAAAAAAAAATTGTGCGTGAATTAGATCCGGAGAATAGATCAAATTCTAAACATGAAAGAGTTTAGCAGAGATTGAAAAGAGTATTTCAAACTTTCTTCACGTATTATGCAGCTAAACCTATACTCTGAAATCAAAGAAGATAACATTTTGATGATTATGAGATTTTGATTTGTTATCACACATCAACACCAAACCAACAAAGAGATGATGAACGAAGGCTGGAAATTAAGAAAGGGGGTTGGATGATTTTTGGTGTTGAAGTTGATTGATTTCAATACTTCAACCAACATGGGAGTACCAACATTGGGTGGCTATATAAGGAAGGGATTTGGATCATTCCCCTTTCAATGACTCGTTGCTTTCTTATGAAGATTAGGTTAATCATTGAGCTTATGGAACTTGGAAGAAACTTATCCAATAATAAAGCTTTTGAAAGGCACAAGTGGAGAGCCTCCCCACTCCATTATTTTTTCATTCATTCGATTTTGTTTGATTATATCTCATTGTATCAAATAAATAAATAAATAAATAAATAAAAATCTTGAAAATTAGAAAGTTATTAATCAAAGCAAATAATATAACCCTTACCCTACAATGCCCTCCATTGGGTTTTTCTTCTTCTTCTTCTTCTTCTTCTTTTTTTATGTGGGACAGGTTTAATAGGAATCATCCGCAATAATACACATAAAAATAGTAAAAATGTTTTTTTTTTTCTAAAAAATATAAAAATCCATAATTTTTATTTTTTATTTTTTATTTTTTTGTTGGAGGTTCACAATCTTAGATTGAAATAGACTTCTCACCGAGCATTTACAATTGAGGTTAAACTCGGGTAAGGAAAGGTTTTTAGAGCAAAATTTGGTACTCCAAGACAAACGTTGTCGGAAGAAAATTCTAGAAATATGTTTGTAGAAAAAGAGGATTAATCCGATTTGAATTAAATTTAATTGATTTAACGTGATTATTAGATATCGATAATTTATCTTTTTTTTTTCATCAAGTTGTATCTAAAATTTTACTCGATTGATCCGATCCGAACACTATGGAGCCGATTGATTCTTTTAAATCTTTTTTTTTTCTACTTTTAGGATTAAAATTTGAGATTTTTGATTAAAAAAATAGAATGACTGACATTTCAATTCAAAGAAGTTTGATATCAATGATCTATGATGAAGAAGGAACTAAGCTATCTACTTATCAACCGTGATATTAGTTGATCAATGACCCTGCCCTTTCTGTCATTCTTATCACGCTTCATCAATATCATCCCTTGGTAATTGATTTGGGTCGAAGCATCAGACCAATGATCATCTTTGCCAATAGTTGTTACCACGGGAGTTTTCAATTCAGGCAAGGTAGCCATGGGAAGCTGTGGCTGGATTGAATCCTTGGTGATACAAATGCCCACTTCTCCAACCGACCAAACCTACTCATTATTTTTTTATTTTATTATTTTTCTAGAAAAAAGAAATAACAATCTCAAGCTACACAACAAAAGAGCGAAGCTTGCCTCCCTCTATCAAGCTCTATAAGCCATGGTCAAGCTTGAGAGCCATCTGAGATTTACGAGATTCAAGTTCATATTTCTTTCTTGCATCGCAGAAAACATATAGATCATCCAAAGACAATTAACCTGATAGGAAAAATGTTAAGTCTCTTGATTAAAATTTAAATTTGAAACATAGGAATAGAAAAAATTATATTGGGAGAGTTCTTTCTATAAAGAGTTTAATAATAATTTGAATTGAATTAGTCTGAATATAGAATCAGATATCAATTAGTCTAAGTATTTAAAAAATATACATATCAATCACTAAAAAAACAAGAATTAGTGTCAAATTTTCGGTATTAACATTAAAGAGATGTAGATATTATACATTTATTAAAATATTCCTTTAAACGTTATGATAACCATTTCTGTTGACAGGAGGAAGTATAAAACAGCAGGGAAGGGAATGCCAACCCTCAAACCCTATACTACACCCCTCCATGATCCATACAGCTGAAAATCAGCTTGTTAGGTACAGATCAAAGAACCAAATTCCAAATTCCCAAACCTCCGTCAAAGGGGACACCTTTGGATTTCATCAATAAATGGTGCTTGGCTGAACAAAATCCAAATTGTATTTGCATTCCCAATCTCAATCCAGTCACAAATGTTTGAAAGATGCATCAAAATCTACTAGGCAACAGAGCAGACAATGTCATAAATGACCCACCACCTCCACCAACCCTATCTACCAACCCTATCTCTACTTGATTTTGGGTAATAGCAGGCAGATACTGACCCAACACCCACGGGTCCTCCATGGATAGAGGATCGTCCTTAATGGAAGACTTTTGTTTTTATCTGAGGAATTAAACCAAATAATTTTTTATTTTTGATATAAAATATTACAAATAAAATAAGATTGATAGAGATAAATATCATAATTTATCAAAAAATACCACACACCTATGCTCTAGCTTGCCTCACTTTTTTTTTTTTTTTTATTTATTAGGCACATATAATACTTTATAACCACAAATGGTAAACAAACAATGAGCAGATTTGTTTAAGAACTTTGTGAATGCAATTATCAACTCTTATATTTTAACCTTATAGAGGGAAGGGTGATAGTCTACGCCTTAAACTAGAAATTAGATGCATTCTTTCTAATTATTTATGGATATCCTAATTAATTTTAGATCAAAATTAATTCAATGAGTCAAATCACACGACAATTATTAAGGATATTTAATAAAACAACCACCTCCACCAATAAAGGCCTAATGGGATGCTTACCATCGAGGTTCGACTTCTTGGCCTAAATTTCTTATTATCAACTATAAAAAAATCTGACTAATTCAATTCGACTAACTGTGAAACTTAATTTAAGACTTGGCCATTGAGGTTCGACTTATTAGCCTTAATTTCCTTTTTATTTTTTGGTACTTGACAATGGATATCCGAAAATCCAATTAATCCGGTTCAAGCCATTATGGGCCAAATTTAGGGACTTTCTCGGTGCTTGCTTTCCCATCCCTAAGATTCAAACTCGAGATCTTGATTTAAGAAATTTAGGATTCTGTTACTAAACCTACTAGACGTTGATATTAGCCTTAATTTCTTGAGGTTGGCGAAGAATTTGGAGTTCCTCCCATGCCATACAAAATTAAAATATTATTAATATAGGATTATTTTAGTTGCCTTTCCCTCAAACTTTACTGGCCCATCGATAGAGTTTTAACAACCAAGTTTCTGGACCACACTCTCCTTGCCCAAGAGACTTTAAATATTAACTGTCGAAGCTAGTTTCCAGCCTGCCTTAGAAACTAAGTGGCACAGCCCAGAGAGAAAAAGCCCATTATGGGAGCCGCAACTTACCTCAGAGGTAGATGCAACAAACACGTTTCCGCCAAAACCCTTCACAAAGCAGACAGTTCCATTTTCGAACACACGTAGTAGGTGGAGTGTGACTTCATTTCTGGCCTTCAAGGTTGTTTTAAGCTTGATTCATCCGGCTCACACTTGCAAGAAATTCTTGCGGTAATGGTGGACGAAAATGATCGCACGGGATGCCCATGATATATACCAAAAAAGTAATAATAATAAAATTAAGGAGATGAAGAAAGGTGAATCAGCTCGAGGGAAATCGGAGGAGCCCAAATATATGACCCCTGGTTAAAAAAAAAAAGGAAGGTACTTTCACACTCTTCCCTGCAGGGATAGAGGTTAGGCAGAGAGACATCGAAGTTGCACCCATAATAAACCTGATGGACATGCATAGAGGATGTTCGTGGATAAACCACTAGAACATGCATAACTACCGACACAACTGATTGGACAAGCACAATAGCTCACACAACTCATCTAGCATGCGAATCAACCATATGTTCAAAACCTTTCTCATACATTTCTCTTTTTTTTTTTTTATCGAGATTTAACCAAAGGATATCAAGCTGGGAATGAGACGATGAAAATAGAAAAACTCTATAACTTAAAGCTATTCATGAGGGACAACCTCCCTCATACAATTACTAAGAACTAAACATGCAGTCCCTGAGGGACAACCTCCCTCTTACAATTACAAAGAACTAAACCAGACGAACAAGAGATGTCTCTAGGAAACGTCAGATTTTCTAATTGGCATGCTAAAGAAGCCCAAGAAGAGACAACCCTTCTCACAAATAACGAAGTCGTAAAATCGACCGGTCCAATATCTCTGTCGAAGCAATGTTGCTCGGCACTTAAGCCTGTTTTTCAAAGTATGATCTCTAGAAAGTTTTAAAAATGAAAGAAGATGTCCTAGTCCCTTGAAGTCAAACACATACATTAAGCCACAATAACCCGCAATATCATTCCCGGGTAATGAAACCGAGTTCACAATAGCCAATCCTACAGCCTAGACAGCAAAAGAAAAATATTGTATTAACCACCGAACCATTTCAACCCCTCCCCCCGAAAAATAGAACCATATGCACTTAAGTTCCTGTTTGCTCCAACACCCACGTAGTGATTTTACCAAGGGAAATTCTCACCAAAAGACCAACATTATCACCTATTCATCTAACCTAAATAGTGTTACATAGATCCATCCTTTAGAGCTCAACTAAATACAAAGTCGGCAATAGATACATATGCCAAATAGAATAGCAATAAGAACTTAGGTTCTTTTTTTTTTTTGGGGGGGGGGGGGAATCAATTACAGTCCATTAGTAACAGCAAGGTTAACCCTGTTCTTATGATGCGAACCAAAATTATAACTCTTATCCCGCCACATCCCTGGGCTCATACATCACAATAAAACTTCTCTCTTGTAGAGAACTCCTCATCACAATGCAAACTCCTAGTTATCATATACTGCCTTTAACATAGACATGACAAAACTTCTCTCTTGTTGAGAATTCCTCATCACAATGCAAATTCCTTATTATTACATGCTGCTCTTAATATAGACAACCAAGGATAGGCTTGTGGCAAAGCCAAATAATGTAACACTATCCTTAACACAAAGGATATGACAAAAACAAAACATGGGAGGGGGGGAAAAATATATCTGATCTAAATTATGGAACTACAAACAAATAACAAGGTTAAGCCTGTACTTATTAAGCCCAATGTCTGTCATTAGATTGAAATATCAAGTCATGACCATAGTAAAGCATGTGTAATGAAGAAACAGAAAGTATATTGCAAACACAAAAGGGATGGTGATCATGTGTCATGCAAACATTGTAATGCAACAGGCTATTAAACGCAAAGGGGCAAGATTCAAGTAAAATTAAAAAATGGCGATGACATACAATATCCAAACGATTCTTCTCAACTCCTAAATTCATACAAGCGGGAAAAAGGATATTCAACTAAAATGCCAACTTGAAATTTAATTCACCCTGCTGGTCATTCCTTACAACCATAGAAATAAATAGGCAATTACTGCAATGAAATTCTTTTTGAAATAAAAAAAACAAAAGATTTCCTAATTCAATGTCCTGAACATATGCATGTCTCAACATTATCAAATTCCCATACCACCAAATGGAGGAAAAGAAACAACCAACAACACCAATTTCAATTAATTATTTTTATACTCCAAGCCCCTTATCCTTTATTTTCACTTCTTTTCTAGCGCTCTAGCACATGAATCAGGTAATTTATTCTCCTGTTAACTATCTAGAGAAGTTTTACTCTGCCCACTCATCAAATAAAGAATAGACAGCAAATCTCATATTTCAATAAGTCGAAAACAAAACCACAAAATTCCAACATGCTCATACACCCAAAAACCATAATAAAAATCTAGGACATACGGTTTTTGCAAGGCGATAAATCTTCACAAAAACTAAATATTCAAAACTCAAATACAAAAAGGAAAAAAAAGGGAAGCAAGTCTAATATATACAAAGTAAAACCATAAAAATTTCAATCCTAGTAGAACACCCAAAACAAACACATACACATTCCTCTTTTTCATCAAAACCTCCTAAATTCTCATGAAGTACCAGTTCTCATACTCTTAAGGGGTATAAAATAAAACCCCAGAATCCCACACCATGCATATAGACACAAATAATCAACAATGGAATTTTCAGCATATATCATGCATCCTCATAAACCGAAGATTCAAATTTCAAGGTACATATCAAAATTTTGAACCATCGTCTATCAAGTTCAAACTTATAATACAATTCCAAATATTAAGCTTTAATTACCATTTCCTCATCAAAATCAGGTCATTTCCTTCTGAGTGAAATGAACGCTTAAGTTTATACAGCCTTTCACACACTTCAATGGATTGAAATCAAAACACAGGAACACAGACGCAAGCAAATATACATAAAATCATCAATCAATTAACATAAGAACTTAAAAACTTCAGAAAATAAGTGACTTGAACTAAATAAAGATCCAATCCAAAATCCAATGCTTAAAAGCCCAAAAGATCAAAAACATAGAAGTTCTGCAAATTCACATGAAAATTTTGAAAGAAATACAAACATGTCAAAATTCAAATCTATAACCATAACACATCCCATTTCCTCCCCATTCCAAACAAATCACCTCCCATTTTCACATGGCACCATTAAGGTACTCGTATCCCTTACCTCACGACTTAGAGAAGTTCGAGCAACTCATCTCATACTTCTAATGGGTTGAAATTAAAACCCCAGGATCTCAATGCATACTTTTTCATGTGCAGATCAGAATAACAAAAGGTGTAATCCAGATTACACTCAAACATTCAGCAAGCGCCCTGCATTCTGATGAACCTACGACCCACAATCTAAAATCCATAACAAAGGCATGAAAATTATGCAGACACAACAGCAATGTCAATCACTTCATTGCCTTTCGAATGCAACAATCATTCGAATTTAGACATAGCATTTCTCAAGCCACATTGGATTAAAAACAGAATCCCGCAAATTTTAATGCATACATACACATTTATAAAAGCAATAGACATATTCCAGAACAGACTCCAGAACTTCAGCAAAAGCCCTGCATATTCTCATCAAGTAAAGATTCATGATCCAAAATTCAAAGATTAAGAGCCCACCAAAAAAAGAAAGAAAACATGATAAAAATTCTGGAAATACATGTCAAAACTTCGAAAAATCAAGGTCTATGATCATCAACTTGAACGTTATAACATAAAATTTTCCAAACCCTAATTAATTTTCCAAACCCTAATTAAAAACGAACTTACATCTTCCATTTTCCTCATTTAATCTTCAGGAATCTCAACATCACCATCAGAAATCTCCTGCTGCAAATCCTTAGGGTTTTTCCCGTCCACAGTACACCCAACGGATACACAAGTACCCAAAATCTCCTTCACAGTCCCAGACAAGTCCTTCGCCATAGACCTAGGCCTCATCACTCTCGCAATCTCAATCACATCATCCAGAGAAATGTTACCACTGTGCTTGATGTTCTTCGTCTTCTTGCGATCGCGTTCTGGCTCCTTTAGGGCTTTGATTACGAGAGCTGCTGCTGAGGGAACCACAGCGACTTTGGCTTGACGATTTTGGACGGTAAGCTTCACGGTGACTCGTAGACCCTTCCAGTCCTTCGCAGTCTCTTTGGCTATGTCTTCTCCGATCTTCTTAGGAGAGAGACCGAGAGGACCGATTTTGGGGGCAAGAGAACTGGCGGCGCCGACTTCACCGCCGGTGACGCGGACGTAGACATCGACGACTTGTGTTGGATCGAACTTGGGCGGCATTGTTAGGGTTTTCTCGGGGTTGGGCTTACAGAAAAAGAGAGAGAAATGAGACGGACGGGGCGGCAGGAGAGAAGGCAGTGTGAGGTAGGGATATATATGTCTAGGGCTTTGGTTTTGTGGTTTTGAGTGTGAATTGGTGGAGAGAGCAGGGGTATTTTAGGAAAGAGAAATATTTTGGGCCTGGTTAGGACATTGGGTTGATTTCCTTTTAGCTTTTGCTTCCCGAGGCGTGAGTAGTATAGCAAGAGAAAATCGACTTAGTATAATAGTAAATATTTTAATCAAATTTTATATTTAAAATTTAAAAATAAAAAAATTATATTAAAAAATTTACTTCCTTAAATAGAGTTCTTAGATACTCAAACTGAATTAATATGAATATAATTTTAGATATTATTGGTGTGAAAAAAAAAATAAAAAACGAATGGGTTGTGTTTAGATGAAACCCTACTTTAAAATCATATGAGTTCAACTAATTAAATATTGAAATATGTCATGAACCCATTAATTAGAAATTCACATTTAATTAACTTAAAATTTGATTAGGCATATAGACGAAGAACAATTTCATAACGTACTATATATCTAAGATAAAGAACAATTTCAGATTCAATCATTTTAACAATGCAAAGGACAATGTCGTTTGTTTTGTCGGGGTTCAGGTTCTCGCATCGTATTAGTTTAAGATTGTTTCTATGATCCTCTTACTCTTTTTCATGGTAACGCATTAATCTTGTGTAGCATGATAAGTAGAAGCATGTAAAAAAGTAATTTAACTTTATTACTACCAATCAGATCACCTTTTGCTAATTTAGATATTAAGATTGTTGTTTAATACTCATTGTCGAGTATGGTTTTATCTGGCCAACTCTCATGAGTAAAGGGATAAAAAGGAAAATTAAATGAAAAAGTGCCCTCGGCAATTCGGATAATCTTAAATAAACCTAGTTACCATTAGAAGGTCTTGAGGTTACTTTCACGATCATCAACGGTGGCATGAAGTGGGAAGGATGGATATGGAGAGTGAAGTTGCCTCAATGATAGTAGCACAGGGCCACAACAAAAGGCAACATCCTAACTACTTCTTGCACGACACAAACGATTATAGTTTTTTCAACTTGTTATTTTTTTGGTATTCAAAATTATATTTTAATTAATTTGATTCAGAAATTATAGTGGTCAATTTCGAGAACTATGCTATCAATGTAGTCTTTTTTATCCCTAAAACTCAAAAAGCAAAAACTATCAACTTGCAGTCATATATCAATAGTTAGTTTGATTACAAGACACTTGAGGCATTCCCACTCCAACAACATCCATGTTGTACTTGGTTTCAGTCTCAAATCTTATTAGATGGCCTCAATTACACTCACTCTGTGCTGTATCGCCCATTATTTGATAATCTAAGAACAAAATACCAAAAAAAAAAAAAAAAAAAACTTTTTAAAAGGTATTTTTAATGTCTCATGACCAAACCCTTTCGGGTAAATTGGTTCTTAAATTTAGAATTTTAAATTATTATTCGTAAATAAGTTATAAATTCATACAACAATGTTAATTGGTTTAATTAGTAAAATTTTCAAAATCTAAGGATTTTAAAATCAAATTTCAAATTCACCGGGGTTGGACATGGAAAATTACTTTTCTTATGTCTTTTAATTATGATTGTATAAAAAAATAATAACAGGGGGAATTTCAATAACCGATTCCTTTTTTTTTTAAGTAATAAATTATCAATACCAGACAATCATATTAAATCTGATTAAATCTAATTCGAATTATATTACCTAAATGGACCAAACTATCAAAGTCTTTATAATCGTCATATACAAAATTCAAATTCAAAAGTTTGCTCAAGGATATGAGATTTTTTTTTTTTTTTTTATTCCACCATTAATATTCAGAATCATATTCTGACTAGCAAGATTTAAGTGTTTGTAGAGACCCTATATAGGAGGCGGCAATTCCAATATAGTTTTTTAATTCTTAAATTTTTTAATTCAAAATTTAGTTAAAAAATTTAATATCCTATCCCGACACGGGTTTGCTATTGCTCTCTCACATGAAACAAACCCAACTTCGTTTACCCACATTCAACCCATAAGCCCAGTTGTATGGACTGTAGATCATGACAGGCCCAAACCATTCTACAGTGGGTCCACAAAAGTGGGGCCCTATTTCGACTCAACCAGAAAGTCGATCCAATTTTATTGACTGGACCCGTTGTGGGCCCACATTATAAACTAAAACCGCCAAAAATTAATTGCAAGAAATTATGTTAGTGACATTGATTGAAACGAGACCTCACCACAACTAAGCTAGGATGCGCCCGCATTAGAACTTTCTCTCCTAGCTTCTAAACGTTAAATGCTGACGGGTATCTCTATCTACCGTCTTCTAGTACAGTCAAACCCACTAAAGACAAAGTTACCATAAGGCGCGCGCACATCTAGACTGCACTTAAGTATATCTGTACTATCCCAGCCGTCCGATCAACTAAGAGTAAATTACTTTTCTTTTAAAAATAACATTTTCCCTGAAAAATATTATATATTAAATAAAATTTTATAAATATATATTAAACAAATTTTGATTCCAAAATACTTTCTCTTTTATATAATATTTATTTAAAAATATTAAAAATATGCACCTGATATAATTTATAATGGGCATGTATTTATTGAAAATGTTTTCATTCTCGATAAATATTGAAATAACCTATTTTTAAAATTTTTTTAATATAGTATTTTTCTTTTAAAAAATAAATAATACCTTATTTAATGTTCACAAAATTTTCTTAAATGTTTAATTTTTGCTTTTCTATTCAAGTGAAATACTGTTTTTTTTTTTTCAAAATATTCCATTCATATAAACAAAAATATAAAAATTTTACTTATTCTGGGTTATGTTTCCCTTTTCTAAAAAGATTTTTCTATTTGACAAACATGTATTATTCTTTATATTGATTAAAAGTGTTTTCATTCTTTATAAATGATCTCATGATTTTTTTTGTTATTTTTTAAAACAAAAGAAAATAGGTATTTTCTTTGCTAAACTAAACGGCGCGAGGAATATAGCCATCGTTGCTATTTTATTTATATATTTGTAACCGCATTTTTATTTATAAAATATTAAATTTAAATTATAATTATTATATTTATAGTAAATTTATTATTATGATAAACACGTGACGGTCATTATTCTATTTATAAATTTAAAAATTTTGTTTAATTTTTTATAAAAAGTTTTAATTATCAAATATAAATTTAAAATTTTGAGATTTTAAATTATTTATTACATTTATTTGGACAATTTTTATTGAAAAAATGAATTTTGTCATTTTTACTGAAGATTACGTCTCCCAAATAATCCAAGTATTGGAATCAAGCGTACCTCTACTCGTCAGCAGTACGCCTTACAATGGGAAGGACGGTAGGTGATCGCAATCTCCAAGCATGGGTAAAATCAAAGGAAATTAAATGCTCTTTGCTTTCACTTGAAATTTTGTACTTTATCACTTTGCACGTCCCTTTCTCTCTCTCTCTCTTCCCAAATTTTCTCCATCTCTCTCTCTCTCTCAATCAAAACCCTAATCATCGATTCTTCCAAAGCAAACGACGATCATCAACATTTCATTCACTCTCTTCGATCTGAGCAACTGGATTTTGAAAATTTCTTGCGAGAGTGAGAGATACAGAGAGTGGAGAGTGATAGAGATGTACAAGAACCAGCTGCAAGAGCTGGCGCAGAGAAGCTGCTTCAACTTGCCTTCGTATACGTGCATAAGAGAAGGTCCCGATCACGCTCCCAGATTCAAGGCCACCGTTAACTTCAACGGAGAGATCTTCGAAAGTCCTAATTATTGTACTACTTTGAGACAAGCTGAGCATTCTGCTGCTGAGGTTGCCCTCAATTCTCTCTCCTCTCACGGCCCTTCTCATTCGCTCGCCGCTCGAATTCTCGTGAGTTTGTTTCAATTTCCTTCGATTTTGGTTGTAGGGTTTTGTTGAATTTGCTTGACTTCTAATGTTGATTGTTTGTTGATGGCTCAGTTATCAGGCCTAAGGTGTTAGATCTTAAATATTGTTTCCGGGTTTGAAAAATCGTGATTGTTGTGTGTATACGTGTCATTGGGATTGAAATGATTTGGCTTTACTAGTGGAAATGTTGTTGATCAAGCTCTTGATCCCTACGCAATGTTGGATGGATTTGTGGTCATAATGTTCCGCAAGGAAATTTCATGTTTTTAGGTTTCTAATGGCTGACATATGCTTTATCTACTTGACGGCAATGGACACTTAGAGAAATTAGCATGTCGAATCCTTTGGATGATGCGATACCTTGGAACATAAGATAGTAGAAGTAATAGTAACGTTGCCATATAGTATTATTTTTAGCAAAAATGATCTTAGTGTGAATTAAAATGTTTATTGAGTAGTAAATGTAGCAACTTTTGTATGCAAAATCGGGGTTGTTTATGGTTTTTTTTTTTTTTTTTTTTGGTGGGAATTGATTGTGCTATTTTTAGGGTTAAAATTGCTTCAGTCTTTTTCATTGGGGAAATGATGTTGATTTAATAGCTTGATTTTCAATAGACTAAAAGTATGAAGATTGATTGAAATACCCCTGATGAAACTAAGGGTGTTCTTGTGGAAAATCGACCCAAACATTGAAACCTATGTTATTTGCATGCATTGGTGGTAATAGCATCTCACAAGGCTATTTCCATATTTTTATGAGTGTCTTCAATTATACTATTTTTAACATAAATGTCAATGTTGGTTTTACCATCTAACTGCAGACTCAAAATGTAAATAGCAGATGTAGATTTACCATCTATGGACTAAAAAACATAAATAGATAGAGAATGTTGCAAGATTAAGAGAGTGGCTTGAATCTTTGTTCCACTAATTTC
This sequence comes from Dillenia turbinata, assembly GCA_037126225.1. Taxonomy (NCBI): domain Eukaryota; kingdom Viridiplantae; phylum Streptophyta; class Magnoliopsida; order Dilleniales; family Dilleniaceae; genus Dillenia; species Dillenia turbinata. The sequence continues at coordinate 6,642,170 of JBAMMX010000009.1, forward strand.
TAGTGGCATATCCTTGTGATATTTGATCTACTCAAACATGGTCTAAGATGGTCTAAGGCCAAGACATAAGCTTGCACTCTCCCTTGCCTCTCCAGATTTTTCTAGAATTTTGCCCTTGAGAATGAATTTGTTTGCAGCATTGAGTTTGCAAAATACAAGTTGCTGGTGACATGAAGGCTATATTAGTGGAGATGTTGAATGAGTTAGAATTTGATCATTTTAAAATGTTATCATGGCTTTCTTGAAATTGATTACAAAATTTGACCCAAAAACAACTATCTCAAAGCTTGTGAAAAACTTATCATGTACTGGTTCAGAGGCCAACTTTTCCCTTTTCGGCATTGGGTGCCATTGCTTGTTTGACTGCCACAGGTCTTGCTGCGAAGTTTCAAGCCGGTTTAGTCTAACTGATTTCACATTCTTGCATAGTTTTTGCCTATTGATTGCGGTCGCAGTCATGTTTACATCACTCTTGAGTTGCTCTGTTCATGATTGGCTGCCAAGTTTCAAGCCGGTTTTGTCTAACTGATTTCATATTCTGGCATAGTCTTTGCCTATTGATTGCAGTTGCAGTCATGTTTACATTACTCTTGAGTTGCTCTGTTTATGATATCAACTTCTAAATAATATTTTTGAGTGAGAACAGACTATAAAGTGTTCATGACAAACTTAAGCATGTCCTTGGGCGAGTTAGATTGTCCTGGCATTTGCTAACAACCTAAAACTTATTCCATGGCCCACGGCTGCATATTGACTGCTGTTCCATTTCTTACCATTTGCCTTGTTCATTAGTGCCTTTTTTCTAGATGTGGGAGATGATGGTGTGGGTATCCTTGGATTTGTTTTGCTCATATCACTTTCCTGTTCTGAAATGACTATGATATACCATTAAAAATGATATGTTATATTTAACAATAACAAGTTCTGTGCTTTTTTCATATCTTTTATATTCCAAAGGTTTAACATTTAGAATTTCCTCTTATTGGTTTTCTTTCTCCTTTTTGAGATGACATTATGTACCGGTGCGTCTGTGTTGATTTCAACCTTTTCTTTTTTCCAAGAAAGATATTGTACAATTTCATTTTTATTCATAATACCTTTTACCTTATCATTCCAACTATTGATTAAACACCTCCATGTCATTGGTGCCTCATCCAATTTTAAAGTGGTAAAATACCCCAGTTGTCATGATCTCACACTGACATTTGTTGGCTGCATGTTAGTATCAAATGCTCGTCATGGTGGTATGCCATGTGTCTTAGATATCACTGATGTTTTGATATCTTGAGTAGAGGCACCAAAACGTCAATACTTAAATTGGCAAAAATCTATTACCATGTGATTTCCTTATTAGTTGAAAAGCATGTGATGGAATCTTTTCGAATCTATATAGCTGCATTTATAGGAAATTAAGATGTCACATGGTTATTTGTATCAACCATTTTCTAATGCTTTAATGTCACAGTGCAAATAAGGAAACATAAGCTCCATTCACCTGTTTTTTTTATGCTTGTTAGATTGTATTATTTTAACTTAATATTATCATAATTGAATGTGTATTTCTGTTGTGGAATAAATAAACTCTGAAACGAAATGATGGATGGATTTTATTAGGTAAATTTTGCAGGACCCTATTATGTATCTTATAACTTGGAAGGGACATAAACCGGCTTGATGTCAAAACTTCCACCCTTAAAATTTTCCTCTACCACACATGGCCCTCGAAAGAAGAACATGATGTCAAAACCCATTGGTATGTTGGCAGATTGCAATTATCTAAGAAAGTATATAATTAAGAATTTGGATTTGTTGTTGGAAAGTTACAATTTGAGAGAGAAAAATTTAGGGGAATTTTTCAGGATAAAATTTACTCCTAAACATTATGCTTTCCTACTGTGTGGTTGAAATAGGAGAAAGTTTTCCTTTTATAAAGGTGGAAAAAAAAAAATTTGTCAAGGTCACTCACTCTCTCTCTCTCTCAAGATTGTAGTTGCAAAATCTACTCCCTTAGTTCATGCAATCGATGCGGGGAAAGATAGATTGGGATTGCAAAGTAATTTGTAGAGGTGATCAGTCATCAAGTTTTGCCAGAGTTGAGTTGGGTGGTTATCTGAGAGAGAAAGAGAGAGAGGGAGAGGTTTTTTCCAGGAAGAAGTTTAGTTTTGTTTAATTTTTATTTCTATTTTCAACTTTTTTGGGGGCTTTTTCTCTCTGCTTTACCATACCCCCGACTAGGATAATGTTTACCCCAATTTACCCAACCATATTTTATTTTATTTTATTTTATTGAATTTGGGGGGGGGGAAGGTAACTAAAAATTGGCTACTAAACACAATTAAAGGGGTTAAAAATTTTAGGAAAGTAATGGTTTCCTCCTTTCTTTTTATTTTAATCCTTTTATTTTTGAAAACCCAAAAACCAAAAAAAAATAAAAAAACCTTATAAAATTTTTAAAATAAATAATTTAACATAAGGTAAATACGTTTTTCCCCCTTCCCCAAAAAAAAAAAAAAAAAAAAATTATTTTTTTTTTTTCTTTTTTTCAAAAAAAAAAAAAAAAATATATATTTAAAAGAAATATAAAATAAATAAAATTATTTTAAAAAAAAATATATATAAAAAAAAAAAAAAAAAAAAAAAAAAAAAATATAAATAAAAAAAAAAAAAAAAAAAAAAAAAAAAAATATAAAAAAAAAAAAAAAAATTTTATAAAATTATATATATTTTTTTTAAAAAATTTTTTAAAAAAATATAAAAAAAAAAAAAAAAAAAAAAAAAAAAAAAAAAAAATTAAAAAAAAAAAAAAAAAAAAAAAAAAAAAAAAAAAAAAAAAAAAAAAAATCCAAAAATAAAAAAAAATATTAAAATTTTTTTTTTTTTTTTTTTTTTTTTTTTTTTTTTTTTTTTTTTTTTTTTTTTTTTTTTCTTTTTTTTTTTTTTTTTTTTTTTTATTAATATAATTTTTTTTTTTTTTTTTTTTTTTTTTTTTATATTTTTTTTTTATAAATTTAATTATATATAATTATTTTTTTTTTTTTTTTGTTTTTTTTTTTTTTTTCTTTTTGTTTTTGTTTTTTTGTATTTTTTTTTTTTTTTTTACTTTTTCTTTTTTTTTTTTTTTTACTTCTTCTCCTGCCACTCACATCCTTAAGTGTAATACATGCTTGGCATGTTTGCTATCATCCAATTTAATTGATGTTTGGCATATTTGATACTTCTCAGAAAACCATTTTTGACTTGTGCTGCCAAATCTGTATTTTATTCTGTCTATTTTATGCTAGGTAAACTGCTTTTGTGAAGTTAACTAGAACCTTATTGTGGGCAGGATGAGACGGGGGTTTACAAGAATCTATTGCAGGAGATTTCACAAAGGGTTGGGGCTTCATTGCCGGTGTATACTACCTTTCGATCAGGTCTAGGACACCTTCCTGTCTTCGCCTGCGCAGTTGAGTTGGCAGGTATCACATTTACAGGAGAGCCAGCCAAGAACAAGAAGCAAGCTGAAAAGAATGCTGCCCTGGCAGCCTGGTCATCTTTAAAAGAGTGTAAGTACATTCGGATCTAAACTTTATAGAATCTGGGCAGCAATCTTTCTTGCTCAAACAAAGTGAATCCAATTTTATGTGAACATTGCTGATTGATATGCTCAACGTTCAGGATGTTAATTTACAAAAATTAATGTAATAACTTGATTGCTTTTTTGAGCTGCTTTTCAGTTGTAGAAGAGTAGAGGGCAAGGGTAATATATGTAATAAAGTTAGATTTCTTTAGCATTTGAGCCATTAAGGTTTGAAACTAAGTGTACCAGAAAGCCTGAACCTGATTTAAATTTATAAATGCACAAAATTTGCACGGGCATTTGCAGAAATTTCACGGGGGGTTAAGTATTGCAAATTCATGCTTTTAATATTTTCATTCTGCATGGATGAGCATATCATCAAAGCACTCCAATGTAAAGCACAAAACTGACATGGCGCGTCAAATTAACATTGCTATCCAAAAAACTATCAAGTCGGAGAAAAAAAAATGAAATTACCATTGCTTTGATAGTGCTGCTGCTAGTGTGTTAAATAAAATTCTGCACAAAAATGATGGGACTTGTTTGTTATTTTGAGGAAGAACTTACCACCATGATAACCTAGGTGAAAACTTTTGTGTTTTCTTAGGGTCTTGTCTGTGCTCGTGATTTTTCCATTAAAATTTTCTAAATAGTGATATTACTTCCATGTTCTTCATTTGCACAGGGCTAACTAAACTAATATTTGTCAAAAAGCTTAACTTCAAGTTCTGGCCCTATTGTCAATTTTACTTATGGGTATCACTATTAAGTTCAGACTGGTATTTACTTTTCGCTCATTTTAATAAAGTGAAGAGTTATTTCTGCTTAAGCAACTAATGTTCTTATTATGGTTTTTAGTAGCACAACAATCTACCGGTTCCTCATCAGAACCCGCGAACCATGACGAGCAGGAGCATATCACCATTGCACGTGCTCTTCAGAATTACCTTGTGAAAGCTAAGGTATCTAATTCGCCCTACCATGTTAAATTCCCAATGCAAAAGCCAAAACAATCAAGCGCACAGCCTCCCCCTGTTGCTGCATCCAAAATTCTGCCTCTAATTCGTCCACAGTCCACCCCTAGAAGCCGACCAATATCCACAACAACAATTGACTGCCCCTCAACAGTTTCAACACAGAATGAGAGGCGTTTGATCCGACCTCAGAAGTTCCCTGCAGTTGGGGCAGCACCATATGTTCCTGTCCGACATATTAGGCAATACCATGGAGTTGCACCACCAGTGACTATAAGAACTACAATTCCTGTTTTCTCCACCCCACCTCTTCCGCCAGCTCGAGTTCTGTCTTCTCAAGTAATGCCTAGGCCTACAGCTTTGAATGTTGCCCCACCGGTCTGTGTAAGGCAAGCTGTGCCAGTTTCTGCTGCCCCCCCGGTTAAAGAGGTGGTGCATCCAGTTGTCGTGGCTTCTACGACACCATTAGCCAATTCATCTGCTAGGATGGAAGAGACCGGGAGTGCAGTCCAGAACCAACTGCGGGAGTCTGTGACGGCAGTGTTGGAGAATCTCAAAATTTGATTTGTTTCACTAGCTTCAAAGCTCAAGGTGTCTTTGTTTTGCTTTGTGCTAGTTCTCAGCATCATATATGAGTTTTAAGCGGGAGTCTTGATCATTAGTTTCATTTTTGCTATATTAGTAGAAGCTTCATAGCTTGTTGCCCGGGCTTTAGCATCCTACATGTCCGGTTTGCAGAGCGATTTGGTGGAGATCCAGCCAAGTAAAATTCTACCCGGTTTCCTGAGGTTCTGAAACTTTGGTGGAGTCTTCCAACTCAATATATGAGACTGGAATGTATATCGGTCTTCCTGCATCATAGACAGATAAGAAGAGCGACAAAGCTGCCTTGCTTCTTTTTGCCATATATTTTTGCAATTTTAAGAATTGAAACTTTCTCCTTTGGCTGGTAGGACGGATGCACACTTTTCGCTCCCAGTATGTTTTGTATATTGTTCTAGTGCAATTTTGTCTGTTAACTTTTCTCATTTTACTCTTAAGAAAAGCTAGTGGTATTTTAAGGCTTTGATGATTCAGGAATAAATTCCTCTCAAGTCTCAACTCGTCCTTTTGCACGAGGAAAAAAATCCTTGCTGAATTTCTCCCATTGCTATGATCATGATCATTTGTAATTTTGTTTCCTCGTTGAAGCCTTGTCGATTCTTTCATATTATCTGAAGTTATGGCTACTAGAACTTCACCCGAAACATCATGATTTCCCAATGCTCGTTTTCGCATAAATTGTTCATAAAATTGAATTACAATTTTCAATATGCAAGACGGAGTTACGATGCTTAATGATCGATGATGATGTACAAGATCAGAGAATCTTACCTCTGGAATATGGGCAAAAGATTAAAACAAGCAACAACATTCTGCCTGCTGGTTAAACAAATGATCAGAAACTTAAAATGTAATGTGATGCTGTTATTCCTTTTCCTGGTAAAGGACATGTCCACGGCAATGGCGATTTTGCATATAGAAGCAAATGGAACTGTTTTTCATCTACATGGTAAAATGAAGGATTTAATTTGAAACAGGGGAGACAGAAGATGTCCACAGCTTTGCCACCATTCTGTACACAATGCAGATACTTCCTGAACCAGACGACCCTAATATATAACAGAACGACCAAATTGAGAGGAGTTAAAGCTGTTGAGAAATAGTGGTTTAACTTTGAAGACATTAACCTATGTATACATTTTGAATATTTTGGTGAGGTAGAGTGCAATTAGTGTTCAGGCAGAGAAACCAGCTTCCATTGCTTTCAGGATTGGACCCACATCGAACTTGAAATTTCTGAAGCTCTTGCCAGGACCGGTATCAGAAGACTGAAAATCAGATCCGCTTTTATTGAACTGGCTGTTGGCTATCATTGAACCGCTGCCTGTAGAGCTACTCTTTGCTTTCCACACACTGAACCCTAGACAGAGGAAACAGGGCTTATCAATAAACCAGAGAAAAATATATGTACACACACTAGGGCTCTAACAATTCTGAAGAGCTGTGAAAGTACAAGGTGCCTAATTAATTTTAATCTTTATATATTTTTTACTACTAAAAATTAATAAAAGTAAAGGAAAATAAAATAGAGAGGATAAGAAGAAATGATACCATGATTCTATATATTTCTATATTATACTAATAGTAATGGATTCTTATAATGACGACGATGATGATGATGTGACAATGATGATTCACCTCTTGCCACAGACACTAGTTAACAAGAACTACAGGTAAACCCACATAATGTTAAATTGATGGCATTAGATATTAAGGCCGGAAGGCCCAGCTAGGTCAGAAGTTCAAGATCTTAACTGCTCAATTTACTTCAATTGTGATTTTCCATCATCTCAATTCAAGATGATATGGTGTTTCTGAATACTCAAGCAAATAAATGCTTTTATAAACTCCAAACTGGAAAATAAATGAATACCACCAGAAGTCCCAGCTAATTTTTAATTTCAAGCTGGCAGACAGATCAAAAGCTAAAAAAGTAAAAGTGAATTCAAGGATCATTTCTCTCCTTTTTTTGTAGTTTAGAATTCTAATGTCCAAAAGGTTACCCAAGGTATGCTACATGTCATCCGCTAAATATTCTTGCTTAACCATTTGATCCACAGGTATTAACAATTAATGCACATGCCTTATCCTAGACTATAGGGGAGCACATAACAATCTACAAAAAGAAATTCACTTGGTAGCAAAGAGAGAAACCTTTTGCAGGCATATCAGGTCTCGGAGAAATAGGTGGCCGGTGTGCAGAAATCCATGCTTTTAAAGATCTGCACAAGAATATAAAATCATATCAACTTGACCATGTGCAAGTAAGTAACATAACATTCAAAAGAATATAAAATGCACTCACTTTATAAAAGGTGCAACCATGTAAAGCTTAAGGCCAGTAGTCCCTCGAGATATTACATCATCACTAGCGGGAAGAAGTTCATCAAGCCGCTGCCAGGAGATCTCCTGCAAGACAAACACTAGTCAACAACACAACACACAACACACAACACACACACACACACACACACACACACAACACACACACACACACACACACACACACACAACACACACCACACACACACACACACACACACACACACACACACACACACACACACACACACACACACACACACACACACACACACACACACACACACACACACACACACACACACAACACACACACACACACACACACACACACACACACACACACACACACACACACACACACACACACACACACAACACACACACCACACACACACACAACACACAACACACACACACACACACACACACACACACACACACACACACACACACACACACACACACACACACACACACACACACACACACACACACACACACACACACAACACACACACACACACACACACACACACACACACACACACACACACACACACACACACACACACACACACACACACACACACACACACACACACACACACACACACACACACACACACACACACACACACACACACACACACACACACACACACACAACACACAAAACACACAACACACAACACACAACACACAACAACACACAACACACACACACACACACACACACACACACACACACACACACACACAACACACAACAACACACAACACACAACAACACACAACACACACACACACACACACACACACACACACACACGACTTGACATGTTTTGAAAAAACAAACCCCAAAAGGAAGCTATATGAAAGCATCCACCATCCAAAAGTTCCTCTGTTTTTTTTTTTTTTTTTTTGGGGGGGGTGGTTTTTTTATTTTTTTTTTTTTTTTTTTTGGAATTTTGTTTTTTTTTAAAAAAAAAAAAATATTTTTATTGGTATTTTTAAAAAAAAGGGGGGGGAAATGGGGGGGGGGGGGTTTTTGGGTTGGGGGGTTGGTGTAGCTGAGACAGAAACTAGTACTGTTATAAGAGAATTATCATTTTACACATCACACGGTAACTTTTTGTTGGGGGGAGATTGACAGATTTGACTTTAAATTGAGTTATTTTTCAAATGCATTTTCAAGAGGAAAATTCCAAATTTGGTAGCTAGTAGCTAAGTTCTTCCGATTCTTACCCAACAAGAAAAAAGAAAAAAAATCTATACATAAGCTGGAGCAACATTATTGCAAGATGAAAGGCAATTCAAAAATGGGGGGGTTCTGATCCTGCAGCAAGTTCCTTTGAAGCATGTCATACAACTAGGAGGAAGTCCCTTTGTCATAGTCCCAGAGGAACAACAACTATGAGGTTAAAAATCATCCTTGTTTAAATGATTATATGAACTTTAGAGAGAGCAAAAATATTTTATTATAGGGAAGTGTTTGATTCTTAGGTCTTCTTATTTTTGTCATGTCTCTATGAATACATTGCATCCAAGTTTTTAATGTCTGACCTTTATGTTTTATTAAATCTCCTTATTTTAAGTTTTTGGTCTTCCTAATAGGTGCGTCCTTAGGTTTTCATTACACATGCCCCGTCTAAGATGGTTTGGGCATGTGTAACGAAAACCTAAGAACGCACCTGTTAGGAAGACCAAAAACTTAAAAATAGGAGATTTAATAAAACGTAGAGATAGACCATTAAAAATTTGGATGCAATGTATTCGTAAAGACATGATATATATGAATTTAGTTGAAAAGATAGTCTTAGATAGAAATAAGTGACTTAGGAGAATCTGCACAAATTAAATCTTTTTTTTTGTCACTCATGTGACTGATCCCAAAATTTTGGGATAGAAGGTCTAGATTGTTGTTATTGTTGTCGGAAGTGTTTGATTCTTCTTTGGAGAACGAAATCCATTAATATTTGAAAAACTATAAAACGAAAGTGACACCAGCTCAAACCATCATATGAAGTATCATCATGCTAGCAACTGTAGTCAATCCCCAGCTCTTGTTTCCCCTGCCTTAATGAAGTTAAGTGTTACCGACGAAATCTAAACTTCTCAAAGTTATGGATTGGATGAAAAATTTAACTACATTACCACTAGTCTGTGTTAGGTTATATATATACATAATTTTAGTTTTTCTAATGGAAGCAACTTGTGAATCTTAATGTCATTCCTTTACAATGAAGAGGGTTAGTATCCACACATGGTCAATTTTCTATGTTAACAAGGAAAACAAAAACAATGTAAATAGGCACAATTACAATGAATTTATGTACACCCAAGAAACATCTGAGAGAAAGAATCACATACACTGATCTCTTTTTTCGTGAGTGGGGCAAAGGCTGTATCATCTTTAACACCAGCAATAATGTACAGACGTACTCTCTGCTGGCCGAATATCAACTCAAGATACTCCTCTTTGATAAGAAGTTTTGAAACATCAAAGCCTGTTTCCTCCAAGACCTGCAAGCAAGTTAAAAAAAGTCCAACGATCTGAAACGAGTTCTATTTCCATTAAGCTTAATTAAGTAATAAATTGGTTCTCTGAATGTCCTTAATTTCTTTAAACTATCAACACCAATGCAATAAATTATCTAACTGAGCTGAGTGTATTGAGTAACAGTTAATTGTCTCAGAGAACACTTCAGTGCACCTCAAGCCTATATCCGCAATTGTTCTTTACCAGTACAGAGTTATAAAGCACCAATACGAGAAGTCCCAGGAGAAGTGATTAAGATTGCAAGACAAGTGCAAGGGAAAAAATTATTTGTCGATAGTGGACAATTTCTGGATCATATCTCCTCTTGCAAAGCAAAAGAAGCTTTGATCACTGCTGATGGTATTTCAAGGGGGCATATAATTTATTTCCGGTGCTGACCTTAAGGACATGCCCTTTTACATTACATAGAGAGATGAGGAGCAAGACAATAAGCACTAAGAAATAAGCACAATTCAATGGATTTAAGTAGAGACTTGTTGACCATAAAAGTTCAAGCAGTGTTCATACCCAAAAAATTTGGGGTGGGTGGATGGAGAAGGGTTTCTGCTGCAAAAAATGGCACCAAAATAATATGGGTATTCTTTTGGTCCATACAACCTCAATAACAACACGTAATGCATAAGCATGTAATTCAACTCTTAAGAAGATTGATCACTCTTAAAAGAAGCATACAACTGAACAACTTAATCAATCTAAGCCGAATAGTAGTGTAAATCCAACTTTCAAGCTTAATGATAGTAATTGGGATCACTTTGCCAAACTTATGCAACCAAGTAAGGTCAAAGAGTCTGCATATGTATAGAACCATCATGAATTTCTATAGAAAGAGCCTTGTGTGTGAGTGCAAAAGCACTAAAATAATTCATAAAAAAAAATCCATTACTTCTCTGATGGCACACGCATGGTCTTCCTCATCCTTGTTCTTTTTCCCACGGGGGAAACTCCAACTAGTACCTTTCCATCCTTTCACTAGCAAGCACTGCAGAAGAAACAGTCCAGTTCAGGAGTAACTAAAACAATCAGCCAGGAAAAAAAATGAAAGAAAAACTTATCCCACTATATAGCCATTGGGCTGTACAATTTCTAGCCTATAAACTATGTAGAATGGTTCCCAGTAAAATACCACTATATGCTCCATCAAGCTACTGGCCTCCAAATTCTAATTCAAGATAAGAATCTAAAGCTTCCCATGTAACTCCAGCAAAAAGGAAAAGTAAATAGATTCCAAATTTAAGGATGCATTAGAAGTGAAAAATAACAAAAGCCAATAAAGTCACATCTGACAATAAATAGGTACTTCAAATTAAATTGTTTACAGAGGCATAGAGGATATTGTCTGTGAAATAAGACTAAGGAGTTCAAAATGCTAATAAATTCTATAACCATAAAATTGGATCCAAAAATTAAGCATTTTCTCTAGCTTAACTCATGAGAATCTTACCCGCTCAAAGGTTTCATCCAGAATGATTGTTCCAGTCACTGGAACTCGAACCTTGTAAGAAGTAAAATCTTTGAAAATGTCATCTATATGAGCAACATATGGTCTCAAAACATCACAGCTATTGAACACTGCAATAAGTTAAGGATAACACCAACAGAGTATAAAATTTTTTTACACCTACTATTATCTCAAAACAAAGTCCTCTACAACTGCCTTCTAGAAATTCAAAGCAATAAAAGATTTGATGTTTAGTGGATATTTAAATGACTTAATGAACTTTTCCATGTCACACAGTCGCACAACTACACAGTAATAATCAACTATGGTCAGAGGCAATTCTTCTTCACTCCTAAGTTCAACCAAAACTCCCCATAGCACAATCCTCTTCCAAGGATTAAGATATCATGGTTGAACATACCCTTGATATGATCATTTGATTACATAATTTCAAATAAAGGTTTACTTTTGATGGCCGATAGACCATTCAGATATATTTACTGAAAAGGATACTCAAACTAGTGAACTCCTTCAGAGTTAATGACTTCAAAGATGGATTCTTCTCCACCGAGTTGTCCTCATAGAACCAATGTGCATACTCCACGAGAAACAAGATTCTCTCAAATGATTGTTGGTCTTCTTTTGGGACATTTAGAACAAACCGACTGCAAACAAGTTAAACAAGTTAAACTAAAAAGAAACTGTTTCTATGTGATACGAGAAGCATCCAACACACAAAAACTGTAGGCTACTAAAGAAACTAAAGACATCCATATGAAGGAGAAAACAGATAGAAGAGAGAAAGGACCTTCTTTAAAACGTGGAATTTAAGGGACCAAAGAAACAGCAAAAGCAATTATGGAAATAGCCAGTTGCAACAAATAAAAAAGAGAAAATCTGATAACAGATGTATCAGAGTTTAGTAGTCAAGCTAACTTGCAAAGAAACTTGGTCATAGAGCCCAGACACTTGTACTGGAGGGGCACAATTTTAAGACCAAGCCTGTATTCCACAAACAAGTTTTCTCTACCAATCACAGGTTCCTCAATAGACATTATGGCAGTTCTGAATTTTGGATAAGTAATGCTTCTATCATACAAAAGAGCCAAGTAATTTTCATGTAATCCTTTTTAAAAAATAACATTGCAACCTCAGACACTACCCCTCAAGTGTGCACCAATGAGCTCTTTAGGCACCTGCAATAGCCCACGAATCATGCCTGCCATGAAATTACTTTCTAAAATTTTGTATGGGCTTACCCAAGAGAGGCTTCTGTAAATTACACATCCAAGCACCTAAAATAAGTTGTCGGATAATCCCCAATTAAGCCTATAGTGCATAATCTTTAAACTACCATACATTTTGACACAAAATTAGCAACAGCCAAAAACCCATTCTTGAACTCTAAATAGAAACAAAATTATTGGTGTTTAACCACTCACTTAGAACCCAAAATCACTTTAAATACAAGTGACCTACAAATTCAGGGCCCGAACTAATCCCAAGAAATCATAACCCAGATGTCTTAACCCATAATAAAATGGGTTCAAAAGGTAAAAGAAGCTCAAGAACAAAGAAAACCCAAGTGGGTCACGTAAATTTACGTGTTTAACCACTCACTCAGAACGCAAAAGCACCTCAAACACAAGTAACCCAAAATTTTAAAATCCAAAATGAATCCCTATTCCCCAAAGATAGTCTTGACTCATAACAAAATGCATTTTTCCAGTAAAAACAAGTATAAAGAACAAAGAAACCCCAACTGGGTCACGAACTTTCTCTATAAAATTTTCTCCGATTTCATCCAAAATTGTTCAAACTAGCTTTACAAATACCAAGATAAAGAGCAAATTTGAAAGAAGAGTTTATGTAATACCTGCAGAGATCGTCGAGAAGCTCCTGAGGAGGAAGACCATCTTTCAATGGAGCGCTTGAAGATCGATGAAGCCCTGACATCTTCGTCTTTTTCTTATTATCTACTCCTAACTAGACAAACCCTACCCCTCAGTTTTTTTTGCCGTTCCTCATCGAACATTGCGTATCAATGGTAACGTCGAAGAAGATGAAGAAATAATAATAATAATACTAATTATCTAATAAAAAGAACAAATAAAAACAGCCACGTTTCCAGACGTTTCCAGAACGTTTCGCTCTCCCTACCCTCGAAACGTCCGATTTTCTAAAGAATTTGCATTATAAAAACATAAACGCGTCGTTTTGACGTTCCTGAGTCTATCGTTTTATGCGTCGTTTCTGTTTGGGGACGCAACCAAATGTTACGGACATGGAACCGGGCCGGGCCCGATCCGGTTCACTGCCTATTCTCGGAACCACGTGCCAGGCTGGCAGCGGTTTCTAGGCCAGTCCAGTTCGGGCCGGGCCAGATCCAAAATTTTTTAAGTGGAACCGGCCCGGTTCTGGCCAGGAATTTTTTTTTTTGGCTCTATTGCCTTTTTTTGCTCTATCCTTTTTGGAACCGGCGGGCCAGTTCCGTGTCGGTCCCGAATCGGACCGGTTCTCGATTCCAAAAAGAGTTGAACAGGTTGGTCTGCTACAGTACTAGGGCCGACGGGTCAGTTCGGATTACTGTTCATTCGATTCGGTTCACATGCCAGTTTTTCTGAGCTGGCTGGGCCTGTTTTCGGACTAAATCGGTCCAGTGACATATCTAGTTACGGTTTTATTTCCCAAAAAACACGGCGTTTTTGGCAATCGAAAGTTCGTGTTAGTTTCATTTTCATTATTGAGTCATTTTTTACTGTTCAAAAGATAGAGTTTCTTTATTTTTATCATCTTTTTTTTTTTGATTTGATTCCATTGATTATATTTTCTTATAAAAAAAATTTCACTAAATTGATTACACGCATCATTTTAAAATTAAAAAGCAAACTCCATATTTTTAAAACATGGTAATTTTTTTTTAATTAAAACTGTTAACTTGCTCGTGCATTTATTATTAAATATTAATTTCATTGGTTTGTAATTCAAATTTAAAATCGTTTCTGTAAATATATCGGAATGTCTCATTTTAGTTATTGAACTCTGAAAGCACCAAAAAGGCCTCTTACACTTATATTTTTTTTTCCTTAAATACATCCTTAAATTATTTTAGTTTACATGTAAATATAATATTGACAATGCACATATTAAGAATACTTCAAAAATTTAAACTTCTCATTTCATATTCGTCGGTCTAAACATGATGCTTGTATTGATTGAAAATTTGCATTTTTGTGCACATACTACAAATATTGGAATCGAAAGATTGAGTAAAGAGTTGGTTTAACAGTTGAGTTGTTACGGGTTCAAATCGTGAAAATAGTTTATTTATAAAGATATAAAGAAAAGACTGCGAACATATATTTTTATTTTAAAATCGATTCCAATTGTTATAATTAAATTTTTGATTGTTGTTGTTACTATTGAAAGATTGGATAAAGAAATAACCGAATCTAAAGATATCTATTTTTTTTCCCTTCTATCTGTCAACGTAACTTTTGAGTAATTTCTAAACGATAACTTATATAGAAAAATAAAGTGAAACCTCAACATGATAGAGACTTGGTCCCAAGCTTGTGTAGCTTGGGTTTGAGGGAAGGAACCTGCCCCCAAGCATTCGTCACTGCCGACTCCACCCAATGACTCGTGGTTGAGCATTTTTCGAACATTGATCTATCTATCACTCAGTCACATGTTGTTCTGTTATTGTCTGATTAAAATTAAAAATAAAATGTTTACGAAATCTTACTCTTTTATATGCCATTTTTGTTTTCTACATATTACTCTTTGAAAGCAACATTTAGGACAAAACTTGCTATCAAGTATCACTGGTGTCCAGAGTCATACTCTTACTAATTCGATTCAAGTATTTGTGAGGGTTCTATTTAGAGCACAACTCTTCCAGCATAATCTTTTTTATTCTCAAATTTTAAACCCGAGACTAGGGATCTATCACCTCATTTTATTAGACTGACTGTTTGTTGATTATTTTCATACACATTGAGATACGTTATTGGGTTAAAGAGGAAATTTTAAATATTTAAAAATGTTTATAAAAAGGAAAAAAAAAAAATTATTCAATCAACGTTGGTTGGCTCAACTGAAAAGGAGCTGAGTTTCCTTAATCATAGTCGTGAATTTGATTTCTTATGGGTACGGAAAAAAAATTATGTTGGGAGACCTCTCCTGAAAAGGGTCCGATAATATGTCGATCTGAATTAGTCGGGGTGAAATTTCGGATACCGGATGTGAAACTAAAAAAAAAAATCATAATATTCAAAAACAATTAAACCAAATTTTATCTGTTTATATTTTTATTAAAAGAAAAATAAGTAACTATTGGAAGAGTCTATTTTTAAATTAAACTTCATAATATTTGAACTAGATTAATCGTACCGTTGGTTAAATAGGAAAAAAGAAAACAAAAAAACGAATATGTGCAAAATGTGATGCAGTATTTGGGCCGGTCCACTTCAATTGGGCTACCAAATATCTCTAGCCCACATGTGCCCGTAACGGTAACAAAACACCAACCGAAGATGCTATATTTGAGACCTCTCTCACTCTCTCTCTCTCTCTCTCTTTCACACACACACACACACACACAAAAGCAACAAGAATGGAACACCACGGCATTGCGAGCGAACTAAGAGAATCGATGAAACATGAGATGGTGTTGGGGAAAAAGTGAAATTCTTAGCTTTTTTCCCGCTTTGATTGACACTTTTGCCTGAAACACCAAAACAATCACTGGGTTCATCCCCAAAAGAAACTGTGGACTTCACGTTTGTTTTCTAGTGCACAAAAAAAGAAAACCTAGCTTTTTACTGATGGTCAGACTGTCTACACTTGTGCATTTATGAGTGTACATTTGCCTCAATTTTGTCAGAAACGGAGTTTGCAATGTGAATCTGAGATCTAACTTGCTTGTTATAACCCTAGCTCTCACATTTCTTTTCTTTGCCTCCAAGATTGCTTCCTTGCATCAAAATTTCAAAAGGGCTCTTGTATTTTAACTTGTTTGTATCAATTTCTCAACGGAGTTTTCTTGGATTTGCTTGTTTTTATCAATTTTCAATTGGGGCTTTCTAAACTACTACTTTGAATCAATTTGACTACTGGGTTTCTCTCTTCTTCGCATCAATTTTAGAGTGGGGGTTTTCAGATTGCTTCTTTATATAATATTTCTAATTGGGATTTCCTTCTTTTTTCTTTTTGTTTCTTTGTGTTATTGTTTTGGATTTTTTTTTGGGTGGGGGGGTTTGTACTGAGATGGTGATAAAAATGAATGGGAATTCAAGTGGAGGGAGTGGGAGTGGTGGTGGGAAGTATGTGAAGTACACTGACGAGCAGATTGAGGCTTTAGAGAGGGTTTATGCTGTGTGCCAGAACCCGAATTCGATGCAAAGACAGCAAATTATTTATGAATTTCCTGTTCTTGGCAACATTGAGTCTAAACATATTAAAATCTGGTTTCAGAATCGCAGGCAAGGGATTTATCGATTTGGGTTCTGAATTCAATATTTTTTGTGTTAGTTTCCTAGGTTTTTATATGGCTTAGCTTCTGCATTGCATTTTGAGAGATGGACAAATACTAGATTTTGTTGGTTTTTTATTTTTTTATTTTTAACTGTTCTTTCTTACAAGCACGTACAAAAGGATTGGATCAGCTCGGTAGAGCCCACTCTAAAGCTATACCACACAGACAGAGAGATTTTTTTTTTTTTTTTCACTGTTATTTATCATGATGTTTGATCTGGTTAAAAAGATTTGTCTAGCTCTAAAGATTCGAAACCCTTCTAAATATCATAATTGAACTAAAATCTGCTCTGGTGTTCTTGGTAGCAAGTATATCATAAATACTTGATTCTTATTCACAA
Source organism: Dillenia turbinata (assembly GCA_037126225.1). Taxonomy (NCBI): domain Eukaryota; kingdom Viridiplantae; phylum Streptophyta; class Magnoliopsida; order Dilleniales; family Dilleniaceae; genus Dillenia; species Dillenia turbinata. Next base: position 6,659,508 of record JBAMMX010000009.1, read on the forward strand.
AGTTTCTATTTATTGGATAGGGTTCATTTTTATTTTGTTGAACTGCAACACTTGTTTCTGAAAAACAAAGTTTTTTGTTTTATTTTATTTTTCCTGTTTGTGTTCTTTTTAGGTGCCGTGACAAACAAGAGAGAGAGAGGCTTTTCAACTCCATTGTTTCTGAAAAACAATTTTTTTTTTTGTTTTATTTTATTTTTCCTGTTTGTGTTCTTTTTAGGTGCCGTGACAAACAAAAGAGAGAGTCTTTTCAACTCCAGGTTCTGAATAGGAAGTTGAGTGCAATCAACAAGTTGTTACTAGAGGAGAACGATCGACTTCAGCAGCAAGTGTCGCAGCTGGTGTATGAAAATCAATACATGCGCCAACAGCTGAAACATGTAACCCCTCTTTCACCGTAAAATTAACATTTGGAAAAAAAAAAAAAGTTTAGCCCTAGAACTAACTTGAATCCATATTGATCTGATAAGCCTTTGTTAGACCAAGTTGTTGTAGAATTGTCTGGATTATCACCTTTGATAAATAAGAAATGAAAAGTAAATGCTTATAAAGCACTATAATGGGGAAGGTTAGGGTGATGGAGTTGTTCTACCTACAATAGCTATGGCCAAAACTGGATGTTCTATGGCAGGTAAGGACCTCATGGTAAGGCCTGAAGGGGACAACAAATACCGGTAGCCCAACTTCAACCTTTTAATAAGCAAAAAAGAAAAATAACAAGCACTAAATTCATTGCAACATGTCAAGCAATTCATTGGTAGATATTTTTATTGAATAAAGACGTTTCAATTTTGTATTTTTTTTTTTAACTTGTAGATTTTAGTCATTAAATTTTGTTTGCCAGTGGATGCTCCTTCTGTCATTTTTTGTTGTCAGGGTTTGATAGCTACACACAACATACATAGGAAATTTTGTGCTAAGATTATTGATATAATTCTCCAGTGTGATTTAATTGATTGGGATATCATTCTTTTAGAATAGCAGAGTTCTTTAAAAGATAAAACTTTTAAATTCCAGATATGACAACTTAAATACTTATGCTGAATGTTAAACTTCATACCCCGAAAATACAATTGCATGAAGCCTTTTCATATTTTCTATTTACTTGTTGGCAACATCTGTTCAAGCAGGTATCTGCTGAAACAGCTGATGCAAGTTGTGAACCATCAGGGACTAAATCTCAACAGTCTTCAGCGCTCAATAGTAACACAACTGGGTAGTATAAATTATGTCATACTCAGCACTTCAACCTGCAGACAATTGATTGATATCTCAATCAGTTTGCTTCTTTTGTTTTTGTTTGCAGACTTGTCTCTTTAGCTCAGGAAACTTTGGATGAGTTCCTTCCAAAGGCCATGGGAACTTCCGTCCAATGGGTCCATATTCCTGGGATGAAGGTCTTGTTTTTTCCTTCCTTAAGGCAAATCCTTTTTTTTTCTTGGTTATTTAACAATTTGGTGCTTTATTTTGATTTCATGCATGTAATTTGTTTTTGTTGGCAACATAGCTGCCTTTTCTGTTTTAAGCTAGTTTTTCACAGTTATTAGTGGAAGCTGACACACATGGATTCTTTAATCTCTTATTTACTGTCAGCCTGGTCCAGATTCATTAGGGGATGTTACAATTTCAAATTCATGTGGTGGAGTTGCAGCCCGAGCCTGCGGTCTAGTATCTTTAGAACCAAGAGAGGTAAGAAAGAAAATTCGCTTACTTTCTGTGCTTTCTGCTCTGTACTGAAACAACATACTAAATGGGCCACTTACATTAGTCTTTGCTTCAAAGACATAATTGAACTCGTCATCCCAAATTTAGGTCCAGTAAAAATCTCAGGGTGCCTTATTCCATTGCGTTGCAGTGTGTTATTTGATTTCTCTTTATGCTCTATTGACAGACTGTTGAGATCCTCAAAGACCGTTCATCTTGGTTCCGAGATTGTCGGAAATTTGAGGTCTTCACCAAGTTTCCAGCTGGCAATGAAGGGATTATTGAACTTATATACATGCAAGTGAGCTTAAGGAGCTGAATTTTATATCTTTTCTTGTCAGAGAGCCGGAAATGAACCACCATTAAGAATTCTGCAGCATAATGTATTTCTTGCTTCTATGAAAATGATGTCCAGTTTGATGTTTTCAGGTTTATGCTCCAACAACACTTGCTCATGCATGCAACTTCTGGACTCTAAGATATACTTCATGTTTAGAAGATGGCAGCCTTGTGGTATGGTTGCAATTACACAGATGAACTTAAATTCTCTCTTCTGTTCAATTAGTAATTGAAGCAGAATTATCATGTGGTTACAGTAATCAGATCTATGATCTCGTGACTCTCATTTGGCGGAATGTTTTAAAACAGAAAATGTTGCATTATCTTTAACCCATACAAGTTCTACACATAACCCTGGCAGATCAAATCACAGGCTCAGAAGTACATGAAACGTGTCTAGTTTAACTGGGTTAAAACATGCCTTTTTTATTTCCTCTTTGCTTTGGTAACCTTTAATTTCAAGGACAGATTATTTGATGAATATTTCTTTAATTAATGCAAAACCATTTTTAAAAATTATTCTTTCTAGGAAAGACAACATTTAATGTTAAAATTGGAAAATATTTTGGATAAAGTTGGAAACCTGCTTTGATTACTTTAGGTAGAATTTAGAAGCTTGCATCAGAAACTTGAGTTTGACAGTATCTTCAACAATTGGAATTAGGAGAGTAACTAATGGGATGGTGGGACTCCATCCATTCAAAGGGAAGAATGTCTCTTTTGATAATTTCTGTCCTGTTTCAGTTTAAAATGATTTGTAAATGGTTAAGTTAGCAAGTTAATTAGAAAATGACTTTTCTAGAGTTATAGTCATCTGTGTGTGTGTGCATGTGTGAGGCATTTTTGTTGATTTTGCAAGCTTGATTATTCACCTGTTACTTATCATCCAATATATGTAGGTGTGTGAGAAATCAATGTATGGTGATGGTCCGAACCTTTCTGCTTCTGAATTTAGAAGAGCCAAGATGCTGCCCAGCGGCTATGTGGTTAGGCCGTGTGAAGGGGGAGGGTCAAACTTACATATAGTGGACCACGTGAATCTTGAGGTTAGATTTTTACCAATTGGCATTAAAATCTATCTTGTTTCAAAACTTATTTCACTGATCTTTGTATAGGCATGGAGTGTTGCAGAGGTACTGAGGCCACTTTATGAGTCACCCAAACTTGTGGCTCAGAAAATGACTCTTGCTGTAAGTAATGAACAGATAGACCTTGAAACTCTTGTGCCTTAGATTTCAGTTATTGTGGTTATTTTAACATATACATACATACTGAAAGTAATTTTCATAATGAGGTCATAACACATCAATCATCCAAGCTCTTGTTCATTATTTTACAAGCTTGCATATTATGTCATGACAGAATAGAATATCTTGTCATTCTTTTCTCAAAAAAAAAAAAAAAAGAAGAAGCTAAATATGCCTAAAGGTCTGAAAAAGGCTAATGGTGGAGTTAATTGTGGTTATAGAAATCTTAAAAATAATAAGCCTGTCATTTGGTGTCGTGCAAAATTATTCGAAGCACTTATCCTCTTTCAACGCATCACATCAAATACCTAGTTGCATTCTGCATTGCATCATAGATTTTGTTGCCACAATCTTACTGAGTCAGATGAGTGGGCTAATATCTAGGAAAGATTTATCTACTCACAATAAGAGAGGAAAAATAAATGCTATAGATCTTAGCTGAGGTTTCAAATTTAATAAGCATATACCCTGCAGACACAGGACCTCAATTCTGCTGCATTATCATGCAAGTTTTTCATTTATTATCCTTTCCCAAGCATCTCTGCTTGTTCTCAAGGAATTAATAGTGCTATGTTGTTTTAAAGGCTCTGCAACATGTCCAGCAAGTATCTCAGGAAAGATCAAGTGATGCCACACATGCCTTTGTCTGGCAGCCTGCTGTTCTGAGGGCATTCAGCCACAAACTTAGCTGGTGATTTCTCTGTCTATATTAATTTTCCATCTCTTACTTGTACCTATAGATCTAATCTTTAATTTGTATCCTTAACATCAGCTATTACCATGTTTATGAATTCGATCTTCGTGTTTAACATCCATAGCTTTTGTGATTTAATATATAATCCAGTTTACTTTTGTAGAGGCTTCAACGATGCAATCAATGGATTGAGTGATGATGGCTGGTCATTGATGAGTGATGCTGCCGCTGATGACTTAATTATTTCTGTTAACTCCACTAACAACATGTTCACCACTTCAAATCTGGCCAAAGATCTGTCCTCCCCAGGTGGAGTTATTTGTGTGAAAGCCTCTATGCTACTCCATGTAAGTTGTAAATCTTTCTTGCTACTCCAGCCTTTTAAATGCAGCTAATGTTAATCTTGTTGCTTGTTGATCAATATGTTGGGATGTGATATTTCCAAATGTAGAGCACCTGGGCCAACCTAATAAATTTTGAATTAGATGAACATAGCATAATGTAGTCTTTTCCATTTATAGCTGCCATTCATTAGTCCTGTGGCCAAGTTTAGAAACCAGCAAACCTTTGGCTTCAGACTATAATGAATTTTTGCTAAAATTAATTTGTCTGAGCAGTTTCCTTTTTCCTTGGTTGCAGTGTCCAGTGGTCAGAGTTTTATTCTCTATCTAGCTACCAAGTGTTCATGCCTTTGTACAAAACTTACACCACCAGCATCTTTTTTTGGTAATTATCTAATATAACAAGCAGAAAACCATAAGAATAGGATAATTTTCCTGTTAATCAGTTCTAATAATATTAACTGGAGCATTGCCAAATGGTGTGGGGTTCAATGAAAAAATGTCTTTTTACTATTGCACCTGGATTTTGATGGGAAATGACACTGTAGTTCTTCCACTGATACACCTTGGCCAGGATGTTCCCCCAGCATTGCTTGTACACTTCCTCAGGGAGCATTGCTCTGAGTGGGCTAATACCCAAATCGATGCCTATGCCGCTATGCCATATAGAGTTGGCACAGACACATTGCTAGTGTTTGACCCTAAAGCAACATTTGAAAGCCAAACTATTATGCCGCTTGACTCAACAATCCATAATGATGAGGTATGGTCATGCTCAGAATTCTGTATTTTTTTTTGGTCTCCAAGTTCTTTGTAATGTTCCAACATTTGGAGAGAAATAGGAATGACAAATTTTAATACGATTAACTGACAAAAATAATTGGGACTGATCAACATAAATATGTCAATAGACAATTTTAGAACCAGTGGAAAGTCATATTTTCCACGAGGAGTCATTTTCAATGACCTACCCTGTCTTCTTTATTTGACCAGTTGCATTTCCAAGTTTATCCCACATGTCATGAATGGTGCATGATGGTATTTTATTATAGTTTCTCAAAATGATTCTAATGAAGTTCTCTTCTCATTTTTTCCCCCCTGAATTCTAGATATTGGATATTGTTCGACTAAAAGGACATGCTCTGAGTCCAGGAGAGGATTCCTATTGCAGAGGTGTTCATCTTTTACAGGTATTCTCTTCTTTATGACTTGTGGTTAAGGATGTGAATCCTAGTTTTTCATATAGAAAATTAAAAGGAGAAAAGAACAAAAATTTAAGGAATTTGAGAAACTGAAAAGAAGATAGGGAAAGGATGTCATATTCTTAGAAGAAAGAAAGAACCACCAGTATTCATCTATTTTCTTTGTTGTCTTATGTCTTTTGGTATCGCAGATGTGCAGTGGAGTAGGTGAAAATGCTGTTGGTGCTTGCTCAGAATTGATATTTGCTCCAATTGGTGAGGCATTTCCGGATGATTCCTTGTTCTTGTCCTCAGGGTTTCGGATCTTGCTGCTGGAGTCAGACACAGTTGAGTATAAAATATACTCTTTGATTATTAGTTTCTGTATGGCATATGTCAAGCGTAAATCAATTGAACAGCATATTTCTCCTCTTTCTCTCTCGCCCCTTGCTCATACTTAAAATGCTAAATTCTATGCTTCTGCAGGATGATGGACTAAGAAACAGGTTAGATTCCGGAGGAACGGTGGATCAGGCATCCAATCTTCAAGCATGTTCAGCCACAAGCCTCATTGCAAGAGAAAACTGTGAATCAAATAATTCACGATCTGTGTTGATTACTGCCTTCCAATTTCCCTTCAGAAGCCATCTTCAGAAGGATGTGGCAGTCATGGCCCAAAAATATGTTCGTAGTCTGATCTCCTCAGTGCAGAGGATTGCCTTGGCAATATCTCCTTCACTACCAAATGTGGGGCTAAAGCCAACTCCATGTTCCCCTGAAACCCTAACTCAGTGGATCTGCCAGAGTTATAGGTAACCTAAAAATTCATTATCCTCGTGCTCATAAAGTGTTCTAATCTTGGACATTGAGTGCAGACTCTTCTACAACTTTTCTTGACCAACTGTTCAGCACATTTTCAACTTTAGGAGTTTGGATTTTTTGTTATTTTTATTTTTTTAATTAGATACTAAACTAAAATTAATAGAAAGAACATAGTGGTTATATTTAGATGTAATATCTTCTTCAGCTTTTAGTAACAATCAAGTCATACCCTTGATGTTCCTTGTAAGCATATCTCATAAGATTTTTCCACTCTTTTTTTTTGTTGAAATTTGAGTGTCTGGGCAAGTTTGACTCATTTCTTAGGAGACCTTGTTTTTGCACCTGAACTCCTACTATAGAGTTCACACAGAAGTCTCTTTAATCTCACACACAAATGTGTTTTAGCAATTGAATGTACTGGTTGCCAACAACAGCATGAAACATACTTGTGCTAAGTCGAAGCACTGATTGTGATGCCAATCAGCAACACTTGAAATGTATCTGCTGATACCAGAGTAACTGCAATTTTATATTTCAAGCAACATTTGCGAGGTCTCTTATTGTTGCTTTTGTGTAATTGTCACGAGTATCGGTTTCTGTGATCTGATCAGGATGTGGATGAGATAGATATGCTTGGGAAATTGATTTATTGTTTCGTTCTTCTTGATTTTGTCTTCAGTTATTTTGTTGGCGGTGAGTTGCTTGGGTTCAATTGCCAACAGGGGGATTCCCTGCTGAAACAGCTTTGGCATTATCAAGATGCAATTCTATGCTGCACGATAAAGGTACTTCTGAGCTCACAAAGGAACAAATATTATACATTTACAATGAAAAATCCTACAGTCATGTTGGACATAGAAATGTCACTAGACCGAAAATAAATTAATAAAGACAATTGACTGGCCATAAGTTATCAACTAGGGACGCAACAGACACCTGATAACCTGGGGGTTGAGAATCCAATATTGGGGTTACTTGGTGTTCTGTTGGGGCTATAGTGATGGATTTGCAGTAATGGCAATATCTATAGCTCAAAACAGAGATTTTTGATCCCGGAAAGGACCTCATGGTAATGCCCAAAGGTGTAGCAACACTAACGGTACCCAGCCACCCTTTTTCCTTGGGGGAAAAAATAAAAATAAAAAAAAGGAAAAGTTCACACAAGGATTTAGTGCCTTCTTATTAGTTTGACACCTCTGACAGCCAGGTTAATTCACCTCAATACATTTTTTTCTCATTTATTTTTTCTCGCATTATATTCTAACCTTGTTTATCTAATACTTCTTTTGCTTTTTTTTTTCCAAAAAAAATTATTATTATTATTTTTTTTTAATGCAGTGACCCATTTTCTTGCATCATCTTCAAGTTGATATGTTTAGCATAGAAAAAGAAAGATGGAATTATGTGAATCTTGCATCAGATATTCACCTTGTGTTTATATAGGTCTTAATGGGACTCGTTGAACAGCAACAATGAGTACTATGGTTTCATATAAATCACCAAAAAAGATGGCACCACTATGTGATTGAAGGATGAATAGCCGGATGATTGCTCTCATAAAAATTTATAATTTGGAGGGGTCAGCTCACATGCAAAACTAAAAATTCTGCAGTCAGGTGCTGGAAATGAGCACGAATTGAATTGCCACGACGGTTATCAAAAAAACATTCACACTTGTGTTTTGCATCTAGTGATTTAAAAAGTCTAGAATAGATAATCAGGCCAAATGGTTGTAGCTAATGTGTGTCGTGCTTTGTTTGGCAGTCCCTCCCGGTATTGATATTTGGCAACCAAGCTGGACTTAAAATGTTGGAGAGCACGCTGGTCGCTTTGCAGTACATCACCCTTGATAAGATATTCGAAGAATCCAGCCATGTGACCTTGTTTTCCAGCATACCTAATATTATGCAGCAGGTAATTTTCATTGAAGTGACTAAAACACGACCATAGGGGAAAATCACTTTACATATAACCACACTTGTACTCTTTTTCATGTTAGAAAAAGGTCACAAATGCTCTTGCAACCGAATATCAGTTTTGCATATGAAAGTTTTGATTTGCAGGGTTTTGCACATTTACCTGGTGGGCTCTGCATGTCAACCAAGGGGCACTACGTTTCATATGATCAAGCCATTGCTTGGAAGGTCCTCACCCCACATCAGACTGTTCACTGCCTCGCCTTTGCTTTTTTCAGGTGGTCTTTTTTATGATTTTGAAGGAGAAGCTTGTTCCATTATGTCATGTATATAGATATTTTAAACAGACAGAAATTCCGTTTAATACATAAATGTAAATTTTCAAAGGAAGACATTTTCAAAGCTTCAGCTTAAGCATTTTCAAATAATGTTCATATCTGAAATTAGAGAACTTTGAGGATTTAGTAAAAAAATGTATACCTGAGTGTAATAAAATTTGACTAAAAGATTTTTAATATCTGAAAAAATACATTATTTTTTATAATATACTAAAAAATTCTGAATAAGTTATTATGAAGTGAATTTTAAAGATTTGAAACGTTATAAGTATGTGTAATAGGATATCCGTACCTTCATCATGCATTATATAAGTTGATTTCAAGAAACTTATTTCCAAATCAAGATACATCAGAATATATGTTAAAGTAAACAAGTATAAGCATATAAAAATATCATTTTCAACTTAGATTCATTAAACCAAAATTAATAAATAAATTAAAAAGATACGTACCTGTAATTAGAAAATTTTGTCAATCAGACATTGATGATATAAAGGGACAAATAATATTTAAATTTTTTTCTTAAATTTTTTATAAGAAAATTTATTTTTTAAAATTTCAAAGAGCAAATCATAAATTTTTGAGGACGGATTACAATTTGTGAGCAAATCATAAATATCATTTAGAGTTATAATTTTTAAAATTTTACATAGCAGGGCAATGCCCCTGCACCAGCTCCCGACACCACTGCACAGTTGCAGCTTTGGTAATTTCTTTCACGGCCGGCCCGTATGCGGTGCTATCTCATTTCCTAGGGACCTGCTGTCGCTATTTGTGTGATGACTGTAGCTTCTCCATCCCATAGTTTCACCAAGTTAGAAAGTTGTGTAAGTGACATGATTTGTGGAATTGATGGAACATGGTATCACGTTCGTTTCTAATTTATACAATAACTAAAGATTTTCTACAAGAATAACAATAGGATGAAGCACACAAAGGAAATACAGATATCCATAATTCACCTTAAAAGCCTATGTTCGTGAGGTGGGTGACGTGCCACAATGAAATTTTGGGTTATATTCTGCATCTAGTGGGTGAAATTTTTAATAAAATTTATTTTTGTAACAATTTGGACGTGTATAATGACTTATTTTTACTCGAACAATCCTTTTTAACACCTTCTCTCTTAATAATAATAATAATAATAATTATAATAATAATAATAATTATAACACCGGATATGTTCAGATTGAAAATATGTTTGAGAATTAAAGAAGCATGAGATTCGAGAACTTACAAAAGGGCACTTTCTATTTCTCTCTAGAGTATTCTCCTCTCTTTCATTCTCTTTCTCTCTCTTCTTCCAAAATCCAATCAATCCACATCATAAGTCCAAATTTAAAGTTTCAAACTACATGTGAACTCTTCAAAAATTAGATTTTGGAATTATATTTTGGGAAAAGTCTAAGAGTTTAGTGTTATCACAAAGAGAGAAAAATCAAGAGTTTTGGTGTGATCTAAATCAAAAGGATCTTTGAAGACAAATCATGATAATATAATTTTTTCAACTCAAATTTTACTATATTTAGCTTTCTACTCGTTTGGATTTGGAGGATTTTAAACCAACAGAAATGAGATAAAAATTAGGTTTTGAATGCTAGGATTCTCGGGTTGATATGAGATGATCGATAGTGATAATTTTGATTATGTGATGATACCTCAAAAGGTCTGGACAGGCGGATCAAGACAGGATCTTTGCCATGGACAGAATTGGGAGTGACTATCCTCCCTACGAACTGTGAGTGGAAGGTTTATTATATTTGTGAATGAGAAATATTTTTCATGATTTTTTCTAAAATGATTTTCTTAAATTTCTTTTATAGAATATTTTGTGATTGTGGAGTGTCCCTAAAAAATGTGTTTTGATTGAGCCATGATATTTATTCTGAGACATACTGAATTTTTTCTACGAATGATGTTTGTGGATTCATGAACTGTGAAACTTTGTGATTTATATGGCATATGATATGAGATTTGCAAAATGGTTTATGTATGGGCTTTGGGGCATGAATCTGAGTCCCTATGGTGCATGTATTGGATTGGGGTATGAGGTTGAACTCCCAAATGACTATAATCATTCCCTATATGGTGTGGCCCAACAGGACAACGTGGTGAGAGTATTGTTATTGTTGATAGACAGGGAGGTGGTCGGACTGGGAGACACCTCTTCTGTCCATTTCGAGGCGATTTGGTTGCACCTTCGAAGAGGTCGCGAGCTAACGCCAAGGTTAGGGTTGATATTTATAACCGATGATAATGAAAACCCTTAGCGGTTCCACCGGATGGTCCGGGTCAAGCCATTAGTCGAGAGATTTTGAGACAAACCCATGATATTGAAAAAGTGTATTTTGTGTTATAACTCTTGATATAAATGTTTGGTTAATCATTTGATACTTTGTTAGAATGTAAATATGTTTTGAAGATATTGTTTGATATTTTCACTCTCACCACTTACTCATTTACACAACTATGTCGTTGCACTCTATTCATTGGGTATTCCTCTATCCACTCCTCCTCTTATCCCTTTTCAGAGAAAGTGTAGAGACAAGGTCATCTCATCGGTAGCCAGATCCAGTCGAAGGAAAGAGCTGTCCGAGACTAACCGTCAATATTGGGCTATTCTAATTGTGGATATTTTGGAGGCATCTAGTCAGATCCATTGGAGGGCATTTTTAAACTTTTTTTGTATAATATTTTATATGCATATGTTTCTTACTTTTAAACTTATATTTTTGAATTCATATTTTGGAATGTTAAATGATAATTTACTCTTTGGATATTTTAAATTCAAATGTTTTGAAAATTGGATTTTCTTAACGTAATGTGATTTTATTATAGCCTCGTCGGATTTTAGGGTGCGTGTTGGCGGTAACAAGTACTTTTAGATCACGCGGTAGTAGTTATGTACTCGGATTTACAGGTCGAGACGTGATAATAATAATAATAATAATAATAATAATAATAATAATAATAATAATAATAATAATAATAATAATAATAATAATAATAATAATAATAATAATAATAATTTTCGCTTTTCTATTCAAGTGAAATATTTTTTCCCCAAAATATTCCAAACATGTGAACACAAATATAAAAGTTTTACTTATTCTGGGTTATATTTCCCTTTTCTAAAAGATTTTTCTATTGGACAAACATGGATTATTTTTTTATATTGATTGAAAAGTATTTTCATTTGTTTAGAAATGATCTCATAATTTTTTATTTGTTAATTTTTTTAAAACATAAGAAAACATGTATGATTTTTCTTCTTGCTAACTAAAAGGCATGATGAATATGGGCACCGTTGCTATTTTATTTATAGATTATTTATAGTAAATTTAAATTATAGGCATGACGAATATTATATTGAAATTATAATTATTATATTTACAGTAAATTTATTATTATACTAAAACACTTAATAGCTGTAATTTTATTTATAAATTTGAAAAATTTTGTTCAATTTTTTATAAAATTTTTAATTATCAAATAAATTACGGATATTTGATAATTACGTTAAATTTGAGTACCTTCAATTCAAGTCTAGTTGAACAACCGGCAAAATCATGCTTTCACTTGAAATTTTGTACTTTATCACCCTATTCCTCATTTCCCTCTCTTCCCTCTCTCTCTCTCTTCCTAAACTTTTCTCAATCTCTCTCTTTCTCTCTGTTAATCAAAACCTTAATCATCGATGCTTGTGTTTTTGTGCATTATTTGTTTATGCACAAGAGAGATTAGAAAAACTTATGGTGAAAAGGAGGAAGCTCTTTAGGCAAAGTTGTGTTCATGAAAGTTATTGATGGACAGTTGATCTAGTAGACTAGATTATTAAATCTCGAAACTAAATCTTATATTTGAAATTTAGGAATGAAATAAGATTATATTAGGAAAATCGGCCTAAATAAGGCTCTTATATGTTTAAATCGGATTAATTGAATTATGATTTTGATATCAGTAGTGGGAACCAAAATAAAGTTGCGTCTATGGAGATTCACCATCACCAATGACCAACGATATTTTGGCCATTTGCTTAGCTATTGCCTTTTCTTTTTTCCTTTATTTTTGGACTTTGGATTATGCTATCGTCTAATATTTAAAATTTCGTTCTGACTAATTTAAGTCGAGATATAATCGGATCCTCATTAGGAAAAGACTCTTCCAACGTTATTTTTATTACTATCAATACTCGAATCTGAACACTTGATGTAAAATCTTAATTCCCTTTCCATTAGATCAATGAACTGTTATTAGATCAATGAAACGTTAGTAGCTATTGATTTTTACTAATAGTTTGATAATTAAATTAACATGAACACTTTGTTCATATCAATTGCAATAGCATATAAATTTCAAATTAATTAATAAAAAATATATTTCAAAAAATTTAAATGTATTAAAGAAATTTTGAGTCCATAGGTGCACACTATAGACGAACTATTACAAGTAAATGATAAGTTTAAATATTGAGAGAGACTTGAAAAGTAATGAATGATTAAAATTCTCAGTATTATAAAAATAAAGTTAAAAAAAGGCCGCACTTTCTTTAGCTTTCCCTAGTTTAATTACAGAATATTGTATGAACCAAATGAGATGGTAGGGAGTAGAGAATTGCCCGTGCAAATTCAAACTGTGAATTGCTTTCACGTGATTAGAGAATTTACTCCTAATATTTTATAATTTTAATAGTATCTAATTAAAAAAAATTATTTGCAAGAGTATATTTAGAATTTTTCATATTTATGGAAAATATTGTAATTGAACTCAACTCATATCTTATAATATGCTAATCTTTAGATAAGAGTAATGCTGGTTATTTCTCTTCGTCTTTTATTTAAAAATTAATGAGTTTTGAGAAAAAAATATATTGATTAAAATTAATATATACATAAAATATATATTATATATTAAAATTAAATTAATTATTAAAAATATTGTGTATTAGAGTAAATTAATAATTGATTTGATTTTAAATATTTAATTTTTTATTTTTAGATTTGTAATATTGATTTTTTATATAAATTTAATTTATTATAATATTTGTTTGTTTACCAAATTTTATTATATAAATAAAGATACCACTTGCTTTATAAATCTTTATAAGTAAATTATTAATTTAAAGTAATAATTTATTAAATAAAATGGAAATTTGAAATAATGGTTCTTAAATTTGGTTTAAGCATTAAGGAATATACACCTTCTTCATTTGGTAATGGAAGAATATTGAGAAGCTAATAGAAATAACAACAATGTCAATAGAAACCAGCAAATTCAAGGAGTCGCCTAACGCTGCAGACACGCCTGTAACGAAAGCCACAACCATTGCAGTACTAGCCATCCTCATGAACCGAGTAGCTAAAACCAGAAAATTCCTCAGTCTTGCCAATTCATCACACATTGCCATGTCAAAGTAGGTAAACACTGCAAGAACAGACAGCATCATAGCTACCGCATCCGATACCACAAACACCTTGAAAATTGTTTTCTTTGATAGTATTGCCATCCCTTGGTTTGGACCCTCATTGCCATCATAACCTCCTGGCAATGTGAAGCCTGCAGCAAAGGTTATGGTTGCAACGAGTGTGGCAACTATTAAGTGAGAATCGCCTATCTTTTTTAGAATTTCCATTTGCTCTTTTTCTGACTTGTCTTTTTTTTCTTCCTTTTGATCATGTAAATTTCTCCGAGCTGAAGTAGCTCCTGCTTTTATCAATTTGCGACGAATAGCATCCTGCATTTTCACTTTAAAATAATGTTATACAAGAGATAGCATATGATAGTTTTGTTTGAATAAGTAAATGAAATTGAATTGGAAAATGTTATTCACAATAAAAGAGACCTTTTTTCCACCCTACTTCACATGATTTGCAAGTGAAATTGGGCAATCCTTGCAAGACACATCAGCTAATCATGAATTTTACAAATTGAATTGCACAAAAAATAAAATAAAGGAATTTAGTCATATGCATACCTCAGTGATCCCCATTTTTATTAATGTTGAAGTATGGATGATCTCAAGGGCAGTCAGATGTGCAGTGTTAACTGCCTTCTTATCAACTTTAGGGTGACTTATGAGCTTAGGATTGTAGTTTCGTGATTCTGCAAGCAGATGAAGGGGTGTGTTTCCGCTTTTATCTTCCCCATTTATAAGGCTGCCAAGCAAGGGATTTTCCAATATGTAGTTGACAACATTCTTTTGCCCTTTTCCTACGGCAACATGAAGTGCATTTTGCCCTTTTTCATCAACTATCTCAATGCAATCAGGGCATTTAGCGATTAACTTTTTTAGCGAACACGTTGAACCCCTGGTAGCTGCAACATGAAGGGCTGTCATGCCCTCCTTGTCCTTGAGGTAAGCCCCAGATTCATCATGTTGCAACAGCTGAATTATAATCAATGAGCTATCAAAGTATGCAGCCCAGTGAAGTGGAGTCCAACCATGTTCATCAGCTTCCTTGACTAGAAATGGCTTTTTCCGCAATATATCTTCTATCATGCCTGCAAAACATTAACGTAAAACAGGTTAATTATGACATTAGTAGATAAGTCACTTGGTTATTAATGGAGACAAACTCAGGGTGTGTTCGATTCGAATCAGTCCCGAATACTCCTGTTTTCGAATTCGAATTAAATTCTTTTAGTCCGACTCGAACTCGACGAGTAGTAAATAATAATAGGACTTGAACTTGATTTGATTGCATAATAAAATTGTTCGAACTCGGGTCGAAAACTCGATTATTATGTAATATATTAATATATTTTATTTGTTATATTACAATCATATATAAATATATATAATATATATTAATATATGTTATCGAGCTATTCAATAAATTTTTGAGTTTAAAATTCTATTACTCGAACTCGACTCGATTGTATCATGAACTCGACTCGAACTCACGAGCTGCTCCAACTCCACCCGATTCTTATAACAGCCCTAAGACAAACATTTAAATATTCTCATATTGTCAAAATATATAATGGAAAAGAGCATTTTTATTAGGATGAAGGGTTAAGAAGGGAATAAAATTATTGTGATCGGAGTTCTTCCAAGTCAACATCCGACCTACTTGAGTAGTTTATTCTTCTAGGGTAATATTTTCCCAGAAAAAGGCATGCATCTCAATCATGTTCTAGGTTTTGATTGGTACAAAAATAATGCTCTATAAAAGAGCAGAAAAAAAAAAAAAATCAAAAGTAGCAGCATGAAGTGAGAGAACGAGTTGCTCATAAAATTTTATTTACTCAATGCCTACCATGCCAAGTGGGTGCCATATGAGTTGACTTTTTTGTCATCCAGCCTTGGATTCATTAGGATAACGAATAGAATCACGTTTATGATCAAATCAGCTTGTTATGCTATGTCGTAAGAAGGGGGTAGAAAGGTTTTCAGTATTAAGTTTACGAGTTTTAATCCAAAGGAAGCATATTCTGATGGACAAAGACCATCAGGAACTTCTGAAAATTGATGGACTTATGCTTTGTCATAAGCCTTAGATGAAGTAGATGCGCAAATCCATTTTACATTACCTATGTCCATACACACCACCGCTGCATGTAGAGCTGTTCTTCCCTTTGGTCCATCATGAGCTGGCGATTTACAAGCTTCTAAGATAGCGCGAACCAACTCAGCATACCCTCTCTCTGCAGCCAAATACAGAGGAGTTTCCCCTGCATCATTTCTTATGTAGGGAAACTCGGAGTCTTCCTCGAGCAAAAACTTAACCACTTCAAGGTGACGATATCTTACAGCCTCGTGCAAGGCCATATTCTTCTTGTCATCAGTCACTCCCAACAAATCTCTGGCTGCTCCAGTTCCTATCTCGAGCTCCTCATTAAGTGCCTTTGCAGCAGCAACAAGTGCTTTTACCACATCAATATGTCCCTCCCTAGCTGCAACATGAAGTGCAGTCTCCCCCTTCAAATTTATTTGTTTAAGTAATGATGGGCAAGCCTTAAGAATCACTTCGACACATTGAGTTTTGCCAAATTCAGCCGCAATGTGGAGGACAGTATTTTTGTTTGGAGTGGATTGGGAGTCAAGTTGCCTCTCTTGCTCAAGTATTTGAGTGTTTCCTTCAATGGCTGCTTTGTATAGACTTGAAGCCATTCTTGAAACTTCCATTTGGCGAGCTAACGTTATTGCCTACTCCGAGCTCTCAGTGGTAACTGATCGTATTGGATTGAGAATAATGGGTTTAAATTCTTTGCTCCATGGGCCCTACTTATCTAAACTCAACCAACCCCTCTTATTTCCTCTTTTATTTTTGTTCTTTATTGAGCAATCTTATCTGGTAATTAATTTATTAATTTTGATTAATCCGTTTCGAGTTAATTGTGAGTCTAATAAAAGATGTGCTCTCTAGACTTTTTTTTTTTTTTTTTTTAAATACCCAATATTTGGATCAATAAGACATTGGTATTTCATTTGTCAATAGCATATCGATGTTTTTTCTTTTATTGCTGGGTTTTTTTAATTATTTATCCTCATCTGTTCTTCACTTCTTTATCACCACAATTAATAGGTCCATTTTTTTAAAAAGAAAAAAAATCCATACCTATTTGGAAAAAAATCTATTCATAAATAAGTGTTATGTTTATTTATGTTATCAATTGAACAAGGAGCAGTGACTAGGCACAAAAAAAAAAAAAAAAAACCTTATAATAGTGAGTTTCATTTATTAAAATAATATTGTGAATTAAACATCGTTTTATAAAAATATTGATGTTCTTTTTCACCTTTTGATCTTCAAGTCCTTCATTTAATTTTTTTTTTTATTTTTTTTAACTGTATCTCATTATAATTGAACTAGATACCATAATATATAATATTCTTTTTTCTATAAATTAGAAGATTATGTATTTTGTTAGAAAATCTATTTTCACTAATCATCGAGCATTCTTCTTTTTTTTTTTTTCTTTTGTTTTTTTTGGTAAAAGAATACTATTCTTTTTTTAATTACTCCGTCTGTCACATTTTGTTTGTCCACTATTCTTTTTTGAAATGTTTTAAAATATTTGTCGATTTAATATTTGAAATGCCTCAAAATGTTTAATTTCCTATTATGTCACTTTGAAATGGTGACCCATTCCTTTTCATTCATTTGTTGATATTTTCTCAAGATAATTACTAATCAAGTACTGCTCTTCCATTCAAAAGTCCAATATGGTAGCATTACTTCAAAAGATTTAATAATAATAATAATAATTTTAATACTTAACCACAATGGAATTAAATTTAGTGATAACAGAGGAGGTACAAGCACAAAGCGACTTCTATTCACCCATGACCAGCTGGGAACGGCTAACATGCATGAAAGTCACCCCAATATACCAATTAAAGGAAAAGTAAGAAATTCAAGCAAAATAAAACAAAACATGGAGGATTTATCCTTTATATTGCTCACTTTGCTCAAATAAACGAAAAGATCAATGTAATATGAAAGCAACCTTCCCAATTCCAAGGATCATTTATGGTATCGTGTAATATGAAATCTCTAAAAAAAAATCAATGTATTGACATCAACAGTGACTATTAAAATAAAATCTAATATAAATGACCCTGTCAAAATAAAATCTCCTCCACATATTCCTTGGCGATTTGACTAAAGGACACCCGCTACAGTACAAAGCGACCTTCCATCATTGATGATATTATGTAGTATGAAATCTCTCAAAAAAATCAACGTATTTGCACACACAAAGACTATTAAAATAATTTCTAATATAAGTGATCCTATC
Source organism: Dillenia turbinata (assembly GCA_037126225.1). Lineage (NCBI taxonomy): Eukaryota > Viridiplantae > Streptophyta > Magnoliopsida > Dilleniales > Dilleniaceae > Dillenia > Dillenia turbinata. The sequence goes on from JBAMMX010000009.1 coordinate 6,677,831, forward strand.
AAAATAAAATCTCCTCCACATATTTCATGGCGATTTGACTACTCCGACTACATGTAGTCAGAAAATGGCAGTACACCTGCTCCAATATAAAGTAATCTTCCAATTCCAAAAATCATCGATGGTATTGTGTTGTATAAAATCTCTAAAAAAAGAAAAAAAAAAACAATGTATTGGCATAAATAGTGATTCTATCCAAACAAAATCTAATATGAGTGACTCTATTAAAATAAATTCTCCTCTACATGTTTCATGGAGATTTGACTACTCTAATTACATGTAGTTAGAAAATGGTAGGACACCCACTCTAGTACAAAGTAACCTTCCGATTCTAAGGATCATTGATAGTATTGTATGGTATGAAATCTCTCAAAAAAATCAATGTATTGACACAAACAGTAACCCTATTAAAATAAAATCTAATCTAAGTGGTTCTATCAAAATAAAATTTCCTCAACATATTCCAAGATGATTTGACTACTCTGACTGATATAACTAGAAAATAGTAGGACACCCGCTCTAGTGCAAAGCAACCTTCCAATCAAGGATCATTGATGGTATTGTGTGATATGAAATCTCTAAAAAAAATCAACATATGAGCACAAACAGTGACCCTATTAAAATAAAATCTTCTCTACATGTTCTATGGTGATTTGACTACTCAGACGGCGTGTAGCTAGAAGCTAGTAAGCTAGTAACACATCTGCTCTAGTACAAAGCAACCTTCCAATTCCAAGGATTATTGATGGTATTATGTGATATAAAATATCTCAAAAAAATTAGCGTATTGGCAAAGTACTTAGCAAAATTGCAAGAAACAAAGCAGGAATTCTGGAGGGTTGACATACAATAAATCCCTAAATTAGAGAATACCAGAGCCGACACGCTATCTAAATTGGTTAGTTCGGATTCAATAACAACTAGCCAAACAGTGTACATTGAGAGCCTTCCTTACCCCAGCATCAATAAACCAGAGCAAGTCTTGTCAACACACCAATCACCAAGTTAGAAGGACCTCATACAGGCTTACCTGAACAATGACCAACTACCAGAATTGTTTGCGGAAGCAACTAAGGTTAAATGGAGAGCCGCACAATATACCACCATCAACGGAATCCTCTATAAGAAATCTCACTCACCCGTACATTAAATGTCTGACTCATGAAGAAGGAAATTATGTCCTCAAAGAAATACACGAGGGGATATATGGCAATCACTTGGGAGCACTGAATTTGCAAACAAGGCTCTAAGGCAAGAATACTTTTGATTTACAATGAAAGCTGATTCAAATACCTTCGTTAGAAAATGTGACAAGTGCTAGCGCTTCTCTTCGATTTCTTATCAACCCTCTATCGAATTTTGCCCTATCACTAGTCCCTCGTCATTTACATAATGGGGGATAGATATACTCGGTCCATTCTCCCGTGCCACGGGACAGCGAAGATTCCTCATCATCGCCATTGATTATTTCACCAAATGGGTAGAAGCGGAGCCAGTGGCCTAGATCATAACTAAGAAGATACAAAAATTCATTTGGTCGTCATTAATCATAAGGTTTGGGTTATCTCGATCTTTAATCAATAACAACGGGAAGCAATTCCATAACAAGGAATTCAGAGAATTCTATGATAAACTAGAAATTTAACATTGCCCAACATCTGTCACCTATCCCCAATCTAACGGCCTTGCCAAGGTAACAAACTGAACAATCCTATAAGGGCTTAAAGACCATACTTGAAGAGGCAAAAGTTTGATAGGCAAATGAACTCTGTGGAATCCTATGGGCCTACTACACAACACCAATAAAAGCTATAGGAGACACACCATCTAGCTTAACGTATGAGTCGGAGGCAGTACTACCAGTCAAAATAGGGATTCACTCCCTACAAGTGGAACAATACCAAGTTAAGTTAAACAAGTCCACCCTATGAGAACAATTAGACTTCCTAACAGAATCAAGATACATTGCATCCGCCCAAATGGCTGCCTACCAACAACAAATAGCTTGGTATTATAACAGGAGGATAAAAGCCAGAACATTCAAGCCTGAAGACCTAATACTTCACCAAGTGGAAGCAATAGGATATCCGTAACCTGGGGGCAAACTCGCACCCAACTGGCAAGGCCAATACATAGTACGCTCAATGCCTCGACTCGAGACTTATCGAATCAGCCAACTTGATGGTTCGGCCATACCATGCACATGGAACTCTACAAATTTGTGCATTTATCATCAATGAATTTCACTACTTCTTTGTCTTGGATATCTCTTACTTCATGACTCGTTAATATCAATACTACTTTTTCAATACAACGGGCATATGTTTCTCAATTAAATACCTCGTTAGTAAGACTTAACAGAAAACAATTTCAACGCGCAATGTCCAAGTACCTTCGACGCAATACTCGGAACACTAAACAATTTTAAGACGCAACGCCTTTGAGTACCCTTGGCGTAACACTTGGTACGCTAAATGATTTCAAGGCGCAATGCCTCTGAGTACTCTTGATGCAATATCCGGTACGTTAAATAATTTCAAGATATAATACCTCTAAATACTCTCGGTGTAACACCCGGTACACTAAACAAATTCAAGGCGCAAGTGTTCACGATCCCGGTTCGGGGCCGCCCGTTACCCTAGATGCCGCCTGTATTTTTACAGAAAATCGGGCAGAACCTCCCCATAAATCGGAAGTCTCCCATGTACAATTTCACCTATTTAATCTTGTAAAATTTAAAATCATCCTGAAATTAAAATAAAAAGGTCATCCAGGCCTCACAACAACCCACCAACCACAGCAGACATCCAGGACAACGCCAGACTAAATAAACTATCAGCAATTCTAGCCACAGACCTCTACTGTCATGTCCAACTAGAGCATAAGCAGCCACTACACTGAGTGGACCTAAAATTTTATATAATATACTATACTTTTTCCCAAGTAACATTCAAATACGTATAATCGTCTCAATGCAAATGAAATATGAGAGTTTCGTCAATAAATATACATAAATTATACAGTCATCCCAAAATTTAGTACACGTCCAACTACGGATCTCAACAAGATCTCGCAGGGTCAAAAATAAAATACGTAATTCATTTTTTAAATTAAATTTTGATCTCACCGTCTTGAATTACCCAAATCCACCAAGATCTCCAAAATCTGAAGCGTCGCTCTGGCATAACAATAATCCTGTCTGAGGAGGGAGAGAGGAGGGGTGAGTACTTGAGGAAAAATACTCAGTGAGTGAGGATATTAATCTCAAGTACTAATAGTGTAGGTGAACAATGGAGTGTCAAATAATATTATTCGTAATCAATAATTCAAATTTTTCAACAAATCATGATATGTTCGCTAAAATGAACTCATTTAATCATTCACATGATATCATACATATATGCATCCATTTAAAATCAAGTATATTAAGTATAACGTAGAGCAAGCCGAAAGAATCCTGACAATGGTCAACCATGACCAAGGACAGGCGCATCGAGGGTTTTATTATGCATAAATGTTTAAAAGTTGCTCTCTACCCCGACGTTGGCACATACAAGTAACTCCCAGTGCTAGACCGCCTATTCTGACGGACCTCCCCTTTCGGTTCAACTGGGTCCATACGGAACATCACAATCATGTACAAGCAACTCCCGGTGCTAGACCGCCTATGCTGACGGACCTCCCCAATACATGGTTCAACCGGGTCCATACGGAACATCACAATCATGTACAAGCAACTCCCGGTGCTAGACCGCCTATACTGACGGATCTCCCCAATACATGGTTCAACCGGGCCCATACATATCACAATCACAACATTTGCGGATACCTCTGGCCAAAGCGTATCCGGACAACCCATGCCTCTACAAACGCCCTTCGTAATTACAGAATCATCACTGTCATCATCATAGTATTACAAGGGTACAACGTCCCACAGGTAAGAATCATATCATCACAAGTGGGCATCCCAGTGTCCTCATAGATCTTAAAACATTTCAAATCCGTGTGCCAATACATTCATGAAATCATTTCAAATCAGTATACCAATGCAACGGTAGAAAAGGAAACTTCTCCAATTTTCAAGTAATGAAACAATTTTGTTTCATTTCAAACATGGATGTATAGTCATGGAAAACATAAGTTTAAGACACTCCAATAATCACAAAACAGATTTGAGATTTAATATCACACATCGAATCAATGCATATCAAAGCATGTTTTGTTAGAAAACACGGTAAAATCAGATTTTCACTATTTCATGCAAGAGATTAGGGTTCCACTCACTTGTCAGAGAGGGTAATCACTCACTATTTCCAAAATAAATTCGAATTTGACTTCTCGAGTCTCCAACAAGATCAACCTAATCAAATTATCACAATAATCATCAAATTTCCAATTATTCTTAGGGTTTATCATTTTCCCTAAGTTTGTACAAACCTTAATTCTCCAATTTATGAATAAACTCCAATGTCATCAATTTTCATTCCATTTATAAGCAAATAACCAAATCAAAATTAAGCTAAATTTAAACCTAAAATCGTTCAAGATCGAAAACAAGTCTAAATACATAAATTCCCTATAAGTTAGAAAAATCTTTGAAAATTCATACACTTTTCAATTCTCATCCGATTTCTTCAAACCATATCTCATTTTAAAGGTATTGAAACATATTTTCATAATATAGAGATTGTATTTGACTTACCTATATGCAACACCAACTATAATGTAAAACAACACATCAATCCTTAAACTAAATTCTCAAATTCCGACTGTTTTCATGCATACTTCAAATTAAACTCTAAGAGAACTATTCTAATCAACTCAACATAATTCTATCATCCGGAACAGCCCAATTCATATAAAATTTCTATAATTAACCTAAATAATTACATATAATGTCACACAAAGCATTATAATCGAATCTAACATACATCCTACACATATACAACACTTTTTATCCTAATTTACCCTAAATGCATCCAAATAAATCGAATGAGTTAGAAATCTCTCACCTAGGGTTCACTGCGGTCCAAAACCTTAACGTCCGTGCGACATTCGATTCAGTCCGAAACCTACAATGCTTCCAATTCGAAGCAAAATTTAACAATTAGTCTTAATTACTTAGAAAAATCGAAACCCTAGGTCTAGGATTAAAAGTCGGTCCTTACCTGTGCAGGGGATGAGTCGCAGTCTCGACCTAAGGTAACCTAAATCTACTGCTCCTGTCGGCTGGGGCTGCAATGGGGTCGCACAAGAGGGTTGCAGCGGCAAAGAACACCGCACGCAAGTGAGCAAGGGAGAGAGGTAACCGACAGCGTGCGCTGGAGACAGAGGCAAGAACTCTGTCGCGCGTGGGAAGGAGAGGGAGAGATAGGGTCGTCGTGCGCACACCGGGAATGGCTGCCAAAGGGAGGTTTCAATCGCGGGAGGTGGAGAGAGACAGGGGGTTTTCACGCAGGAGAGAGAGAGTGCGAAGGAGAGTGAGCGAGAGAACACGAGAGAGGGATAGAGAGTGAGTAGAGAGAGATAGAGAGAAACAGTGAGGGAGGGAAAGACGATGACGGTGGTGGAGGGACCACCGTGCGTGGCGGAGAGGGGCAGCGCGACAGCAGGGAGGGCGGCGGCAATGGGGAGAGCCGCGCGGGAGGAAGGTGAAGAGGCAGGTGAGGGAGAGAGAGTAGAGAGAGAGAGGAGAGGAATTAGGGCTATTAGCCCTAATTCGAAATTTTTTTATTTATTTATTTATTATCATTATCATTATCATTATTATTATTATCATTATTATTATTATTTATTAATATATATATTTTTATAAAAATAGATTTATAATTAAATAAATGAGTAAATAAGTAATTTAATTAATAAATGAAATATATATATATATTTTTCATACTTACTTTACATTACGAATCGCAGGAACGACATTATAAATATACCAAAAATTTAAATTAAAAACCTCAAAATCGAAAATCAATAAAATTTAAATATTTTTCCATATATATATATAAATTGAGGATCATTTTATTAAATTCAAAAACGGAAATAATATACGAACACCGTAGTGTCGGTGTTACATTTTCTAACCCCCTAAAAACAAGTTTCTTTTTCGAAACTAGAAGAAAGCTAAACGGTGAACAAATGGGGGTGCTGTCTGAAACGAATGACATTGGCATCCCATGAAGTCTGATAATCGTGTTAATATAGAGGCTTACTAATATCTCTACGAAATAATTAACACGAATCGGAATGAAATGTGCGGACTTGGTGAGCCTACCTATGATCACCCAAATAGCATCGTGTCATGGTGAAGTCCGCGACAATCCCATCACAAAATCTATTGTGACGTGTTCCTACTTCCATTTGGGAATGGAAAAAGGCTGCAAAGCGCCTATGGGTCACTGATGCTTGGCCATCATCTACTGACAAACCAGGCATCAAGCAACGAACTCTCTCTTTATACCAGACAACTAATAACTATCTCGGATAGTTAGGTACATTTTTTTTGTACATCTCAAATGCATAATATAAATTGAGGAATGAGCTTCCTCTAGAATATCTCTACAAAGATTCACTGTCGGCGGGAGTGCAAACCCGCTATCGATATACTACTAGTCCGTTATCACAGACTCGGAACTCGCTGTCATCATCTCTACAGATCTATCAAGAATACCTTTGAGCTCCTCATTTGCTCCCTAAATCTCTCTAATGCGGTCGAGTAAGGTTGGCCTCATTTTAAATCAAGCTAGTAATGCTGCTCGATCATCACTAACCAAACTAACTCCTAATATACGGTGTCCCATCAAACAAGAGAGATAAGCACTCTCTATATACTGAATTTCTAACTAACTTCTCATCAAGAGAAGTGACATCTAGTAGCTATAATAGCATATCCGACTGTTGAGTGTAAGAAGTTCTCACGTAAGAACAATCTGAACCAGTGTTAATAAAAACACGGGCATCGACTCTGAATATTTTCATGATACTCATAATGCGAGAAATTGAAAAAGGAACCAATATAGGATACGCAAAAGATATAAGTATATATATATCAAGTAGTCAAGCCTCTAAGGCTTTAACCAGTCATAACCGTACATATTATCATGAGATGCATGGTTTCAAAAGAGAATCACAATAGTTAAGCTTCTAGAGCTTTTACTAGTCAAGACGGTACATAGCTATCATGATATACATGATTTCAAAAAGGAGAGTATCTATAAACTCCTAAATAATAGAATCCGTGGAAGTATCACCCATCACATCTGGGTTCGCCTAAGCATCCTCCTGTGTCATACCATATACGCGGGTCTATGCCCTCGGCTGCTATCGTGAGGAGTTTAGTGCAATGTTGCTCCCGGTTGCAGTCCGTGGAGTGGTGTATACTGAGTGTGCAGGTGCTCCCTGCTGACCTGTCCATGGTCCACCCATGTGTGTCTGTGACACCTGACCTCTGAAACCTAGGTCAGGACAAGAGCTACAAATATGTCCTTGCTTCCCATATTAGAAGCATCAAAAGGGAGCTCCGCAAGCTCTAAAATGACATCAGCCGCAGTTGCGACAAATAGAATGGTGTTGTGCTATGGATAGCTAGAGGCACTAAGGGCCTGTACTCTAAAATTCTAGGGACGTGGTCTCTGTCCAACCTGTGTTGATGTAAAGTGAGAGGGGCTTCCCTAAAAGTTAGAAGTCCTACCCCACATCGAGCTCTGGCTCGTCTGGGTCTCAACCCTCTATGGTCCTACTAGGACTCCGTAAAATATCTGCAGTCGAACTCCCTCAAGAAGTCCTCCTACCGCAGTGAGTCAATAGCCTCATCACAATTAACCTCCCACCACGAGAGGGCATCTCCGTCGAGGAGTCTCTCAGCAACTCTCAATCGGAGTTCCTCTGATAACCCCACATCAGTAAGGATCTTGCGAATCCTATAGATCCAGTGCTTCGCTGCTACAACATCACTAGATCCTGAAAAGTCTGTGTATCTGAGCTGTCGTAACTCTGTCACCAACCGAGTAAGCTCATGGATGCGCCTCAAAGTAACCGATGTCTCATCGGTTGGACTAGAAATGGAAGAACCGGTCACCGGAGGAGGAATCGGTGTCGTAGGAGCAAGTATGGCCGCAGGTGTGGTCACTGGAGTCTATGGTAGAGGTGGTGGCATCTGCACCCCCTATCTACTGTACCACTCCTGCCACTGTCTCAAGGCATCGAGTGGTGGTGGAGGAATCTCGGTTGTAACAGCCGGTGGAGGTGTTGAGGGTGGCACTAGTGAAGGTGCGTAAGTAGATGAAGCATCCTCTGGTACTCGTGGAGTCTCGAGTGCCACAAGTGCATTAGACACTAAGGGACTCTCTAGTGGTGCACCGCGCCTACTACATCTAGGCGGCATAGTTCTGCAAACAGAGCACATTTTCATTAAGTGGAAATCAAGGATTATGGTTAGTTACAGAGTAACTAACCCTCTAAAAAGAATTTGAGTTATGAATCAAGGCATTCGAATCCAATGGGAGGTGTATCACTCATATACCTGCATAAATGCATCAAATGATGGTGATAGAACCATAGCTATAATAGCTGGCTGAGAGAGTGCTAGAAGGGTACACCTGACGAGGAAACATTCTCAAGTATTCTAGATGTCTCAGGTACAAATCTAGTACCTCGTCTAGTAATCATAATCTTACAAAGGAAGAATTTAAATTAAATATGATTCAAAGGTTAGGGTTAGTTACGAATTAAATTAAATATGATTCAAAGGTTAGGGTTAGTTACGAAGTCGTAACTAACCCCCTAAATGAATAAACTTATCAGTTTAAGAACTGATAGAACCAATATGTTAGATTAGATACGCACCGTATCTAACCTCATAAAAAGAATAACTCATATGCCTAAAACCATGTATTGGGATCTCATGACTGTAAAGAAACTCTCTTATGCATTGAGGACTTTTAAAACATACTTGGGAATACTTTCAAAACTGTTTTCATAAAACACAGCTCTCAAACCTAGAGCTCTAATACCAACCGAACTGTCACGCCTCAAACGGGGATCGTGAATAGCCGCCCGTTGCCCTGGATGCCGCCTGTATTTTTACAGAAAATCGGGCAGAGCCTTCCCATAAATCGGAGGTCTCCCATGTACAATTTCACCTGTTTAATCTTATAAAATTCAAAATCATCTTGAAATTAAAATAAAAGGGTCATCCCGGCCTCACAACAATCCACCAACCACAGCAGACATCCAGGACAACGCCAGGCTAAATAAACTATCAGCAATCCTAGCCACAAACCTCTACTGTCATGCCCAACTAGAGCATGAGTAGCCATTACACTGAGTGGACCTAAAATTTTATATAATATATAATATTTTTTCCCAAGTAACATTCAAATACGTACAATCGCCTCAATGCAAATGAAATATGAGAGTTTCACAAATAAATATACATAAATTATACAGTCATCCCAAAATTTAGTACACGTCCAACTACGGACCTCAACAAGATCTCGCAGGGTCAAAAATAAAATACGTAATTCATCTTTTATATTAAACTTTGATCTCACCGTCGTGAATCACCAAAATCCACCAAGATCTCCAAAATCTGAAACGTCGCTCTGGCACAACAATAATCCTGTCTGAGGAGGGAGAGAGGAGGGGTGAGTATTCGGGAAAGAATACTCAGTGAGTGAGGGGATTAATCTCAAGTACTAATAGTGTAGATGAACATTGGAGTGTTAAATAATATTAATCGTAATCAATAATTCAAATTTTTTAACAAATCATGATATGTTCGCTAAAATGAACTCATTTAATCATTTACACGATATCATACATATATGTATCAATTTAAAATCAAGTATATCAAGTATAACGTAGAGCAAGCCGAAAGAATCCTGACAAGGGTCAACTATGACCAAGGACAGGCGCATCGGGGGTTTTATTATGCATAAATGTTTAAAAGTTGCTCTCTATCCCGACATTGGCACATAAAAGCAACTCCCAGTGCTAGACCGCCTATTCTGACGGACCTCCCCTTTCGGTTCAACAGGGCTCATACGGAACATCACAATCATGTATAAGCAACTCCCGGTACTAGACCGCCTATGCTGACGGACCTCCCCAATACATGGTTCAACCGGACCCATACGGAATATCACAATCATGTACAAGCAACTCCCGGTGCTAGACCGCCTATACTGACGGACCTCCCCAATACATGGTTCAACAGGGCCCATACATATCACAATCACGACGTTTGCGGATACTTCTGACCAAAGCGTATTCGGGCAACCCGTGCCTCTACAAACGCCTTTGACAATAAGAATATATCAACCAATTATCTTCTTTTGGGCCAACAAATTGATCACATGTAAAACCAAAAAATTGTCACGCATTTATTACCATAAGGTGTACATGCAACTCCGTCAAATATCGATTTTCCTTTGGGCCAATCAATATTCACATGAATTTCATGTACACAGTCTTTTTACATCTTTAAACAAATTAATTTCCACAAAAGAGGTCACTTTGGTGACATATTGTTTCAATTAATTTATCTTAAGATATATACAAAACCATAGTTGTAGTAATCAAATGCTGACAATAAGAGCATGTCAACAAATTACCTTCCTTTGGGCCGATAAATTGATCACATGTGAAACCGAATAATTGTCACGCATTTATTACCACATGATGTATATACAATTCTGTCAAGTAAGGACCTTCCTTTAGGCCGATCGCTACTCACATAAATTACATGCACAACTTTTTATATCCCAAAATAAATTAATTTCTACAACAGATATCACTTTGGTGACATATTGTTTTAATTAATTCATCTCGAAATATATACGGAACCATACTCATATTTGAATTATATCTGTAATTGAAAAAATTTCAATTTCATCCTGATGGACTCAATTTCTTGAAAATTAGACTATTTAAAGTCCAATCTTATTAACTTTAAATTGGATCTATAAAAGCCCAATTTTACCGAATCTGTCTCCTTCATCTTACTTTTCTGTCCCTATACTTTGGTTGTTGACATAAAACCAAAATCTCCACCATTTGCCGACAACTGATCCAAAATTTAGTCAATGCTCGTTCTGTAGCATAGGGCACCAAGAAAGTTTTCAAGTAGGTGATGAGTTCATTTAGAACCGCTTAAGAACCAGCCAACCTTAGACTTAGCCCCGTCTTGTTGACAGAACTTTCCTAAATATATCATGCCATCGGATACTAAAAGATTAGCCAATCTAGAATATAAAAGGGACATTATAGAATGATAAGAATAAAAAATAGGTTCAATTGAGTTAAATGAGTTCCAAAACCTTTATACCCAGGATTAGCTTTGTTTGGGCCCAAAATGACCCATATCCTTTTTTTAAAAAAAATATATATATATTGATCCTTTTGTGACGTGGATTTACAATAAAAGAAAATTTTTATTTTCTGAAATTGGGTTATTTTCTTAAATTGGGAAGTCAGCCCTTAAAAAAATATGGAAATTGAAATCTGAAAGTTTCCATTTTCTTTTTTGTTTCCCAAAACTGAAAATTTTCTTAATTGCATTCCTTTTCTGAAATTGGGATATCATTCTTTAAAAAAAAAAGAAATTAAAATCTGAATTTTCTTTTGGTTTCCCAAAACAAAAATTTCCTTAATTTTTTTTTATTGGAAAATTTTATTTTAAAATTAGGAAGTCAATTCTTAAAAAAAAAAAAAGTTGAAATCTGGATTTTTTTTTTCTCAAATTCTGAAAGTTTCTTAAAAGAAACTAAATTGTAAAATATTCTTTAAAACTGGAAGTTTTCCAAAAGTACTTGAATCCGAAAATTTTTTAAAAGAAATCAAATTCTAAAAGAATCTTTAAAATCGGAATTTTTTCAAAAATGTATCATGGAAAAATAAGATTCCAAATATTCATTTAAAAAAAATCAATTTTATTACTTGCCATAAAAAAAAAAGCTTGTAATTTTTTTCTTTTTTTTTTTGTTGGGAAAAAATCTTAAAGATTCCTTTCCTTGCTCAAAATGTCAACTTTCTTTCCTTTCCCTTTTCTTTTGTTTGAAAGTTTAAAAAATCTAAAAAATCAACTTTCTTAAAAAAAATGCTCAAAAGAGTAGGAAATAAAATATTTCAAAATATTAAGAGTCTTAAATCTTTTAAAAACTTGTCATCTTCTGCTCTTTTACCCAAATATATATATATATTTAAATACTGAATGTCGACTTTAATAAAATACTTAATGTCTACTTTGATAAAAAAAAAAAAATCTTCCCAATTATTATTATTTTTTTTTCAAGACACTAGATGTCAATTTTTAATAAGAACTGAAAGTCGATTTCAATAAAAATTTCCCATAACCATTTCTTTTATTGAAATCCACAAAACAAATGCTGAATATATATGTACATATTTGCCGAAAACCAAAATATTAAAAAAAAAACTTGTCACAAAGGAACAAATATTATACATTTACAATGAAAAATCCTACAGTCATGTTGGACATAGAAATGTCACTAGACCCCTCCCTAAGAAAATAAATTAATAAAGACAATTGACTGGCCATAAGTTATCAACTAGGGACGCAACAGACACTTGATAACCTGGGGGTTGAGCATCCAACATTGTGGTTACTTGGTGTTCTGTTGGGGCTATAGTGATGGATTTGCAGTAATGGCAATAGCTCAAAACAGAGATTTTTGTTCCCAGAAAGGACTTCAGGTAATGCCCAAAGGTGTAGCAACACTAACGGTACCCAGCCACCCTTTTTCCTTGGGGAAAAAAAAAAAAAAAAAAAAAAAAAAAAAAGTTCACACAAGGATTTAGTGCCTTCTTATTAGTTTGACACCTCTGACAGCCAGGTTAATTCACCTCAATACATTTTTTTCTCATTTATTTTTTCTCGCATTATATTCTAACCTTGTTTATCTAATACTTCTTTTGCCTTTTTTTTTTTTTTAAAAAAAATTATTATTATTATTTTTTTAATGCAGTGACCCATTTTCTTGCATCATCTTCGAGTTGATATGTTTAGCGTAGAAAAAGAAAGATGGAATTATGTGAATCTTGCATCAGATATGCACCTTGTGTTTATATAGGTTTTAATGGGACTCGTTGAACAGCAACAATGAGTAGTACGGTTTCATATAAATCACCAAAAAAGATGGCACCAATATGTGATTAAAGGATGAATGGCCGGATGATTGCTCTCATAAAAATTTATTATTTGGAGGGGTCAGCTCACCTGCAAAACTAAAAATTCTGCAGTCAGGTGCTGGAAATGAGCACGAATTGAATTGCCACGACGGTTATCAAAAAAACATTCACACTTACGTTTTGCATCTGGTGATTTAAAAAGTCTAGAATAGATAATCAGGCCAAATGGTTGTAGCTAATGTGTCTCGTGCTTTGTTTGGCAGTCCCTCCCGGTACTGATATTCGGCAACCAAGCTGGACTTGAAATGTTGGAGAGCACGCTGGTCGCTTTGCAGGACATCACCCTTGACAAGATATTCGAAGAATCCAGCCATGTGACCTTGTTTTCCAGCATACCTAATATTATGCAGCAGGTAATTTTCATTGAAGTGACTAAAACACGACCATAGGGGAAAATCACTTTACATATAACCACACTTGTACTCTTTTTCATGTTAGAACAAGGTTACAAATGCTCTTGCAACCGAATATCAGTTTTGCATATGAATGTTTTGATTTGCAGGGTTTTGCACATTTACCTGGTGGGCTCTGCATGTCAACCAAGGGGCACTACGTTTCATATGATCAAGCCATTGCTTGGAAGGTCCTCACCCCACATCAGACTGTTCACTGCCTCGCCTTAGCTTTTTTCAGGTGGTCTTTTTTATGATTTTGAAGGAGAAGCTTGTTTCATTATGTCATGTATATAGATATTTTAAACAGACAGAAATTTCGTTTAATACATAAATGTAAATTTCAAAGGAAGACATTTTCAAAGCTTCAGCTTAAGCATTTTCAAATTATGTTCGTATCTGAAATTAGAGAATTTTGAGGATTTAGTAAAAAAATGTAAACCTGAGTGTAATAAAATTTGACTAAAAGTTGTTTGATATCTGAAAAAATAAATTATTTTTAATAAGATACTAAAAAATTCTGAATAAGTTATTATGAAGTGAATTTTAAAGATTTGAAACGTTATAAGTACGTGTAGTAGGATAAGCATACCTTCATTATCCATTATATAAGTTGATTTCAAGAAACTTGTATTTCCAATTCTAGAGGAGTATATGTTAAACTAAACAAGTATAAGCATATAAAAATATCATTTTTCAACTTAGATTCACTAAACCAAAATTAATAAATAAATTAAAAAGATACAGACTTGTAAATAGAAATTTTTGTCAATCAGGCATTGATAATTTGAAGTGACAAATAATATTTGAATTTTTTCTTAAATTTTTTATAAGAAAATTTATTTTTTAAAATTTCAAAGAGCAAATCATAAAATTTTGAGGACGGATTACAATTTTTGAGCAAATCATAAATATCATTTAGAGTTATAATTTTTAAAATCTTACAAAGCAGGGCAAAGCCCCTGCACCAGCTCCCGACACCACTGCACAGTTGCAGCTTTGGCAATTTCTTTCACGGCTGGCCCGTTGCGGTGCTATCTCATTTCCTAGGGACCTGCTATCGCTATTTGTGTGATGACTGTGGCTTCTCCATCCCATAGTTTCACCAAGTTAGAAAGTTGTGTAAGTGACATGATTTGTGGAATTGATGGAACATGGTATCACGTTCGTTTCTAATTTATACAATAACTAAAGATTTTCTGCAAGAATAACAATAGGATGAAGCACACAAAGGAAATACAGATATCCATAATTCACCTTAAAAGCCTATGTTCGTGAGGTGGGTGACGTGCCACAATGAAATTTTGGGTTATATTCTGCATCTAGTGGGTGAAATTTTTAATAAAATTTATTTTTGTAACAATTTGGACGTGTATAATGACTTATTTTTACTCGAACAATCCTTTTTAACACCTTCTCTCTTAATAATAATAATAATAATAATTATAATAATAATAATAATTATAACACCGGATATGTTCAGATTGTGAAGTTTACTTGGATTATTTAAAAATTTTTATATATATAAAAATGTGAAAAAATAATTATTGAGAATAAAAATGTGAATTTTTGTCATTTAGAATGGTAAAAAATCTTTTAAATACTTAGCCGATGAATTTAAAATTTCTAAATTACCGATCGTTAGAATCCTGATCACCAGAATCATCGTTTACTTGAATATACGGTGATCGATACTTAGTGAATTTTAAATGTTCAATACTCAGCAAAGTTTTAGTATCCGATTGAATAGTTTTTTAGATTTTGATTTCCTTATCGGGAGATGGAGATGATCATTTACTATTTTATAAGTGAAAAATCCTACAGGTGTATTGTTTAAGTGATAATCTGTCGGTATTGAGTTTCGAAATTCCTATTGGCCAATTAGCTACCGATCGGTATTATTTCTTGGTCATAGTGTGAAATTTATAGTCTATCGGTGTATTGTTTAAGTGATGATCTATCGGTAATAAATTTTTAAATTTCTGTTGAAATTGTGAGATTTCTAGGTGTATAGTGGAAGATAAAATTTGGGATCCCTCATTTCATACACCTGTCGGTACACTTTTGTGTCCAAATATTTTCCTATCGATTCCTTACTATATCATCTATCTTATCCATTCGGAATTGAAATAATTACACTATCGGTACATTGTGAAATAGATAGGTTGACTGTCTGTGACATCCAATTTTGAATTCCCATTTTTATTTTTATGAGATACCCATGAAATTCTTATTGATTATTTTGTCATCAATCAATAATGTGAATCCATGACCAGTAATAGATACCATCACTAATATAAGACTTTGACTGTTCGGTACAATATATTTTCATATACCTCTTCGGTGCTCATTCCCTATTTTTATTTTTTTGTTCGGTCGTTGCCTTGTTCTTTTCGGTTATCGGTCATCACTTTGCTCTGTTCAATTATTGAGAATTCAATTATTTTTGAACTTATCATTTCTTTTGGTCACTTGCCATCAGTCCAATTATCATTTCTTTTGGTCACTTGCTATCAGTCCAAGCCTTTGGTCACCGAAGAGATGAATTTTACTAAAATTTCCTAACTTTCAGTCTTCACTTGCTTCAGAAAATTGCTCTTTATTCGGTGGTCTTCACTTACCTATGCTCGAAGACTTTGACCGAACACCCCTCCTTCACCTATGCTTGATGTTTGAAGAGTTGATTGAACACCCCTCTTGAAGACTTGAAATTGCTTGAATTTTAACGTCACTTGTCTTTGTTAAGAATTGAACTCATGACCTCCCAAATGTCCAAAAATATATATTATCACTAAACCATCCAAATCTTTCAATTATATTATGTTAGGCTTTTACTCTCGATTTTCCTTTCTCATCGGCAAGATACCCTAGTCTTAATAAAATATAACTCCAAATACTTAAACTCATTTAGGTGATCATCCCAATGACACAAGAGAGTATGTTGGATATTTGTGTAATATAGAGATTTGAAAGGGACTATTAAGCAATTATTGAAAATGTATTTGAGAATTAAAGAAGTATGAGATTCGAGAACTTACAAAAGGGTACTTTTTATTTCTCTCTTTCCTTCTCTTTCTCTCTCTTCTTCCAAAATCCAATCAATCCACGTCATAAGTCCAAATTTAAAATTTCAAACTACATGTGAACTCTTCAAAAATTAGATTTTGGTATTATATTTTGGGAAAAGTCAAAGAGTTTAATGTTATCACAAAGAGAGAAAAATCAAGAGTTTTGGTGTGATCTAAAATCAAAAGGGTCTTTGGAGACAAATCATGATAATATAATTTTTTCAACTCAAATTTTACTATATTTAGCTCTCTACTCGTTTGGATTTGGAGGATTTTAAACCAACAGAAATGAGATAAAAATTAGGTTTTGAATGCTAGGGTTCTCGGGTTGATGTGAGATGATCGATAGTGATAATTTTGATTATGTGATGATACCTCAAAAGGTTTGGACAGGTGGATCAAGACAGGACCTTTGCCGTGGATAGAATTGGGAGTGACTACCCTCCCTACGAACTATGAGTGGAATGTTTATTATATTTGTGAATGAAAAATATTTTTCATGATTTTTTCTAAAATGATTTTCTTAAATTTCTTTTATAGAATACTTTGTGATTGTGGAGTGTCCCTAAAAAATGTGTTTTGATTGAGCCATGATATTTATTCTGAGATATACTGAATTTTTTCTACGAATGATGTTTGTAGATTCATGAACTGTGAAACTTTGTGATTTATATGGCATATGATATGAGATTTGCAAAATGGTTTATGTATGAGCTTTGGGGCATGAATCTGAGTCCCTATGGTGCATGTATTGGATTGGGATGTGAGGCTGAACTCCCAAATGGTTATAATCATTCCCTATATGGTGTGGCCCAATGGGACAACGTGGTGAGAGTATTGTTATTGTTGGTAGACAGGGAGGTGGTCGGACTGGGAGACACCTCTTCTGTCCATTTCGAGGCGATTTGGTTGCACCTCCGAAGAGGTCGCGAGCTAACGCCAAGGTTGGGGTTGATATTTATAACCGATGATAATGAAAACCCTTAGCGGTTTCACCGGATGGTCCGGGTCAAGCCATTGGTTGAGAGATTTTGAGACAAACCCATGATATTAGAAAAGTGTATTTTGTATTATGAAAAAGTCATAACTCTTGATATAAATGTTTGGTTAATCATTTGATACTTTGTTAGAATGTAAATATGTTTTGAAGATATTGTTTGACATTTTCATACTCACCACTTACTCACTTACACAACTATGCCGTTGCACTCCATTCATTGGGTATTCCTCTATCCACTCCTCCTCTTATCCCTTTTCAGACAAAGTGTAGAGACAAGATCATCTCATCGGTAGCCAGATCCAGTCGAAGGAAAGAGCTGTCCGAGACTAATCGTCAATATTGGGCTATTCTAATTGTGGATATTTTGGAGGCATCTAGTCGGATCCATTGGATGGCGTTTTTAAACTTTTTTTATATAATATTTTATATGCATATGTTTCTTACTTTTAAACTTATATTTTTGAATTCATATTTTGAAATGTTAAATGATAATTTACTTTTTGGATATTTTAAATTCAAGTGTTTTGAAAATCGGATTTTCTTAACGTAATGTGATTTTATTATAGCCTCGCCGGATTTCAGGGTGCATGTTGGCGATAACAAGTAGTTTTAGATCACGCGGTAGTAGTTATGTACTCGAATTTGCAGGTCGGGACGTGACAATAAGAAGAAGAAGAAGAAGAAGAAGAAGAAGAAGAAGAAGAAGAAGAAGAAGAACTTCCAAACATGTGAACACAAATATAAAAGTTTTACTTATTCTGGGTTATATTTCCCTTTTCTAAAAGATTTTTCTATTGGACAAACATGGATTATGTTTTTATTGATTGAAAAGTATTTTCATTTGTTTAGAAATGATCTCATAATTTTTTATTTGTTAATTTTTTTTTTAAACATAAGAAAACATGTATGATTTTTTTTTGTTAACTAAAAGGCATGATGAATATGGGCACCGTTGCTATTTTATTTATAGATTATTTATAGTAAATTTAAATTATAGGCATGACGAATATTATATTGAAATTATAATTATTATATTTACAGTAAATTTATTATTATACTAAAACACTTAATAGCTGTAATTTTATTTATAAATTTGAAAAATTTTGTTCAATTTTTTATAAAATTTTTAATTATCAAATAAATTATGGATATTTGATAATTACGTTAAATTTGAGTACTTTCAATTCAAGTCGAGTTGAACAACCGGCAAAATCATGCTTTCACTTGAAATTTTGTACTTTATCACCCTATTCCTCATTTCGCTCTCTTCCGTCTCTCTCTCTCTTCCTAAACTTTTCTCAATCTCTCTCTTTCTCTCTGTTGATCAAAACCTTAATTATCGATGCTTGTGTTTTTGTGCATTATTTGTTTATGCACAAGAGAGATTAGAAAAACTTATGGCGAAAAGGAGGAAGCTCTTTAGGCAAAGTTGTGTTCATGAAAGTTATTGATGGACAGTTGATTTAGTAGACTAGATTATTAAATCTCTTAACTAAATCTTATATTTGAAATTTAGGAATGAAATAAGATTATATTAGAAAAATCGGCCTAAATAAGGCTCTTATATGTCTAAATCGGATTAATTGAAGTATGATTTTGATATCGGTGGTGGGAACCAAAATAAAGTTGTGTCTATGGAGATTCACCATCACCAATGACCAACGATATTTTGGCCATTTGCTTAGCTATTGCCTTTTCTTTTTTCCTTTATTTTTGGACTTTGGATTATGCTATCGTCTAATATTTAAAATTTCGTTCTGACTAATTTAAGTCGAGATATAATCGGATCTTCATTAGGAAAAGACTCTTCCAACGTTATTTTTATTACTATCAATACTCGAATCTGAACACTTGATATAAAATTTTAATTCCCTTTCCATTAGATCAATGAAATGTTATTAGATCAATGAAACGTTAGTAGCTATTGATTTTTACTAATAGTTTGATAATTAAATTAACATGAACACTTTGTTTATATCAATTGCAATAGCATATAAATTTCAAATTAATTAATAAAAAATATTTTTCAAAAAATTTAAATGTATTAAAGAAATTTTGAGTCCATAGGTGCACACTATAGACGAACTATTACAAGTAAATGATAAGTTTAAATATTGACAGAGACTTGAAAAGTAATGAATGATTAAAATTCTCAGTATTATAAAAATAAAGTTAAAAAAAGGCCGCACTTTCTTTAGCTTTCCCTAGTTTAATTACAGAATATTGTATGAACCAAATGAGATGGTAGGGAGTAGAGAATTGCCCGTACAAATTCAAACTGTGAATTGCTTTCACGTGATTAGAGAATTTACTCCTAATATTTTATAATTTTAATAGTATCTAATTAAAAAAAATTATTTGCAAGAGTATATTTAGAATTTTTCATATTTATGGAAAATATTGTAATTGAACTCAACTCATATCTTATAATATGCTAATCTTTAGATAAGAGTAATGCTGGTTATTTCTCTTGTCTTTTATTTAAAAAATTAATGAGTTTTGAGAAAAAAATATATTGATTAAAATTAATATATACATAAAATATATATTATATATTAAAATTAAATTAATTATTAAAAATATTGTGTATTAGAGTAAATTAATAATTGATTTGATTTTAAATATTTAATTTTTTATTTTTAGATTTGTAATATTGATTTTTTATATAAATTTAATTTATTATAATATTTGTTTGTTTACCAAATTTTATTATATAAATAAAGATACCACTTGCTTTATAAATCTTTATAAGTAAATTATTAATTTAAAGTAATAATTTATTAAATAAAATGGAAATTTGAAATAATGGTTCTTAAATTTGGTTTAAGCATTAAGGAATATACACCTTCTTCATTTGGTAATGGAAGAATATTGAGAAGCTAATAGAAATAACAACAATGTCAATAGAAACCAGCAAATTCAAGGAGTCGCCTAACGCTGCAGACACGCCTGTAACGAAAGCCACAACCATTGCAGTACTAGCCATCCTCATGAACCGAGTAGCTAAAACCAGAAAATTCCTCAGTCTTGCCAATTCATCACACATTGCCATGTCAAAGTAGGTAAACACTGCAAGAACAGACAGCATCATAGCTACCGCATCCGATACCACAAACACCTTGAAAATTGTTTTCTTTGATAGTATTGCCATCCCTTGGTTTGGACCCTCATTGCCATCATAACCTCCTGGCAATGTGAAGCCTGCAGCAAAGGTTATGGTTGCAACGAGTGTGGCAACTATTAAGTGAGAATCGCCTATCTTTTTTAGAATTTCCATTTGCTCTTTTTCTGACTTGTCTTTTTTTTCTTCCTTTTGATCATGTAAATTTCTCCGAGCTGAAGTAGCTCCTGCTTTTATCAATTTGCGACGAATAGCATCCTGCATTTTCACTTTAAAATAATGTTATACAAGAGATAGCATATGATAGTTTTGTTTGAATAACTAAATGAAATTGAATTGGAAAATGTTATTCACAATAAAAGAGACCTTTTTTCCACCCTACTTCACATGATTTGCAAGTGAAATTGGGCAATCCTTGCAAGACACATCAGCTAATCATGAATTTTACAAATTGAATTGCACAAAAAATAAAATAAAGGAATTTAGTCATATGCATACCTCAGTGATCCCCATTTTTATTAATGTTGAAGTATGGATCATCTCAAGGGCAGTCAGATCTGCAGTGTTAACTGCCTTCTTATCAGCTTTAGGGTGACTTATGAGCTTAGGATTGTAGTTTCGTGATTCTGCAAGCAGATGAAGGGGTGTGTTTCCGCTTTTATCTTCCCCATTTATAAGGCTGCCAAGCAAGGGATTTTCCAATATGTAGTTGACAACATTCTTTTGCCCTTTTCCTACGGCAACATGAAGTGCATTTTGCCCTTTTTCATCAACTATCTCAATGCAATCAGGGCATTTAGCGATTAACTTTTTTAGCGAACACGTTGAACCCCTGGTAGCTGCAACATGAAGGGCTGTCATGCCCTCCTTGTCCTTGAGGTAAGCCCCAGATTCATCATGTTGCAATAGCTGAATTATAATTAATGAGCTATCAAAGTATGCAGCCCAGTGAAGTGGAGTCCAACCATGTTCATCAGCTTCCTTGACTAGAAATGGCTTTTTCCGCAATATATCTTCTATCATGCCTGCAAAACATTAACGTAAAACAGGTTAATTATGACATTAGTAGATAAGTCACTTGGTTATTAATGGAGACAAACTCAGGGTGTGTTCGAGTCGAATCGGTCCCGAATACTCCTGTTTTCGAATTCGAATTAAATTCTTTTAGTCCGACTCGAACTCGACGAGTAGTAAATAATAGGACTTGAACTTGATTTGATTGCATAATAAAATTGTTCGAACTCGGGTCGAAAACTCAATTATTATGTAATATATTAATATATTTTATTTCTTATATTACAATCATATATAAATATATATAATATATATTAATATATGTTATCGAGCTTTTTGAGTTTAAAATTCTATTACTCAAATTTAACTCGATTGTATCACAAACTCGACTTGAACTCACGAGCTGCTCGAATTCGACCCGATTCTTATAGCTGTCCTAAGACAAACATTTAAATATTCTCATATTGTCAAAATATATAATGGAAAAGAGCATTTTTATTAGGATGAAGGGTTAAGAAGAGAATAAAATTATTGTGATTGGAGTTCTTCCAAGTCAACATCCGACCTACTTGAGTAGTTTATTCTTCTAGGGTAATATTTTCCCAGAAAAAGGCATGCAACTCAATCATGTTCTAGGTTTTGATTGGTACAAATATAATGCTCTATAAAAGAGCAGAAAAAAAAAAAAAAAATCAAAAGTAGCAGCATGTAGTCAGAGAACGAGTTGCTCATAAAATTTTATTTACTCAATGCCTACCATGCCAAGTGGGTGCCATATGAGTTGACTTTTTTGTCATCCAGCCTTGGATTCATTAGGATAACGAATAGAATCACGTTTATGATCAAATCAGCTTGTTATGCTATGTCGTAAGAAGGGGGTAGAAAGGTTTTCAGTATTAAGATTACGAGTTTTAATCCAAAGGAAGCATATTCTGATGGACAAAGACCATCAGGAACTTCTGAAAATTGATGGACTTATGCTTTGTCATAAGCCTTAGATGGAGTAGATGCGCAAATCCATTTTACATTACCTATGTCCATACACACCACCGCTGCATGTAGAGCTGTTCTTCCCTTTGGTCCATCATGAGCTGGCGATTTACAAGCTTCTAAGATAGCGCGAACCAACTCACCATACCCTCTCTCTGCAGCCAAATACAGAGGAGTTTCCCCTGCATCATTTCTTATGTAGGGAAACTCGGAGTCTTCCTCGAGCAAAAACTTAACCACTTCAAGGTGACGATATCTTACAGCCTCGTGCAAGGCCATATTCTTCTTGTTATCAGTCACTCCCAACAAATCTCTGGCTGCTCCAGTTCCTATCTCGAGCTCCTCATTAAGTGCCTTTGCAGCAGCAACAAGTGCTTTTACCACATCAATATGTCCCTCCCTAGCTGCAACATGAAGTGCAGTCTCCCCCTTCAAATTTATTTGTTTAAGTAATGATGGGCAAGCCTTAAGAATCACTTCGACACATTGAGTTTTGCCAAATTCAGCCGCAATGTGGAGGACAGTATTTTTGTTTGGAGTGGATTGGGAGTCAAGTTGCCTCTCTTGCTCAAGCATTTGAGTGTTTCCTTCAATGGCTGCTTTGTATAGACTTGAAGCCATTCTTGAAACTTCCATTTGGCGAGCTAACGTTATTGCCTACTCCGAGCTCTCAGTGGTAACTGATCGTATTGGATTGAGAATAATGGGTTTAAATTCTTTGCTCCATGGGCCCTACTTATCTAAACTCAACCAACCCCTCTTATTTCCTCTTTTATTTTTGTTCTTTATTGGGGAATCTTATCTAATAATTAATTTATTAATTCTGATTAATCCGTCTTGAATTAATTGTGAGTCTAATAAAAGATCTGCTCTCTCGACTTTTATTTTTTTTAAATACCCAATATTTGGATCAATAGACATTGGTATTTCATTTGTCAATAACATATCGATGTTTTTTCTTTTATTGCTGGGTTTTTTAATTATTTATCCTCATCTATTCTTCACTTCTTTATCACCACAATTAATAGGTCCATTTTTTTAAAAAGAAAAAAAATCCATACCTATTTGGAAAAAAATCTATTCATAAATAAGTGTTATGTATATTTATGTTATCAATTGAACAAGGAGCAGTGAATAGGCCAAAAAAAAAAAAAACTTATAATAGTGAGTTTCATTTATTAAAATAATATTGTGAATTAAACATCGTTTTATATAAATATTGATGTTCTTTTTTACCTTTTGATCTTCAAGTCCTTCATTTATTTTTTTTTTATTTTTTTTAACTGTATCTCATTATAATTGAACTAGATACCATAATATATAATGTTCTTTTTTCTATAAATTAGAAGATTATGTATTTTGTTAGAAAATCTATTTTCACTAATCATCGAGCATTCTTCTTTTTTTTTTTTTTGGTAAAAGAATACCATTCTTTTTTTAATTACTCCGTCTGTCACATTTTGTTTGTCCACTATTCTTTTTTGAAATGTTTTAAAATATTTGTCGATTTAATATTTGAAACGCCTCAAAATGTTTAATTTCCTATTATGTCACTTTGAAATGGTGACCCATTCCTTTTCATTCATTTGTTGATATTTTCTCAAGATAATTACTAATCAAGTACTGCTCTTCCATTCAAAAGTCCAATATGGTAGCATTACTTCAAAAGATTTAATAATAATAATAATAATAATAATAATAATAATAATTCTAATACTTAACCACAATGGAATTAAATTTAGTGATAACAGAGGGAGGTACAAGCACAAAGCGACTTCTATTCACCCATGACCAGCTGGGAACGGCTAACATGCATGAAAGTCACCCCAATATACCAATTAAAGGAAAAGTAAGAAATTCAAGCAAAATAAAACAAAACATGGAGGATCTATCCTTTATATTGCTCACTTTGCTCAAATAAACGAAAAGATCAATGTAATATGAAAGCAACCTTCCCAGTTCCAAGGATCATTTATGGTATCGTGTAATATGAAATCTCCAAAAAAAAATCAATGTATTGGCATCAACAGTGACTACTAAAATAAAATCTAATATGAATGACCCAGTCAAAATAAAATCTCCTCCACATATTCCTTAGCGATTTGACTACAGGACACCCGCTACAGTACAAAGCGACCTTCCAATTTCAAGGACCATTGATGATATTATGTAGTATGAAATCTCTCAAAAAAATCAACGTATTTGAGCACGCAAAGACTATTAAAATAATTTCTAATATAAGTGACCCTATCCAAATAAAATCTCCTCCACATATTTCATGACGATTTGACTACTCCGACTACGTGTAGCTAGAAAATGGCAGGACACTTGCTCCAATATAAAGTAATCTTCCAATTCAAAAAATCATCGATGGTATTGTGTTGCATGAAATCTCTAAAAAAAAAAAAACAAAACAATGTATTGGCATAAATAGTGATTCTATTAAAACAAAATCTAATATGAGTGACTCTATTAAAATAAATTCTCCTCCACTTGTTTCATGGAGATTTGACTACTCTAATTACATGTAGTTAAAAAATGGTAGGACACCGACTCTAGTATAAAGTAACCTTCCAATTCTAAGGATCATTGATAGTATTGTATGGTATGAAATCTCAAAAAAAAATCAACGTATTGGCACAAACAGTAACCCTATTAAAATAAAATCTAATCTAAGTGGTTCTATCAAAATAAAATTTTCTCAACATATTCCAAGACGATTTGACTATTCTGACTAATATAACTAGAAAATAGTAGGACACCCGCCCCAGTGCAAAGCAACCTTCCAATCAAGGATCATTGATGGTATTGTGTGATATGAAATCTCTAAAAAAAATCAACATATGAGCACAAACAGTGACCCTATTAAAATAAAATCTTCTCTACATGTTCTATGGTGATTTGACTACTCAGACGGCATGTAGCTAGAAGCTAGTAAGCTAGTAACACATCTGCTCTAGTACAAAGCAACCTTCCAATTCCAAGGATTATTGATGGTATTATGTGGTATAAAATCTCTCAAAAAAACTAGCGTATTGGCAAAGTATTTGGCAAAATTGTAAAAAGTAAAACAAGAATTCTAGAGGGTTGACATATAGCAAATCCCTAAATTAGAGAATATCTGAGCCGATACGCTATCTAAATTGGTTAGTTCAGATTCAGTAGCAACTAGCCAAACAGTGTACATTGACAGCCTTCCTTACCCTAGCATCAATAAACCAGAGCAAGTCTTGTCGACACACCAATCACCAAGTTGGAAGGACCTCATACAGGCTTACCTAAACAATGGCCAACTACCAGAATTGTTTGCGGAAGCAACTAAGGTTAAATGGAGAGCCGCACTGACACAGGAGTGTCTTCCATAATATAGAGGGACATAAATAAGGAATATGGATGGTCATACACATCAAGAAGCCCCTCAAGGTTTATTCTATATGACTGTTCTATTTCCACATTTATGAAGTCAGAAAGTGTGTTTAATTTTTTGTGACTTTTCTTTGCTCCCATTCTTGGAGAGTGGAATGGTTTCCAACCTATTCTATATGTAGCCCTGGTTTGGAGTGGTTGATGATTCATTGAGAAATAATAAAGATACGTGCCTTTTGTGAGTTTTCTAAATCTCTGTATCTCCTGGGTGAATCCCATTGAGTGGTGAGATCATCTAGCAGTCCTATATCTCTAAAGTTGTGGAATTTACACTATATTTAGGGTGGTGGCTGTTATCTTCAATCAAAACCTTCATCTTCTAAAGTTTCTCTAACTTTTATTTTGTTCCCAAATACCTTTCCGATATCAATTTGGTATCAGAGCCATGATAGGAGGTCGTGGTCATGCTCGCGGTCCCAAAGGTGACAATGCTCCAGTCCATGAAAGAGACCTTCGTGACATTGAGATTGAAGAACTAAGAAGACAGATCTAATAGCTTGAGGCACGTCTTGAGCAATATCAAACCCAAGCAGAAAATGCTTCTTTAATTGATAATGAGGATCTCAATCCTTTTGCTTCAGCGCATAGTTTGGGTGACTCCAATAGTGATTCTTCAGGCCATCATACTGGCAGAAAGAATTACAATAGACATCAAAGGTTAGAGGTCAAAGTAGACATTCCCGAATTCGAAGGAAAATTGGAACCAGATGAATTTTTGGATTGGTTGCGTACTGTTGAGAGAGTCTTTGAGTTCAAAGACCATCCAGAAGATCACAAGGTGAAGTTGGTGGCCCTTAAACTCAAAAAATATGCTTCTTTATGGTGGGATAATTTGAAGAAGCAGAGGGAGTGTGAAGGAAAGAGAAAAATCAAGACGTGGGAGAAAATGAGGAAGGAATTGAAGAAGAGATTTCTTCCAGAAAACTATAGACAAGATAATTTTCTCAAACTTCATAATTTGAGACAAATTGACTTGTCTGTAGAAGCATAGACCATTGAGTTTGAGTTGTTACTGCTGAAATGTGATGTTGTTGAACCAGAGGAGCAAACTATAGCCCGTTACTTGGGTGGCTTAAAGGAGGAGATTGGAAATATTGTTCGGCTGCAGCCATACTATTTATTCAACGATGTTAGAAAGCTTGCTGTGATTGTAGAAAAACAACAAAAGGTAGCCTTAAAGTCTGGATTCAAATCGGCACAACGTGGGAGTTCGTATAAAGGGAGCTCCTCATCTCCATCTCCTAGACACAATGCTTCGAAATCTTCATCATCATCAAAAACATTTGCTAATTCTACTGATGGCAAAGAGTCCCGTTACTCTAACACTAATTCAAGAAAAAAATGTTTTAAGTGTCAGGGCTATGGGCATATTGCAGCAGAGTGTCCAAATAGAAAAGCCTTCACCATTGTTGAAGAAATTGAAGAAGAGAATGTTGATTCACAAAATTCAGAGGAGGAAGACGTCACTTATGCAGATCATGGAGATTTGCTTGTTGTTCGAAGAAGTTTGGGTGTTATTCCCAAAGATGGAGACAAGGATGAATGGCTTCGTCATAATACATTCTATACCAGATGCAGCTTTAATGGGAAGGTATGTGATGTTATTATTGACAGTGGAGCATGTGAAAATATTGTCTCTAGTATCATGGTAGACAAGTTACAACTTAACACAAAAGCACATATGCATCCATATAAGCTTCAATGGCTACACAAGGATTATGAAATAAAGGTAAGTAAAAGGTGCCTTGTTTCATTTTCCATAGGCAAAAAATATTATGATAAAATTTGGTGTGATGTTATACCTACGGATGCTTGTCATTTATTGCTTGGACGCCCTTGGCAATATGATAGAAAAACTTTGCATGATGGCAACAAGAATACATATACTTTTGTAAAGGATGGTGAGCAGATTGTGTTGGGCCCTTCAAAACTGGAGGAAATTCCTAAACGGCATAAAGGAGAGGGAATTCATTTGGCAATTCAAGAACTTGTTGCTAGTTTAAATGCTGCTCTTGGTGTTGATGTGCTTAATGAGGATGGAGGTAAAAATGTGATTCCCCTTGCTGTACAACCTTTACTTAATGATTTCCTTGACGTTTTCCCTGAGGAAATTCCAGCAGGACTTCCCCCTATGAGGGATATTCAGCACTGTATTGATTTTATGCCTGATGCTACTATTCCAAATAAACCTACATATAGGATGAGTCCTACAGAACATGGAGAGTTACAAAGATAAGTATATGAACTTTTAGTAAAGGGTTTGATCCAAGAGAGCAAGAGCCCATGTGCTGTGCCAGCCCTTCTTGTTCCAAAAAAAGATGCGTCCTGGATGATGTGTATTGATAGCAGGGCAGTCAATAAAATCACTATTAGCTACAGGTTTCCCATTCCCAGGCTTGATGATTTACTTGATCAATTACATGGTGCTTCTGTTTTTTCCAAAATAGATCTCAGGAGTGGGTATCATCAAATTAGAATGCGACCAGGAGACGAATGGAAAACTGCCTTCAAAATAAGAGATGGTCTTTATGAGTGGAAGTTATGCCTTTTGGTCTTTCTAACGCTCCTAGTACTTTTATGCACCTCATGAACCATGTGTTTAAACCATACAATGGCAAATTTGTTGTTATATATTTTGATGATATTCTCGTCTATAGCAAGGAGGCAAATCAGCATCTAGAGCATCTTTGTAAAGTGTTTCAAATCCTAAGGGAGCAAAAACTTTATGGCAACTTAAAAAAATGTGAGTTTTTTATCACAAACCTTGTTTTCTTGGGCTATATTGTATCTGAAGGAGTGCTAATGGATCCCAGAAAGGTGGAAGCAATTGTTAGTTGGCTTACTCCACAGTCCCTCCATGATATTCGAAGCTTTCATGGACTTGCTTCTTTCTATAGGCGTTTTATCAAAAATTTCAACAGCATAGTTTTCCTATTACTGAATGTCTAAAGGGTAGAGATTTCAAATGGACTCCAAAAGCACAAAAGAGTTTTGACCTCATCAAGCAAAAGGTAAGCAGTGCTCCTATTCTCTCACTTCCAGATTTTAACAAGCTCTTTGAAGTTGACTGTGATGCTTCTAATATGGGAATTGGTGCCGTGCTTAGTCAAGAAAGAAAATCGATTGCCTTTTTTAGTGAAAAATTGAACGAAGCACGTAGAAAATACTCTACTTATGATAAGGAATTTTATGCTATTGTTCGTGCATTGAGACATTGGAGTCAATATTTATTGCCTAAACCATTTGTTCGATTTTCTGATCATAAGGCCTTTAATTTTCTTCATAGCCAACAGAAGCTCAATAATAGACATGCCTCTTGGGTGGAATTTGTTCAAGCTTATAATTTTGTTTTGAAGCATAAATCTGGAATTCAAAATGTTGTAGCTGATGCATTGAGCAGAAGAAACCACCTACTCTCTTGTATGTAAGTCGAGGTGGTCGGATTTGAGATTATAAAAGAGCTCTATGAAAATGATCCTTATTTTGGGAAGATTTGGAAAGAATGTGATAAGGGAGTGGTCCAACAATTTTGCTTGCAAGATGGATTTCTTTTTAAAGGAAATCAACTTTGTATTCCTGAATGTTCCCTAAGGGAGAGTATTCTCGTTGAAGCTCATAGTGGTGGTCTTGCAGGACATTTTGGAAGAGATAAGACTTTTGCTATACTTAAGCAAAATTTTTATTGACCAAGGATGGAACATGATGTCGTCAGGCATATTAGACGGTGCAAAACATGCCATATAGCCAAAACTCATGGTCAAAATACTGGCTTATACAATCCTCTTCCAATAGATGACGTGCCATAGGAACATGTAAGCATGGATTTTGTTTTAGGTTTGCCAAGAACTCAAAGAAGCAAGGATTCCATTATGGTGGTAGTAGATAGATTTTCAAAAATGGCTCACTTTATTCCTTGCAACAAAACTCTTGATGCAACTCATGTTGCTAATTTATATTTTTGTGAAGTTGTTGAACTTCATGGGATTCCCAAGACTATAACTTCTGATCGTGATGTCAAATTTTTAAGTCATTTTTGGCACATACTTTGGAGGAAACTTGGCACAAAGCTTCAGTTTAGCTCTACTGGTCACCCACAAACAGATGGTCAAATAGAAGTTATAAATAGAGTTTTGGGAAATCTTCTTCGAAGCTTTGTTGGGAAGAACATTAGGCAATGGGATTTAATTTTGCCTCAAGTAGAGTTTGCTTATAATCAGTCTAAAAGTCACACAACTGGCTATAGTCCATTTGAAGCTGTTTATGGCAAAAATCCAACAAGTCCTCTAGATCTTGTTCCACTTCCTACTTCTAGCAGTTTCAGTGGGGATGCAGGCGAGAAAGCAAAGGAGATGAAAAGGCTTCATGAGCAGATTCGTTCAAAAATTGAGAGGCAAAATGAAAAGTATCAAATTCAAGCAAACAAGCATCGCAAGTTTGTTGAGTTTAAGGAGGGTGATTTGGTTTGGATATATCTTCGCAAGGAGAGATTCCCTAAAGGAAAATATGCTAAGCTTCAACCTAGGGATGATAGCCCATTCAAAATTCTGAAACGCATCGGAGAAAATGCTTATCAACTTGAGCTTCCCGATACGTATGGCGTTTCCAATACTTTCAATGTTTCTGATTTAATCCCTTATTATGGAGAGGAAACTATTGAAGATTTAGGGACAAGTCTTTTCACCAAGGGGAGCATGACACAAGAGTGTCTTCCATAATAAAGGGGGGACATGAATAAGGAATATGGATGGTCATACACATCAAGAAACCCCTCAAGGTTCATCCTATATGACTGTTCTATTTCCACATTTATGAAGCCAGAAAGTGTGTTTAATTT
This sequence comes from Dillenia turbinata, assembly GCA_037126225.1. NCBI lineage: Eukaryota > Viridiplantae > Streptophyta > Magnoliopsida > Dilleniales > Dilleniaceae > Dillenia > Dillenia turbinata. The sequence continues at coordinate 6,708,882 of JBAMMX010000009.1, forward strand.
TTTGTGACTTTTTTTTGCTCCCATTCTTGGAGAGTCGAATGGTTCCCAACCTATTCTATATGTAGCCCTGGTTTGGAGTGGTTGATGATTCATTGAGAAATAATAAAGCTACGTGCCTTTTGTGAGTTTTCTAAATCTCTGTATCTTCTGGGTGAATCCCATTGAGTGGTGAGATCATCTAGCAGTCCTGTATCTCTAAAGTTGTGGAATTTACACTATATTTAGGGTGGTGGCTGTTATCTTCAATCAAAACCTTTATCTTCTAAAGATTCTCTAACTTTTATTTTGTCCCCGAATACCTTTCCGGTATCACGCACAATATACCACCATCAACGGAATCCTCTATAAGAAATCTTTTACTCACCCATACATTAAATGTCTAACTCATGAAGAAGGAAACTATGTACTCAAAGAAATATACGAGAAGATATATGACAATCACTTGGGAGCATTGAATTTGCAAACAAGGCTCTAAGGCAAGGATACTTTTGGTCTATAATGAAAGCTGATGCAAATACCTTCGTCAGAAAATATGACAAGTGCTAGCGCTTGTCTTCGATTTCTTATCAACCCTCTATCAAATTTTTCCCCATCACTAGTCCCTGGTCATTTACATAATGGGGGATAGATATACTCGGTCCATTCTCCCGTGCCACGGGATAGCAGAGATTCCTCATCATCACCATTGATTACTTCACCAAATGGGTAGAAGCGGAGCCAGTGGACTAGATCATAACTAAGAAGATACATAAGTTCATTTGGTCGTCATTAATCATAAGGTTTGGGTTATCTCGATCTTTAATCAATAACAACGGGAAGCAATTCCATAACAAGGAATTCAAAAAATTCTATGATAAACTAGAAATTTAACATTGCCCAACATCTGTCACCTATCCCCAATCTAACGGCCTTGCCAAGGTAACAAACTCAACCATCCTATAAGGGCTTAAGACCATACTTGATGAGGCAAAAGTTTGATAGGCAAATGAACTCTGCGGAATCCTATGGGCCTACAACACAACACCAAGAAAAGCTATAGGAGAAACACCATCTAGCTTAACGTATGAGTCGGAGGCAGTACTACCAGTCAAAATAGGGATTCACTCCCTACAAGTGGAACAATACCAAGCTAAGTTAAACAAGTCCACCCTACGAGAACAACTAGACTTCTTAACAGAATCAAGATACATTGCATCTGCCCAAATGGCTACCTACCAACAACAAATAGCTTGGTATTATAACAGGAGGATAAAAGCCAGAACATTCAAGCCTGAAGACCTAATACTTCGCCAAGTAGAAGCAATAGGACAACCATAACCTGGGGCCAAACTCGCACCCAACTGGCAAGGCCAATACATGGTATGCTCAATGCCTCGACTCGGGACTTATCGAATCAGCCAACTTGACGGTTTGGCCATACCACGCACATGGAACTCTTCAAATTTGTGCATTTATCATCAATGAATTTCACTACTTCTTTGTCTTGGATATCTCTTACTTCATGACTCGTTAATATCAATACTACTTTTTCAATACAACGGGCATATGTTTCTCAATTAAATACCTCGTTGGTAAAACTTAACAGAAAACAATTTCAAGGCGCAATGTCCAAGTACCTTCGACGCAATACCCGGAACACTAAACAATTTTAAGACGCAACGCCTTTAAGTACCCTTGGCGTAACACTTGGTACGCTAAACAATTTGAAGGCGTAATGCCTCTGAGTACTCTCAATGCAATATCCAGTACGTTAAATAATTTCAAAATGCAATACCTCCAAATACCCTCGGTATAACACCTGGTACACTAAACAAATTCAAGGCACAAGCCTCCGGCTATCCTCAGAGCAAGGCCCAACATTTTAAGGTATTTTTCAAAGATACCTGCCCTCGAGCATCGTCAGCACCATGTCTAACATGCTAAAGCACTTTAAAAGCATAATGATAGGCGATGACCTTTCCTGACATGATTTCTACTAAATAATCCAGGAGCAAGAAAAGAAATAGACATCAAACACGTTAACAAGAGTAAATCAAAATCATGTGGTATACAAAAAGAAAACTCTTTTAATTCATTTTTCAATATCATCTTTACATAAGGAACACCGAAAGAAGCCCCTTTTCATTTCTTCATAGCTTTTTTTTCTCATAACATACATTAACAACTAGAAACCTACATTCCTACATAGACGACTGTTAGGGAGAACAAGAGAAAAAAGGAAGCTTTTTTTTCAACATCAAATTCTCTCATCCTCTTAGAAGACGCCGATCTTGAATATAGCTCCCACATTCTCTTCATTTTTAAGGGTAGTGACACTGAACGTGCCCAACCGTCTCCATCTAACCTCACAAAAATTGGGGCTCTCCAACCCTCTAATTTGGAATGCAAAAAGGAGAAGGAAATCCCACTAGATGTGAGACATCTCCGAGGACTCTAAAAACTGGCCATCATGGACTTGGATCACCCAATGCCATTATGGGATATCATATTAGCAGCCCCCACTATTGAAGGAATCTCGTATCAACAGTATTCAAAAAGCATAGAAAAACTACCATACGACATCTTTCATTTTTAACTTACGGAAACACTGAAAACCACTACGGATTTCGACCACCAAACATTGTATTGCTACATCTGAATGACCCTATTTCATACATTTTTTTTTTGTCATTTGGTGAACAACATATAAACCAAACTATACCCTACATAATCTTGTGATAAGTCCCCGCAATTTATAGCCAAAGTGTTAATGATGACTCAGCAAACCAAACCGCACGCTTCAAAAAACGAAGCGCCACATTCACATTAAATATTAGAACGGCCACCAAACTCCCACAATAATGGCACATCCTTTTGCCTTCCACGCCTCATGATAACGCCCACATTTGTTATTCTAAGAGTTAACAGACCATTCCATTCCTCCTCTAACCTTATCACGTGTTCTCAATAAAAAGTTACATCTTCTCTCTACTCATAATACTATCTTCTTTAAACTAACTTTAGGAGTGAGAGGTAAATGATGATACATGGCCAAAGACCCATTATTGGCCCATTACCAAACGAATCAAAGCCTCATCTTTTGGGCCCTCTGAACCATGATCATTTAACCAAGACCGCCTATAGCTCCTTGGTTATTCCCCTCCCCAGTGGGTATGTCCTACAACCATGAACTAATCGACAGACACAAGGATTAGTATCACTTAAGATAATTTTCAAAGAAAACGAATCTTTAAGTAAATTTAAACTTCTCTTGTGTGGAGGAGAATCATTGTTATCCTCAGAATGATCTCTCAGAATAAAGAAACACGCTCTAGCATGTACATCAAATAAGGAAGGAAGCTCCCCATGATCACGGGACTTTCCCTAACCATTAAGATGACATATCTCTACAAGATCTTTGATCATGGTTCCCGTAATCTTGGAGAATCTAAACAATCTCTTGACAGGAGAACTAGGGTTTCTAAACTCCCGGCACCATAAGGCACTTTCGAAGAATCACGGATATATATGCATGGAAGCGGCCGCCACTCAGGTAAGTTCCCCTGGAACCTAACACCTCCAACACATCAGCAACATAGAGCCGAGACACTACTATTCTCAGTCTGTTTTACCATATTAAAAACCCACTCCTTCGGAGTTGAGCGTCGGAGTTACCCTATCGGAACATCTTTGGGCAGCTTTTTTCAGGTTTCAAGTCTCAGCCCGCCTTTCATTCCCAGACTCCCACTCAGACAGGCAAAATAGATATCTAACAAGAAAACTCACCTCCAAATTGGAAAATATTATTCACAGTAAAAGAGATCTTTTTTCCACCCTACTTCACATGATTTGCAAATGAAATTTTGCAATCCTTCCAAGAGACATCAGTTAATCATGAATTTTCTATGAAAAATATCAATTAATACGGCGGCCACTCTTTGTAAATATATATCAAACAAATTTTGTTTCCAAAATATTTTCTTTTTTTATATATTATTTATTTAAAAATATTAAAACTATGTACCAGATATACTTTATGATCGAAATATATTTATTAAAAAGGTTTTGATTCTCAACAAGTGTTGAAATAACCTTTATTTTTTAAAGAAAAATCTTTTTCTTGATAATATTCCACTAAAAAAAAGTTAAATAATATCATATTTAATTATTTTCCTAAAAAGTTTCTACACCTATAAAATACGGTCATGGAGGTCAATTTTTTTTTCTCTATGGAAAAGATTTGTTAGGGCTACAATGATTTTATGAAATTTAAAAAAAAAAATGGTTGTCCATGGAGATTCACCATCACCAATGACCAACGATATTTTGGCCATTTGCTGAGATACTGCCGTTTCTTTTTTTTCTTTTTTTGGACTTTAGATTTTGTTATCGTCTAATATTTAAAATTTTATTTTTACTAATTTAGATCGAGATATGATCGGATCCTTATTAGAAAAAGACTCTTTCAATACTATTTTTATTATTATCAATATTCGAATCTAAACACTTAATATAAAATTCTAATTTCCTTTTTATTAGATGAATGAAACGTTAATAGTTATTGATTTTTCTAAGATTGCGGCAACTATTAAGTGAGTATCACCTTTTTTTTTTTAGAATTTCCATTTGCTCTTTTCTGACTTGTCTTATCAATTCGCGACAAATAGCATCCTGCTTTTTCACTTAAAATAATGTTATACAAGAGATAGCATATGATAGTTTTGTTTGAATTAAGTAAACGAAATTGAATTGGAAAATGTTATTCACGATAAAAGAGACCTTTTTTCCACCCTACTTCACATGATTTGCAAGTGAAATTGGGCAATCCTTGCAAGACACATCAGCTAATCATGAATTTTACAAATTGAATTGCACAAAAAATAAAATAAAATAAAGGAATTTAGTCATATGCATACCTCAGTGATCCCCATTTTTATTAATGTTGAAGTATGGATGATCTCAAGGGCAGTCAAATGTGCAGTGTTAACTGCCTTCTTATCAACTTTAGGGTGACTTATGAGCTTAGGATTGTAGTTTTGTGATTCTGCAAGCAGATGAAGGGGTGTGTTTCGGCTTTTATCTTCCTCATTTATAAGGCTGCCAAGCAAGGGATTTTCCAATATGTAGTTGACAACATTCTTTTGCCCTTTTTCTACGGCAACATGAAGTACATTTTGCCCTTTTTCATCAACCATCTCAATGCAATCAGGGCATTTAGCCATTAATTTTTTTAGCGAACACGTTGAACCCCTGGTAGCTGCAACATGAAGGGCTGTCATGCCCTCCTTGTCCTTGAGGTAAGCCACAGATTCATCATGTTGCAATAGCTGAATTATAATCAATGAGCTATCAAAGTATGCAGCCCAGTGAAGTGGAGTCCAACCATGTTCATCAGCTTCCTTGACTAGAAATGGCTTTTTCCGCAATATATCTTCTATCATGCCTGCAAAACATTAACGTAAAACAGATTAATTATGACATTAGTATATAAGTCACTTGGTTGTTAATGGAGACAAACTAAGGGTGTGTTCCAGTCGATTCAGTCCCGAAAATCCCTGTTTTCAAACTCGAACGCAATATTTTTAGCTCGACTCGAATTCGACGGGTAGTAAATAATAGAACTTGAATTTGATAATAAAACTGTTTGAACTAAATTCGAAAACTCGATTATTATATAATATATTAATATATTTTATTTTATTTTTTATATTACAATCATATATAAATTATATAATATATATATTGATATATGTTATCGAGCTACTCGATAAGTTTTCAAGTTTAAAATTTTATTACTTGAATTCGACTCAATTGATCATGAACTCGATTCAAACTCGATCAAAATTGAGTCGAGTCGAGCCGTTGACTGAGCGGCTCAGAGTTGTTCGAACTCAACTCGATTCGTATAACAACCCTAAGACAAACATTTAAATATTCCCATATTGTCAAAATATGATATGGAAAAAAGCATTTTTATTGGGATGAAGGGTTAAGAAGGGGATGAAATTATTGTGATTGAAGTTCTTCCAAGTCAACATCCGACCTACTTGAGGAGTTTATTCTTCTAGGGTAATATTTTCCCAGAAAAAGGCATGCATCCCAATCATGTTCTAGGTTTTGATTGGTACAAATATAATGCTTTATGAAACAGCAAAAAACAAATAAATAAATAAATCAAAAGGAGCAGCATGTAGTGAGAGAACGAGTTGCTTATAAAATTTTATTTACTCAATGCTAATCATGCCAAGTGGGTGCCATATTAGTTGATTTTTATGTCATCTAGCCTTGGATTCATTAGGATAATGATTAGGATCACGTTTATGATCAAATTAGCTTCTTATGCTTTGTCATAATAAGGGGGTAGAAAGGTTTCCTGTATTAAGATTATGAGTTTTAACCCAAGGAAGCATATTCTGATGGATAAAGACCATCAGGAACTTCTGAAAATAGATGGACTTATGCTTCGTCATAAGCCTTAGATGGAATAGATGTGCAAATCTATTGCACGTTACCTTTGTCTTTGCACGACACCGCTGCATGTAGAGCTGTTCTTCCCTTTGGTCCATCATGGGCTGGCGATGTACAAGCTTCTAAGATAGCATGAACCAACTTAGCATACCCTCTCTCTGCAGCCATATACAGAGGAGTTTCCCCTGCATCATTTCCTACATAGGGAAACTCAGAGTCTTCCTCAAGCAAATACTTAACCACTTCAAGATGACGGTTTCTTACAGCCTCGTGCAAGGCTGTACTCTTCTTGTTATTAGTCACTCCCAACAAATCTCTGACTGCTCCAGTTCCTATCTCGAGCTCCTCATGAAGTGCCTTTGCACCTGCAACAAGTGCTTTTACCACATCAATATGTCCCTCCCTAGCTGCAACATGAAGTGCAGTCTCCCCCTTCAAATTTACTTGTTTAAGTAATGATAGGCAAGCCTTGAGAATCACATCCACACATTGAGTTTTGCCAAATTCAGCTGCGACGTGGAGGATAGTGTTTTTGTTTGGAGTGGTTTGGGAATCAAGTTGCCTCTCTTGCTCAAGCTTTTGAGTTCTTCCTCTAATGACTGCTTTGTATAGACTTGAGTCCATTCTTGAAGCTTCCATTTGGCGAGCTAACGTGATTGCCTCCTCCGAGCTCTCCATGTAAACTGATCTAATTGGATTGAGAATATTGGGTTTGAATTGTTTGCTACAAGGGCCCTACTTATATTGAAACTCAACCCCCACCCTCTCTCTTACTTATTTCCTCTTCCATTTATTTATTTATTTTTTGACATAACTAATTTATTGATACTGATCAATCTGATTCAAATTAACTGTCAAATATAGTAAGATACAAGTTCTTTCAATATCTTTATTTTTCATTTTTAAGACTTGAATTAATTGTTGTCACTTGACCAATATGACGAACAAGACATTTATCTTTCATTTATCATTAAAATATTAATATTTTTTCTTTATTCCATGGATTTTTTAATTATTTATCATCATAATAGATAGGTCCTTCAAAAAAATAATATTTATAATTTACATTAAAATTGTTAATTATAGTTTTCATTCATCACGCGTGTTTGACCGTTGGTTTTAAGAAAAAATATGAAGTTTATTTATTTTCAATTATAGAGTTTCGGACAGAGGCTGGTAGAGGGACCCGTGAGTGAAATTGCTGTGTGGTTGGTTTGACGATCAGGAAACCCGTGGAGTTGACGTGACAAAGGAAAGCGCACGGCAAATTCGCACGGAACAAGTCAAAAACATGCTTAGAACATTTTAGTTGGGATTTGGCTGAGAAATTCAAAATTTACTAAGATACTGAGCGAAATAAAATTTTTTTTATATATATATTTTTTGTAAAACGAGACATTTTAGTCACTTCAACCCAAAAAAAAAAAAACATAATTGATAACTTTGCATCTAACCATCAAATAAATTAGAGTATTATTAGAATTCAAATCTATTCGACTAAAATTGTTATTAAGTATACGATGTCAAGGCCTACTAGAGTTGTGATTCACAGAACAAGCTGAGTACAATTTGGTAGTTAGAATATTCGGTAATTTCCATCGAATGGGTAAATAATTCTGACAATCACTATAATTATACAAAAAAGAGTTATCTTAATTATGTCAATAATTATGTTCTCTTTTTTTTTTTGGATAAATGTATCAAATTTAAGTTTTCTTATATACATGAAAAGAGCTATTTTAATTATATATTAATATCAGCCTAAAAGAAAATCGCGATTCTTTTTCTATGCCTCAATATCTTCAAATCTAGGATGAGCTATTTGTTTATGGAAATGGAAAACAGCACCGTATAAATTAATTCATAAAAATTATGGTGAGAAAAAGAAATCATAGTAAATAGAATTTATAGTACTATTTTGTTTTCGTTAAAATGATAAATAATATCAAATTTTTTTGGATTGAGTGGTCAGACACTTTACTCCTTTAACCAGAAATCTCAAGTTCGAGTCTTGAGAATGAATAAAAAGAATTTGAAAGAGTTAACTCCTCAAAAACCCTATATTGCTCAAAACTCTCGTATCGATCGGTGAAAACAAAAAAAAATGATAAATAATAACCTATGAGAGAAATACAAACTATTTGAAATGAAATCATTTATTTCAATGATTCACATTGAGGTATCGATTAAATTGAATGTTAGAAAGGTTGTATTTTATGGCCGATAATCAAGCCTTTTGAGTCAAGCTTTACAGAGCCTGAGTTTGGCCTGAAAATTTAGAATGGTTTGAGTATATTTTGGATCAGACTTGAACTTGCTACATGGGCCCTACTTATATTGAAACTCAACCCCCACCCTCTCTCTTACTTATTTCCTCTTTCATTTATTTATTTATTTTTTTGACATAATTAATTTATTGGTACTGACTAATCTGATTTAAATTAACTGTCAAATCTATTAGGAGACAAATTCTTCCAATATCTTTGTTTTTCATTTTCAAGACTCAAATTGATTGTTGTCACTTGACCAACATGACGAACAAGACATTTGTCTTTCATTTATCATTAAAATATTAATATTTTTTCTTTGTTCCATGGATTTTTTAATTATTTATCATCATCTATTCTTCACTTGATTATCATCATAATAGATAGGTCCTTCAAAAAAATAATCTGTACCTAATTGAAAAAAAAAAATTTCGATTCATAAATAAGTATTATATATATTTATGTTATCAATTAAACAAGCAGCGATGAATAAGCAAAAGAAAAAAAAATTATAAGAGCCATTTTCATCTATCAAAATAATATTGCGAATTAAACATCTTTTTATATAAATATTGGTGGCCTTTTTCACTTTTTGATCCTAAGCCCTTCATTTAATTTTTCATTTTTTTCTAACTATATATATCTCATTACAATTGAGCTAGATACCACAATATAGAATATTCTTTTTCTATATATTAGAAGATTATGGTAGCATTACTGCAAAAAGATTTATTCTGTAATATCTATTGAAAAATGAGTAATTTTTTTTTTTGTCCTGAGCTTGATCCACTCTTAGTATTCAGAATTTTGCTCTGACTAATCTACGCTGAGTCACGGTCGAGTCTTTATTCGGAAGGAACTCTCCCAACATCGTTTTTACTACTATCAAAACTCGAATCCGAGTACTTGATGATAGGTTATAATACTCTTTCTACTAGACCAACGAAACGTCGGTGAAAAATGAGTTATTTTAAAATCATCATTGTAGGTATTGAAATTTATGAATCTGTGATTGTTTGATCATTAATCAATGATTATTATTTCTTATGAGATTAAAATATAAAAAGATTGAACTGTGAAATAATGATCCACTCGTCACAAATCCTATAAATAACAATACTCATGAAAACTCTAAAAAAAGTTCTTGAAAAATGAGTTTAGTAATAAATTTATGAAGTTTGAAGCCTCACTCTATCTTCTCTGCAGATATTATAACAATCGCATAAACCACGAAATGCATTGGTGTGCGTCCGAAGCACCGAGGCCCTCAAGGCATGTCGAGGCTGTCACATAAATGACTTAATTTACAAGCTCAAGGTCTTCAAATTCTTTTAATTCATAAAACAACAAATCTGTATGTAATAATAATAATAATAATAATAATAATAATAATAATAATAATAAAATAATAATAATAATAATAATAATAATACTTAACCACAATGGAATTAAATTTAGTGATAACAAAGGGAGGTACAAGCACAAAAGCGACTTCTATTCACCCATGACCAGCTGGGAACTGCTAGCATGCATGAAAGTCACCCCAATATACCAATAAATGGAAAAGTAAGAAAATCAAGCAAAATAGGAGGATTTATCCTTTATATCACTCCTTTTGCTCAAATAAACCTAAAAAAAAAAAAAAAAATTATTTATTTTTTTTTAGCTAGAAAATTTGAAGATAGTATCCAGGAAAAATGGTTTATTTTCCTCAAGCCGGAAAAAGATTTTTTTTTCCCTGGCATTGCAAAAAATGGGCATTTTTTATTTCTGGGGCAGTGATCATTTTTTTTTTCCCGATCTGACAAAAAATTATTATATTTTTTTTGAAAAATTTGAAAATAGATCATTGTCCGATATAAAATGTTCCATTACTATTAGACCCATCTCCCTATTATTCTCATGTCTAGGGTAATCCAATTCTGTGAACCTCACTTTGTTGAAAATTTTTTAATTAACTATGCATGGAGAAGCAAAAGCTAATGTTAACTAATATTCAATCCTCTCATAATTAATTCTAAGTTACAAAAATTTTATAACAAGCTATGATCGTTGCAACTTCTTCTCACCTGCTCTATTAAAAAGCAACCTTCCAACCTTCCAATTCCAAAGATAAGTGGTATTGTGTGGTATGGAAAAAAAAAAATGCTTTGGCACCCTATTAATATAAAATCTCCTCTACATATTCCATGAAGATTTGACTTCTTTAACTGCATGTAGCTAGGAGATAGTAGGACGTCCGCTCTAATACAAAGCAACCTTCCAATTCCTAGGATGATTGGTATTGTGTGGTATGAAATCTCTCATTAAAAAAAAAAAAAAAAAGAAAAGCTAATGCATTGTCACAGACAATGACCTTATTAAAATAAAATCTCCTCCACATGTTATAAGGTGATTTGACTTCACTGACTATCAACCTTCCAATTCCAAGGACCATGGATGGTATTGTGTGGGATGAAATCTTTAAAAAAAATGAACGTAATGGTAAACAGTGACCCTATTAAAATAAAATCTCTTTCACATGTTCTATGGCAATTTGACTATTCTAATTGCATGTAACTACAAAATGGTAGACCCCCACTATGTTACAAAGAAACCTTCAAATTCCAAGAATTATTGATGGTATCATGTGGTATAAAATCTCACAAAAAAAACGAATCTACCAAAAGTTAATATATTTTTCCTGGAAAAATTGAAAATAGAGCACTGTCCAATATAAAAAGTACCATACTTCTAGATCCATCTCTTTTATTGGGTTATGCGTCATTTCCCAAAAAATTCCTGCAGATGGTTCTTTTCTTTTTTTTTTTTTTTTTTTTTTTTAATTCCCAGAATGGTGATTTTGAGATCCGATCTTGCTTTATGAGAGTGAGATCACAGATCTCGTTTTTATTTTTTTTATAAATTTTTAAAATTTTTAAAGTTTTATAAAATTTTAAATTTTTATAAAATTTTAAAATTAATTAAAAATTAAATACTAATTAATATTATTAAAAATTAATTAAAAATTATAAACAAATTAATAAAAAATAAAAATTAATTAAAATTTAAAAAATTTATTAATTAAAAAAGAAAACATATAATTAATAAAAAATTAATCAATAAATTTTTATTAATTAACTGTAAAAAGAATTTCAAATGAGGCATACTTTTATTACGAAAAATAGATCACTGGTCTACAAACTATCACCGAAATCTGAAAATTCAACCTTCCATGGATTTTAATTTCTTTCTTTATAATAAATATTTTCTTAAAAATTTAAACTATCTCGCTTTTAGAAAGCGAGATCCGTGATCTCGTTTTCAGAAAGCAAGATCCTGGATCTCAAAATCACCATTCCGGGAAATTATAAAAAAGAGACCCCATTTGTGGAATTTTTTTAAGAAATGATCCATTTTGGGAAATAACTCTCTTTTATTTTCATAACCAGGGTAATGAACCTTGCTTTGTTGAAAATTTTGAAATTAACTACACATGAGGAAACAAAAGCTAACATTAATTAATATTCAATCCTCTCGCAATTAACTCTAAGTTACAAAAATTTTATACCAAGCTATGATTGTTGCAACTTCTCACCCGCTCTGGTGCAAAGCAATCTTCCAATTTCAATGATCATTGATGGAATTGTGTGGCATGAAATCTCTCAAAGAAACAAATGTATTGACACAAATAGTGATCCCATTAAAATACAATTTTCTCCACATGCTCTATGGTGATTTGACTTCTCTGATCGCATGAAATTAGAAGATGGTAGGACACCCCCCACTAGTACAAAACAACCGTCCAATTTCAAGATTCATGGATAGTATTATGTGGTATGAAATCTTTCAAAGAAATAGGCGTATTGGTACAAATGTTGGTCCTATTAAAATAAAATCTCCTTCACATGTAGCTAAAAGGTGCTAAGACACACACTCTAATACCAAGCAATCTTCCAATTCCAAGAAGATATTTTGTGATATAAAATTACTCAAAAAAACCAACGTATTGACATAAACAAGGATCCTATTAAAATAAAATCTTCTCCATATGTTATAAGACGATTTGACTATTTTAATGGCATGTAGCTAGAAAATAGCAGGACACCTACGCTGGTAGAAAGAAACTTTCTAATTCTAAGAATCATTGATGGCAATGTGTGACATGAAATCTCTTAAAAAAAATCAATGTGTCGGCACAAACACCAATTCTATTAAAACAAAATCTCCTCCACATGTTCCGTGAAGATTTGACTATTCTGACCGCGTATGGCTAGAAAATGGTGGACGAAAACTCCTAAGCACCGGCAGTGGGCCGGGTGTACCTGGGTAAGAATAAGAAATTTGTCCTACTTTCGAAATTCCTAAGATGAGTACATTGGGGTTTCCTAGTCCTGCTGCAACTGGATTTCTTCTGGTGTTCCACAACCACATTGTTTGGGTCTCTTAATTTTACCTGCAACTCCATTTGTCAAAAGAAAAGAAATTAAAAAAATAATAATAATAAATTATCCGATGTGCTCACCCATACGGTGCTTTCCACTTACCTTTGTAAATTTATAATATACACATCTACATTACTTGTTATAGTGGTTACAAACACCATTATACTCATCATAATGACTATTATACTTATTGTAACACTTATTGTAACAGTGGCTACAAGCACCACTATAATTATAAGTGTCCCAATTTAAATTTAAATTCAAATTCAAATACAAACGAGACTAATTATGCTTTCTATTAAGAAAACAATTCAACTCATTACACAACTATTAAATCAATCAAGTTGGTTTAATACTCCAACCTAGGATTTCTCTCCCCAAAGGGTGTGGGTTCATATGTTTTCATCCACATGTCATGATGTCTAGGCACCACATTAGAAATGAATGGATTTATGCCAATTCAGTGGGTCTTGAAGGACTATGCGAGCTTCGCTTGGGTTCACAAATCATTAGAAATGAATGGGTCAAGGTATGCCCTTTAATCATTAGAAATGGAGAACTAATAATTAAATGGTATCAGGAGAAATTTTTGCCTACCATCTCAAGCTAAATGCTATCAGAGTAATCAAATCGTGGATGAACGGTGTTATATTGTATTATGGCCACAGTCTGTGCCATTTTTTTGGTTTCTTTGAGAGACTTCATACGACATAATACCAACAATGATCCTCGGAAGGTTGCTTTGTATCAAAGGAGGTCAGAAGAAGCTGCAATGATCATTTCTTAACTTAAACTCTTTTTATTTCTATGTCACTTATGCGAGGGTTGATTCTTTAGTTAATGTCAGCTTTTGCTTCTCCAAACCAGTTAATTTAAAAAATTTTCAATAAATAGTAAACATTACATATTTTTTCACATATATTTTTCGAATTATATTTTGAATCAAAATTCAATTTTATTTTGAAAAGTGGAAAATTTTGATAAACTATTAAGTTGCAAAACTCTCTCTCTCTATTCTACTTCTGCAGTTGATCTGTATTGCTTCTACAGTAGATCTTTCTTGTTTAGTCTTTGAGATTTGGTCAGCATTCTAAAAACTCTCTCTCTCTCTCTCTCTTTCTCTCTCAAGAGTCTGGGATTCTGTGGTTCTTCGAAATGTTGGTATTTTTCTTTTTCCACATTTCTACATTTTTCTTCTTTTTCCATTTCGAAGCATCCAACAACATCTGAGATCTTATTTTTTTACATATAGGAGTAGTGTTATTTTGGTAAATATGAGAAAACCTACAGTAAATTTATCCATTAAAAGAATTTAAAAGGGGCTCCCGTTTTTACCCATTAAAAGATGAGGCAAATATTATAATACTATAAAAATTATATTTATAAAAATACTAAGTAAAATTTTTGGATTCTTGCAAAAATTCTACTTTGGATTCTTGCATCCTGTTTTTTGTTATGCTTGCAACATGTTTTTTTCTTTTTTGTTATGCTTGCAACCTGTTTCTCTGTCGCCTCTTTGGATTTATACAATCTCCAAGGCATTGGAGGTGTAGAACACAGTTGAAATTATTTGTAAAATTTTTTAATTTGTGCTGCTTTCAACTAAATGTTATCAAGATCTTGACGAACGACGCGTTTTTGTTGTGCACTCTATTCCTTTATTCGCCTTGTGCGCTGATATTTTGTGCAGTATGTGATACTTTGTTTGCTTGTCAGGTTGGGCTTGCACATCTTTGTACCGAATCTTCATTGGACCTATTTTTTTCTTGCTGCTTTGCTTTGTGCTGTTTTGTGCTTCTAATTGAAGGTACAAACCTTCATTGAGAGTCTTTCACGGGGTATGTAATATTCTATTTATTTTAGTTATTATGTTAATTACTTGTTTCTCAGCTTCTTTTAATTTGATAGTTTATTTATTATTTTTTGTTGGATATATGTTAGTGTTTTGCTTTAGATGTTGTCGATGACTGTTGGCATTGCAAAGATTGCTTTGGTTTGACTTTAGTTGTTGATCGACAAACATTACTAGAAAATCGACTTTCACCTACTTAACGATGGATTATTATCTGTCAGTAGTAATTAGCAATACAAATCAACTTTCACCCACCATTTTTTTTTTATTTTTTATATTTTTATCACTATCATTATATTATTATTAATTATCCTAAACCAAACTTACCATTATCATAAAAAAATAAAAAATAAATAAAATAAAAATACAAAATAAATAAAAATAAAAATAGGAGGGTGGTTCCACCGTGCATGTGTCGCGGTGGAACCGCCCCTTTTTTGTTTTTAATTATTTTGTACTTTGTACTTTGTATTTTTTTGTTTTTTTATTTTTTGTGCTTTTATTACTATTATTTTATTACTATTAATTACCCCAAAACCAAACTTACCATTATTATAAAAAAATACAAAATACAAAATACAAAATTAAAAAAATTAAAAATAGGAGTTATTCTTTTTTTGGTTTTTATCTTTTGTTTTTTTTAATTATTTTATATTTTTATTACATATAATATTATCTTCTTATTAAATATAATTTTGTATTTTTATTAAATATTATTTTGTGTTTTTATTAAATATAATTTTTTGTTTTTATTAAATATAATTTTATATTTTTATTAAATATAATTGTGTGTTTTATTAAATATACTTTTGTATTTTCTATTTTTAATAAATTAGGATATTGTTTTTTTATTAAATATAATTTTATATTTTTATTGAATATAATTTTGTATTTTATATTTTTTATTAAATTAAGGTATTGTTTTATTAAAAAAAACATCAACAAACAAACTAATAAAAAAATAAAAAATAAAAAATAAAAAAAGACCAAAAAAAGGTTAAAAGTAAGGGGTTCCACCGTGCATGTGGCGGTGGAACCGCCCCTTTTGAATTTTTTTTATTATTTTATGTTTTTTATTTTTTATTCTTTTGCTTTTTATTTTTTTATGTATTATCATTATATTATTATTATTTACTCTAAACCAACTTTACCATGATCATAAAAAATAAGAAAATAAAAAATAAAGAATAAAAGTACAAAATTAAAAAATTAAAAATAGGAGGGCGGTTCCACCGTGCATGTGTCGCGGTGGAATTGCCCTATTTATTTTTTGGTTTTCTCTTTTATTTTTTAATTATTTTATATTTTTATTAAATATAATTTTATGTTTTAATTAATTATAATTTTGTATTTTTATTAAATATAATTTTTTTATTAAATATAGTTTTAAGTTTTTATTAAATATAATTTTGTGTTTTTATTAAATATAATTTTATGTTTTTATTAAATATGATTTTTTATTTTTATTAAATATTATTTTGTGTTTTTATTAAATATAATTTTATATTTTTTAAATATACTTTAATGTTTTTATTAAATAAAATTTTATATTTTTTTAAAATTAGAGCATTCTATTTTTAATATTGAAAGTTAAAAATAAAGTATAGAAATAGAAAAAAATAAACTAATAACGCAAAAGTGATTGTGCCTCGATATCTCTCTCTTACACCCAAGTGGTGTAGGCGGGCGGGTGGGGTCCGGGGCAGGGCCGGCACATGTGCATACGTGGGGGCAGGTCTGCTGGGTTAAGTCGAGTCGGTCTCTCAAGCACGTACACTTCGACTCTTGCGCACTTCAGCGACAGATTAGTAGTGGAATGGATTATTAACGATGGGTTTTTCCGTCGCTAATTAGTGCGACGAATTAGCGATGGAATGGATTATTAGCGACGGTCGCTAATTAGCAATGCATTAGCGACGCAACGGATTATTAACGACGGAAATACCAATTTTTCTTGTAGTGAATGGTTTTGACAATCCAAGGCCTTGTAATGCTTCCTTGGGCCGGCCTAAGGTCAAGCCTTGGTCAACCTGAAGCCTCCTTGGGTTAACCCGAGGCTATGTTTTGGTCGATCCAGGGTCTTCTTGATCAATACGACGGTGTATGGAAATAGATCAATCGTATTTCCTTTTTATTATAATATTTTTATTATGATATGATAGTGTATTATGATAAGATACTCTTAAATATATATATGTATATATATTTTTTTGCTCGGATCATTTTTTATTAAGATCTTTCTTTTTTATTTTTTACCTTTTTTTTTTTCATTCAAGCATTTTCTCTCTTTTTTTCATTCTAATTTTTCTTTTTTGTTCAATTTTTTTTTTTTTTTATTCACTTGCTGTGAGCGATCTACCTTGCACGGGTAGACTGAAGAAGAAAGGGACGATCTTGATGATAGTTCCAAAAAATGCACACATAAAAGTATAACCATTAGAAAACAACATTTCTTTTTTCCTTCCCCGCACTGCCCCTCAATTTCGTGCTTCATACTCCCATCACATATTCTTCAAGTTTTTTTTTTTTTTTTACCAATTTTTTTATATATTTTGAGTTTTCTTTTTAAGACTTAAATTGAGACTCTAAATCTTTAAATTTTTTAAGATTGATCCGAATCCCATTTGATCTTAAAATTTAAAATTTTCTAAATTTGTTTCAAAGTTAGTGAAATAATCTATTATAATAACTTAAATCAAAACTTTAATGTTTTTGATTGATAAATTATAATTGTTTTTAACTAATTTTTTTACGGCACACACAATGTGTGGTGTGTCCATCGCCAACTAGTTCTTCCAAAACTTTCTCAATCTATTTGTCTCTCTCTCTCTCCCAAAATCAAAGTTCAATAAATACTACAAAAAAACATACATTTAGCGACGAGTTTTACGACAAACAAAAGTTTAACTCCAATTAACAACAAATTTTTCAAAAGAAAATGAGTTCTAGTAAAAAACTCCTTTATAAGTCAACTTGTATCTTATGATACCATGTGAGAATCGTTAAATTAATCTTTAGATAGGAGTAATGTTGGTTTTTTTTTTTTCCTTCGTCTTTAAAAAATTAATGAGTTTTGAGAAAATTATATTGATTAAAATTTAACATATATATATTAGAAAATATATATTAGTTTTTAGGATCAGATCAATTTTTAAAAATATTGTCTATATTAGAATAAATTAATAATGGATTTGATTTTAAATATTTAATTTTTTTCTATTTTCAGATTTGTAATATTATTTTTATATAAATTTAATTTATTATAATATTTGTTTGTTTACCAAATATTATTCAATAATAAAGGTATCACTTGCTTTATATTAATCTAAAGTAATATTTTTAACTAATCATCGATTCTCGTGTTTAAACCATTAATTTATTATATAAATAAATTGGAAATTTGCAATAATGGATCAACAAACAGCATTATCACTAGTGGGTAACAGTAGAACATAAAGAAGCTGCTAGCAATATAAAGAAGAATAGAAAGAAGCTGCTTGCAATATAAAGAAGCTGCTAGCAATAACAAGAGTGGCAATAGCGAGTGCCAAGGAATGGCCTAACACTGCATACATGCCTGTCATGAAAGCAATAACCATTGCAGCACTAGCCAACATCAGAAGTAGAGCAGCAGAAGTCACAAACCACCACACTTTTGCCAATTTTTCCCATTCATAGGGCATTGTCATGATAAAGTGCATAAACACCGCAGAAGTAGACAGCGCCATAGCTATTGTATCAGATACCACAAATGCCTGGAAAGCCGTTTTATTTGATAGGATTGCCATCCCTTGGTTTGGACCCTCATTGCCATCATAACCACCTGGCACTGTGAAGCCTGCTGCAAAGGTTACGGTTGCAATGAGTGCAGCCACTATTAAGTGAGTGTCACCCACTCTTTTTAGAGATTCCTTTCTTTATATTTTCATAGTAAAATAGTAAAAGAGTTTTTTTTTTTTTTTTTTTTTTTCTCCAATCCGACTTCACATGATTTGCTCGTGAAATTGGGCAATCCTTGCAAGATACATCTGCTAATCATGAATTTTGCAAATTGAATTGCACAAAAAAATAATAACAATAAAGGAATTTAGTTATATGCATACCTCTTTGTCTTTTGCTTCAGATGAAATTTGGATGTCAAGGGCAGTCAAATGTGCATTGTTAACTGCCTCCATATCAACTTTAGGGTGTGTTACGAGCTCAGGATTATAGTTTGCCGATGCTGCAAGCAAATGAAGGGGTGTGTTCCCACTTACATCTTCCTCATTTATAAGGCTACCAATCAAGGGATTTTGCAGTATGTCGGAGACAACGGAATTTTGCCCTTTCACTACGGCAACATGTAGTGCATTTCGCCTTTTTTCATCTACCATCTCAATGCAATCAGGGCATTTCGCGATTATTTTTTTTAGCGAATGCCAAGAACCCCAGGTAGCTGCAACATGAAGGGCTGTCATGCCCTCCTTGTCCTTGAGGTAAGCCACAGATTCATCATATTCCAATAGCTGAATTATAATCAAACGCCTATCAAAGTATGCAGCCCAGTGAAGTGAAGTCCAACCATGTTCATCAGCTTCCTTCACTAGAAGTGGCTTTTTCCGCAGTATATCTTTTATCATGTCTACAAAACATTAATATAAAACAAATTAATTATGACAAGTCACTTGATTGATAATGAAGACAAACATTTAACTATTCCTATATTGTCAAAATTATGTTACGGAAAAATGCCTTTTTATTAGGATGAAGGATTTAAGAAGGGGGTAAAATTATGGTGATTGGAGTTCTTCCATTTCAACATCTGATCTAATTGAGCATTTTATTCTTCTAGGGTAATATTTTCCCAGAAAAAAGCATGCGACTCAAACATGTTCTAGGTTTGGATTGGTACAAATATAATGCTATATAAAAGAGCCAAAAAAAAAAAAAAATCATTAAGTAGCGGCATGTGGCGACGGCGAGAGAACAAGTTGCTCATAAAATTTTATTTACTCATGACTACCATGCCAAGTGGTGGCTTGTCATCCAGCCTTGGATTCATTAGGATAATGATTAGGATCATGTTTATGATTGTTGGAAAATTGTGTGGTCTGTCTACATGGATTGACCCGGCCCGAACTCATTTTATTTAAATTTGAATTTTAATCAAGGGAGAGAATGAAGGGGAGGGAGTGGTTATCGGAAACCACCCACAACTCCCTCTCTCCCTTAAGCTCGTTGCCTTAAAAATAATAATAATAATAATAAATAAATGTCTCTTCATTTTTGAAAAAGCATATGTACGTAAAGAAAGCAAAAGGGAGAACATACTAGCTTTGGAAGTGTGAGGAACAGAGAGAGCTTCTTCCAACATCAAGAAAAATAAGAGAAGGTTGATCATTGATTTCACTAAAAACGCATTTGAATTGTGAATAAGAGAATGTGATTCGATTTTGTTATATGTTCTAGATCTAGAATATCCAATAGTGATTCTAACCCAATTTAAGTCAAACAATTTTATGACTGAGAATTTTAATTGTTGGTATGTTTAGATTTTCAATGATCAAATCTGCTTATTAGCTATGTCGCATAGAGAGGTTTCCTGTATTAAGATTACGAGTTTTAATCCAAGGAAGCACATTCTGATGGATAAAGACCATCAGGAACTTCTGAAAATTGAGGGACTTGTGCTTTGCCATAAGCCTTAGATGGAATAGATGTGCAAATCTATTATACATTACCTTTATCATTATGCCACACCGCTCCGTGTAGAGCCGTTCTTCCCTTTGGTCCATCATGAGCTGGCGATTTACAAGCTTCTAAGATAGCATGAACCAACTCTCGGTACCCTCTCTATGCAGCCATATACAGAGGAGTTTCCCCTGCATTATTTCCTACATAGGGAAACTCGGAGTCTTCCTCAAGCAAACACCTAACCACTTCAAGGTGACGGTTTCTTACAGCCTCGTGCAAGGCTGTATTCTTCTTGTTATTAGTCACTCTTAACAAATCTCTGACTGTTCCAGCTTCTATCTCAAGCTCCTCATTAAGTACCTTTGCAGCTGCAACAAGTGCTTTTACCACATCATTATGTCCCTCCCTAGCTGCAACATGAAGTGCAGTCTCACCCTTCAAGTTTTCATGTTTAAGTAATGATGGGCAGGCCTTGAGAATCACTTCGACTCGTTGAATTTTGCCCAATTCAGCTGCAATGTGGAGAACAGTGTTTTTTTTTTGGAGTGGTTTGGGAGTCAAGTTGCCTCTCTTGCTCAAGCATTTGAGTGTTTCCTTCAATGACTGCTTTGTATAGACTTGGATCCATTCTTGAAACTTCCATTTGTCGAACCAACGTTATTGCCTTATCTGAGCTCTCCGTGTAAACTGATCCAATTGGACCGAGAATATTGGGTTTAAATTCTTTGCCCCATGGGCCCTACTTATTTAAACTCAACCGAATCCCTCTCTATTATTCCTTTTTTTTCCCTTGTTGACCGGTCTATATATATGATAAGTAATTTATTAATTTTGAATAATTTAATTTGCATAAATTATTAATCATATTAAAAATAAACTTTTCCGACATCTATTTTTTTTTTCAAAACTCAAATCTAAAAATTTAGTTAAAGAAAGTCAATACTCCACTGGATTAACAAAACATTTTTATTAATATATCAATATTTTTTATTTAATTGATGGATTTTTTAATTATTTATCATTATCTATTCTTCACTTGATTATCACCATAATTATCACCATAATTAACAGGACCATTTTTTAAAAATCTGTGCCTAATTGAAAAAAAAATCTAGTTCATAAAGAAGTGTTATATATACTTATGTTATCAATTAGACAAGCAATGGTGAATAAGTAAAAAAGAAAAAAAAATATAATAGTCAGTTTCATCTATCAAATAATACTGTGAATTAAACATCTTTTTACATAAATATTGTTAGTCTGTTTTGCTTTCATTTAATCTTTTTTATTTATTTTTTTTAAACTATATCTCATTACAATTGAACTAGATACCACAACATATAATATTCTTTTTCTATAAATGAGAAGAATATGAATTTTGATAGAAAACCTATTTTCACTAGTCAACGAGCATTTTTTTTAGCAAAGGAATTACTCCCTCTGTCACATTTTGTTTGTCCACTATTCTTTTTTGAAATGTTTTAAAATATTTGTCGATTTAATATTTGAAACGCCTCAAAATTCTAAATTTCCTATTATGTCACTTTGAAATGGTGACCCATTCCTTTGAATTCATTTGTTGATATTTTCTCAAGATAATTACTAATCAAGTAGAGTGTTTCAATTCAAAAAGGTAATATGGTAGCATTACTGTAAATTTGGATTGAATTGAATAAACCTTCTTTTTTTCTTCCATTCATTTTTTTTTTTTTAACATAGAGTCACTAGACAGACCATGCCACGGTTGATTTACAGTTGGACAGTTGTTTAAAAGAAAAACAGATTAATTTAAATAAAATACCATCTGAATATTTAAATCACCGGTCAACAAGGTTCAACCGCAATTTTTTAATAAAACTAATCAATTTGCACTCAATTATCAAATACAAAAAAATTTGCTAAAATTTAATTTATTAGACTTTAGATAAAAGAGTATTTAATCATTTTAAAATATAAGATATTAAAAAGAAAAACTTTTACAGATTAAAATCCTTAAAAATTTCTTTAACTCTATCGTTTTGTCCCCTCCTTCCCCGTCTCTTCCCTCCACTCCCTCAATCTCTCAAACTAGACTAAATTTATTGTTTAATATAAATTTTAAAGTTGATTATTTATTTTATATTTAATAAAATTTTATTTTTAAATCTTTATATGGAAATATAAAATTAATATATATTTATTTTAAAAATAATTTTATATATTTTTAATTATTATTAAAAAATCAATAGTTCAATCACATTAATCCATGATTAAGTGAGTTGAATCATAATATTAAAATTCACGAGTTGATATACAGTATGATTCTTATAATATTGATGAAACTATAAATATATATATTTATAAAAATTTAAATATTAGATAAAAAATATTTAAAGAAGAAACCTTTACGACTCAAATATAACCTATTCAATTCTTTATTCCATTCAAAGAACAGAATAAACTTTTTTGTTCTTTATTCCATTCAATTCTTTATTCCATTCAAAAGGGATTAGACGATAAATTAAGCCAGTACCAAAAAGTTGAGTTCGATGCGACAACTCACTTACAGCATATATAACAAATTCTTTATTATATATTATTAAAATATATTTGATTTCTCCAAGAAAATGGGATCAAAAGTGCTCATCTCTCAAATATTTCTCAACTCTCACATCTCACTTCTCTTTTCCATGCCGGCCTCCCACCATTTCACAAAAACATATATAGATATAAAAGACATACTTACATCAAATCATAAACCATTAAATCACTAAATATAAATGAATCACAGTTGTCCGACAAATGAAATATTTAATAGAGATGGAAGTGACCTTGCGTTTTTGCCAGAGGGACGGTTTTATGACAATTCATTTGTGGGGGGCAAGGTATGTCCTTTAGTCATTAGAAATGGAGAATTGATAGGTAATATTATTAAATCTCTTAATTAATAGACAGTTAACATAGTTTGGTAGATAAAAGTATTATATTTTTTAATTAAATTTAAAATTTAAAATTTAAAAATAAAAAATATTATGTAAGAGAGCTTTTTATATTGAATCCGATAACACTTGAATCGAATTTAATTAAAATACAAACCTAAATATCCACTGTTATAAAAAAAAAAGTAATTGAGAACTATTGTTAATAGGTATTTGTTAGGACCAACCCAGAATAAATAGAAAGTTAACCGGAGAGCTTTTTGATAATCCAATAGACAAATAACAAAAGACAGAATTTAAATAAATAGGGAAAATAAAATAACAGAATTTAAATAAAGAAAAAAGATAAAATTTATGTGATTTGGTTAAATAGACCTACATCGATAGGCGAGAGAGGAGCAGAATTTTCACTAATAAAGAATATTACAAATGACTTAGAAAATTGTTCCTAAACCCCAAATAATCACCATTCAAAAGAGATAATAAAATGAGATTTTAAAAAATCGCAATACATTTTATTAACTAAAATAATGGTTTTAAACCATAACCAAAGCTATCTATATATAGTTGCAAACTTGGACGTAAACTCTATAACCAACCAATGTGGGATGGGGTTCATGTACTTGGCAAAGGGGAGATCCACTCTTCAAGTAATAGATGTGGGACAAAAAACAAAGGATGGGTGAGTCATCTAACAAATCTCCACTATGATGAATCTCAACATTAGCAAATAATAGATTTGTTCCACCTTTTTCATAAAAAATATCAATGAGCTAATCAATAGTAGCAAATAATAAACAAAACAAATCCAAACACTGTTTGAATTTATAGATTGAATGAGACTTCATAAATAAATCCACAAATGTCGTCTGAATCGCAACATTAGCAAATAATAGATCTGCTCCACCTTTTTCACAAAAAATGTCAATGGACGAATCAATAGCAGCAGATAATAAACAAAACAAATTCAAGCACTGATTGAATTTGTAGATTGAATGAGACTTCATAAACAAATCCGTAAAATTATTGTCTGAACTCGAACAAACGATCGCACACACCATACTGCCAACTATAGTAAAATATAGAATCTGTGTCAAAACCTCCTCTTCAAATGATTGAACAACAAATAGCTGAAAAATGCTAACAAACGGAGTATTCACAAACTTAGCATTTTTCATGCCAAAATTTTCAAAATAATTATTCTGAGTCAAGAATAATTCTCCAATTCTGTGATCTCCCTTAATTTCCAAATCAAGAATCTTCTTAACTGCTCTTAAACTTTTTATAACAAATTTATTGTTTAACTACAATTTCAAAGTGAATATTTTTAACAAATTTTTGATAACAATAAGTATGTTAGCAATATAAGATAGTAAATAAATAAATGTCTCATCACTTAAATTTCGGATGAAAACAAAACTGTCAAATATGTTTTTTAAAATAACCATCAATGAAAGTCAATAAATATTTGATACATTCTTTAAACTTAACATAAAATGGTCTCCATAAATCTGAACAAATATCAAAATTAGACACTAATGATGAGGTTGCAACTAAATCAATAACAGTAAATCCCTGCAAAGAATACAATTTACCAGACCTGCAAGTTTTCATAATAACAAGAGCATTATAAAATACATTCATAACTCCACATTCAACTGTGTATCTGCACCCAAAAGTCTCTAAAGTATCTAAAGAGATGAGATTTTTTTTCAAATCATGAACATTCATAAGTAGAAAACAAATTTTTGTTGGGACACATATGATAAGAACAAACCGAATTCAAAATCTATTCATTTTTAGATCTTATCCTGTCATCAATTATATAAAAAATATTTTCATTTTCCTCATCTATCACAACATTAGTCTCGGCAATAATAGTGTTTTTCTTACCAAATTTTTCCTTTTACTTATTTTTCAATTTAAAGCAATTGGACTTAGTGTGTCTCTAATTTGTGACAATAATTGTACATTAAATTTTTATGCTTAGATTTACTATTCTCAAATTTTCTTTTCTCAATTCTACTCTTAATAACCAAGTAATCAGCTTGACTACTATTAATTTTCTCAGTAATATCTCTATCAATCTACTCCTTAGATTTTAATGCGAATTTTATTTTCTAATACGAAATTGTTTCTTTACCATAAATTATAGTATCACGAAAATATTTTAAGGATTGAGGAAGAAAATATAATAACCAAAAAGCCTTATCCCCATTATCAATTTTCGAATCTATATTCTTCAAATCCATAATAATTAAATCAAATTTATCAATATGAGAGAGTATAAATGTACCTTCTGCCATACACAATATATACAAATTTTGTTTCAGATAAAACCTATTCTCAACTATTTTCTTCATATACAAATGCTTAAATTTATCTGACATAGCTTTAACTGTAGTTTTCATAGCTACCTCCAGCAAAATTTCATCAGAGAGATTCAAAATAATCTCAAATCTCACCCTTTTATCGATCGCAACAAATTCTGAATTGTCATATTGGTTGATTTAGTCTCTACTCCCTGTAATGTCAAATCAACTCCATCCTGTACTAAAATAACATCTTAAGTTGCCACATACCGAAATTGACATTTCTGTTAAATTTCTCGACCACAATTTTTGTTATTGTCATGTTTTTAAAAAATAATTGTCTAAAAACTTTCTCAAAATAGGTAAAATAATTCTGATACCAGTTTGTTAGAACTGACCCCAGACAAATAATAAGTTAATCAAAAGGTTTTTTGACAACCCAATAGACAAATAATAAAAGATAAAATTTAAATAAATAAAAAAATAAAATGATAAAATTTAAATAAGAGATAAAAATTTACGTAATTCAATCAAATAGATATAAGTGTATCAGCTCAAATAGATATAAGTGTATCAGCAAAAGAGGAGTAAAATTTTTACTAATAAAAAATCCTAAAAATTTTTACTAATAAAAAATCCTAAACTTCAAATGATCACGAGATAGCAAGATGAAATTTTAAAAGATTACAATAAATTTTATTGACCCACTGAAGCTGACGATGATTTTAAACCATAAACAAAGTTATCTATATATGGTTGTAAACTTGGACATTGTCTCGACAACCAACCAATGTGGGATGGGGTTCATGTACTTGGCAAAGGGGAGATGCACAAGTAATCGATGTGGGGACAAAAAGCAAAAGATGGGTGAGCCATCTAATAGTATTCGCAAGAAATTTTGGGCTACCATCTAAAGCTACATGCTATCAGAATAATCAAATAGACACTGAACCGACAAACGGCATTATATTTTTATTATGGATGCAGTTTGTGCCACTTTTTTGGTTTCTTTGAGAGACTTCAATGATGCTCCTCGCAAGGTCGCTTTGTATTGAAGGAGGTCTGAAGATGCTGCAATGAACTTTGCTTAGCTTAAAACTCTCTTGTACTTTTATGTTACTTGTAAGGGTTTATTATTTGGTTAATGTGAGGATTGATTCTTTGTAATTTTATGTTACTTGCAGCTTTTGTACTCAGTATTTTTATCTTTAGTTGCGTACTTTTATGTATTTATGCTACTTGTTACTTTTATACTTTGTACTTTTATCTTCAGTTATGTCCTTTTAGGTTACTTGTGTGAGGGTTGATTCTTTAGTTGATGTCAATTGTCAGCTTCTGCTTTTTCAAACTAGTTAATTTGAAAATTTTTCAATGAATTGTAAATATTATATATTTTTCGAATATATTTTTTGAATAATATTTTGAATTAAAACGGAAATTTTTGACAAACTATTAAGGAGAATTTTTATATTTTTATTCGTGCAAAGAGATTTCAAATAACTAGACTTTGTGAATTGATATTATAGAATTGTTTGTTAGGAACTTAACTGAGAAGGATCAAACATTTTAGCTATGTGACCACAGGTCTAAAGAAGAGTTGTTGGCAAGGCTATGAGTAATTTTTTGATTAAGCAGATAGTTTTGATTATCAAATTCTCTTTAATCGAATAATCAGATATTTTATTTTCTTAATTAGAGATTTTGAGAATGAAAAAAAAAATTTATAAAAGTCAACATTTTAATGGATCTTATAATACTCAAATTGAATTAATAGAATAAAATCTAAATATCAATCGATAAAAAAAAAGGTAGAATCGAACAATAATTGGGCTGGGTTTAGACAATACTTTTGAAACTGAAATCTTAAATTCAGCATGGCCGGAAATCACTTAGGGCTGGGCGGCTTGCCGTGTTCGATCATCAGACTCGGTATTCCATTTCAAGCTCTAACTTGAGTATTGCCTGCCCAAAAAATTTATGTGCAACGATTCAAATTGCGCCACCCAGTTGGAAGCTGCTTGACCATTTGATATGTGGATGGTTTTATTTATTTATTTATTTTTTGCGGGGACTCACATTTATTTTTTAACTACAATGTTAGATTTGATTAAATCAGATTCAATTTAGATCAGACTTTTAATAACAAAACTTTTTCGATATTTTTTTTTTCATACATAAGTTTTGAACTCGAGACTTTATTCAAAGGATATCAATATCTAATCATTAAACTAATAAGATATTGATGACCACACTTACTTTTATTATATCTAAAAATAAAAAATAAGTAAATTTATTATAAAAATTTGTTAAAAATGAAAGTTTTCTTAACCCAATCGTGCGAAGGAAAAAAAAATTATGGAAGTAAATTTTGTGAGAGTAAGTTTTATAGGAATCAATTCTATTCCCCAAATTGTAACTGTCTTAATATTTTATTCTAAAGTATAGGAAATTAGTAAATCAGGCAATGGTACTGATGATAAATATAAATAAAGTAGACCATTTTATACTAAAAAAAGAAGGGTATCTTGGAAAAGATTAAGCTCATATATATATTTTTTTTGTATCATGTTTTGGATATCACCTGGTCTGGTGCTTGGAGTTTTGTTTTGATTAATTCAGATCGATCGCTACAGTGGCTCCTTTTCGAAGGGTGGGTCACCCCGCTCCATACACATGAGCACTCGATTCTTCCAGTGGAAGTCAAAACTCGATCATATTTAAAGGTATTTAATCTCACGTCCAATTAAACCAACCCACGTCGGTATTAAACTCTAGCGTTACATGACTTGCTTTGTATTTACCATTATTTTTGTATAATTTATTGTCCATCTATATTTTGTGTTTCTATCGTTTTCTTAGACTATTTATTTTGTTTCTTCAAAAATTTGTAATTCAACAATACTTTTTAAATCTAAAACTTTGATAATTCATATGTATAAAGTGTGGTTTAACACTATAGTGAACGATTGTATATGGTGATCCTATAAACATGGCATAAGTTAAATGGGTTGGTAGCTTTGACCCCCTTTTTTTTAAGTTGTGACGTAAAAAATTTTTAATATTGACATTTTTCTATTTCTTAGACTTTTTTCGTTTTTGAAAGAATTTTAAAATCTTTTGAAATATTAAATTAATTAATATTTATATAAAAATCTTGTTTTATATTTACATATTTTTTATATTTAATAGATTATTTATTTATTTAATTATAATTTTATTTTTATATTATTTATTTTATAATTAATAATTATATATATGAAATTATATATTTTTCAATGTTTACGTGTTTTTATTTTTTATATCTTTAAAAAGCACTATTTCTGTGCATCATTTTCGTATTGTTTTTGTTTCCGAGTAATATTACTTGGCCAATATCCAAATTCCAATAAAATCCATAATATATATATATATATACACACACTAGGTGGGTGTTGATCTTACAAAGTTTTTATTTATATCAAATGAATAATCAAATTTAAAATTTATATAATATATTATTATTAAGTATAATTATTTTTATATAGTACATTAATTATATAATATTTATAATTTTTATAAAAAATCTTTTGTTAATAGCAAATATATCTAAATCTTTTTTTATAAACTAATTCAGTTTTTTAGTATATTTAATCTCTTTTTTATTTATGAATTGAATAATATATATATAAGTATATATATATATTTGAATTTTTTAAAATTATTAATATTTAAATATATTCTTATAAATTTATTATATTTCTTAATTTTCAAATAAATTTTTTAAAAAAATTTTAGTACGATTTATTTTTCACTTAAAACCGTATAGTTACTATTCTTTTTAATACATAAGATTTAAACTTTCTAAGAGAAAATGAATAATATTAATTGAATTATAATTTATTTGTAAGGCATGTAAGTACAGTGTTATATAATAAAAATAAATTTTCTCATAAAATTACTAAATAATTTATAACTATTATTAAGATTTAAAATTATTTTATTAAAAAATTATTTAATATATTTATGACTATATTTTTGTTCTGATTTAAGATTTTATTAAAAATAATTTTTAATTATTATTAAGATTCAAAATTAAATAAAGATTCGCTTTCCCCGGTCAATCCGCATTAGAACTCGAAAACTCAAATCCCTCTCTTCACTGGCCAAAGCTCAAGGGTTCGAGATCAACTATGCGCATTCTACGTCGATACCCCAAAACCCCCAAAATGGCTTATTTACTCGATATTGTGCAATTTCATTCTCAATATCCAAATTAAACTTACTGGGTCTGCAGGGTTTTAGTCAGGTAAAATTTATTTGACATTTTGGATTCAAATATCAATTTGGTTGCACTATTCTTATGTTTTTGTTATTTGTGAAGACTCAAATCAAGTATTTGCATGATGGATTTGTTTTGCATGGTAATAATAAACAGAGCAAAGAATTTGATTAGAAGAATTTGATCTTGTTTGATGCTGTTGGGTTTAAAGAATTTGCTTTATACTGCAAACACAAGGATAGAGGCAAAACCCAAATTTTTTTTTTTCATTTTTTTGGGTAGGGTCTATTTTGTGTTTAAATAATAGCACAAATGCCTTTTTTCCAGGGTTTTTCTTCTGTTAATTAGGCTTGATTGTGTGTAAAGCCCCATTTGGTTTGTCAAAGTATTTGTTTTATACTGCAAACACATTTATAGAGGCAATTTTACTAGGGTGTATAAATAGGAGAATTGATTATTATTATTATTATTATTTTCTCTGAAGGGGGTTTTTCTTCATTGTCTGTAAAGCCCCATTTGGTTTGTCAAATTGATTTCAACTGTAGTATCCATCCAATTCATATAAGTGGCAGATACTACCTTATTTGTAGTGTTTGGATTACTAGCAGAAATGCTGTTTTTTTTTTTTTTTGGGTATTTTTCATGACCAGGAGTTGATTTAATTGAGGTTGAACAAAATGTGGCAGAGGACTAGAGGTTCTTCAAAAGAACCCAAACTAGCGGATAAGGAACGGAGCATTTCTCCTATAGTATATGATAAAAATCAAAGAACTGATGGTTTGAGTATCCCCAAGAGGTCTAAACAGTTGATTCTGACCTTGTTTCTTTTGGTTGCATATAGCTCTTGGGGTGTTTTCCATAATGAGTTCCAGAGTTTGTCAATGCCACTTAGGGCTGAGGAGGCAGGGAAACGGGGTTTTTCAGAGGAAGTGGCTATGAAACATGTGAAGGCTTTGACTAAATTGGGTCCACATTCTGTTGGCACTGTTGCTATTGATCTTGCATTGCAGGTTGAGTTGCCTCTATTGCATTTCTTTAAGTTTGCATTTTTGTTCTGCTTGAACTTTTATGTTAAAATTGATATTCTGCAATGACTTTGTGGCCTTTCTTGGCATCATTTTTGGTTTTAAAAATTGCTGATGGAAGAAAGGCCCTTTATTATTCCTACAAGTCAATTGCTGTTTATATGTTTGTCTGAGATATTGCTTAAATTACTCCAGTTCATATTGGTGAGGCAGACTTTTAGTTTCATTTTCCACAAGAAGTTATGATTAGATCAAAATTTAATTGTTGAGATGCATACCGCAGTATAAGGTGAACAATACACTTTCTTGAACATTTATCATTTCACATCCTCCGCATTAGTTACAGTTATTTGATGCCTTGTGGTAAATTTGTCCTCACTCTCGAAGTATGATTTTTGTGTATTTTAGTCTGTCAACTGCATTAGTCAATTGAGAAAGTGACAACCTTTGTCATTGTCTTTTTGCACAAGCTACTGAAAATTTTGGCATCTCTTCTTGTATAAAAATGTATCTAAAGCTTAGAAGCAAAAATAATTGTATTCCAAATCATGGGAGGGCAGTTCTTTCATGATCTTAAGTTGTCTAAACTAATAAGCAAACATCTTTCCCCTTTGCGTTATCATAAAACCTAGACATTTAGTGGATGCATCACTATTTACCACAAAAGCCACTGCCTTTAGCAGGTAAAGTAAGAACATGTGCTGAAATCAATTATGAGTAAGATATCTTTTCTGCTTCTCCTATCATGCAAATTTTGCATAATTTCTCCACAATTTGGTTAATGGGGCTGCAATGGAACACACTCACTCCACAAAACAGTAATCTACCCTGATAATATCCCAGAAGACAGTGTAAGTTAGCAACACTACTTGGAGCTTTGCCAATAACATGTGCCTCAGTTTCCTTCGGTCCCATATGCACTATCCTTTCCACACTCTCGCCATTTTCTTGGCTACAATAGCACAATTCTCTGTTGTTCTTCATGGCTGGCTTTCCTTTGGGAATGCAACAAAATATCATCAATAAAGACTGGTGTAGATATATCCATGTCAGGCTTAAACACATGTTTATAATGCCCATAAAAGTTGTAGGAACATTGGTTAAAGCAAAAGGCATCATCACCAAAACTCACAATTTGCATAACAAGTTCTAAAAGCATTTTTACTGATCTTTTAATTGATGATATTTGGATACCCAAATTAATTATCCAGAATCCTGAAGTTGATCAAACAAATCATCAACAGGAGTAAGGGGATACATTGGACAGTTAATCCATGCAAATCCATGTGGTCTCTTCCTTCTTTCAAACAAGGAAGTAATGGTGAATCCTGTGATTTATTTGGCTCAATTAACTCCTTGAGAAGAGCTTTTTAACAAGATAATGATGTCGTCTGCATTGGCAGAAGCAACTTGTCTCTGCCACATCAATGTTGGCATGCTTGTCCATTAGAAGCACTTGCACAATGGGTGGATGAAGAGTTCGTCTGCTATGTCATCAATGAATACTTGGCTAGACTCTGAATATCCCCTGAAAGAACAACCCATAACTGCCAGTTACTTTGTCACCAAATTTTTGTTTCATTTTTATATATTTATTTACTACTTATTTCTTGTAAAATTGGAAGATTATCGTTAAAACTTAATGATTCCATGAAAATTTCTTTTGCGAAATTGAAACAGGAAAATTTGTTAATCAAATGTTAGTGGTCTTGCCTAACATTGACCCAAATTTTGTGGGTATTTCTTGTAGGAAAAGATACTGAATAACACCATTGATGATGTAATGTGTAATTTGCCTTGGCCACTTGGATTTGGTACCATGTTGTTGGGCATTATGTTGAACAGACAATTTTAGAAATGACTCTGGATCTTTTGGACTAGGATAGTATCTTACTATGTAAAATTTTTTTTTTCAACTTTCTTGTGTCTTGTATCCAAGTTAATATCACATCCATGCGCGAGGAGATTAGATCTTCCAATGAATCTGTTGGCAATCTTGATAGACTCAATACAAAATGAAAGAATCCCCCAAGTATGCGACCATATCCTGCCTATAATTTGGTTAGCAGCATTCAACACAGCAAACATGTTACAAAAGAACGAGTTGAGCTGAGATATTTTTGGACATGGGCATCCCTCCCAAAAATAGCCGTTGAACTTGTGTTAAAAAGAATATCACCTGTTACACTGGAGATGGCAGTTATCTTTATTAATCAACTGTAGAATTCAATTGGGCCTGTAATGGTTCCTTGCCCCACTCCTCGAGCCTGAACCAAGTTTGTGTCTGCCCCACACCCAAAATTTTCAAAGAAGAAAAATACTGTAAAATTTGACATTCAAAAATTTTAAGTTGTAACAGCTGAAATTGCATTTGTATGCATTTTTAGCTTGTGTTGATATGTTTATGAGCGCCCACACGCACTTATGTATAAAATAAATATCATATTTTCACCACTCTAAAATTCCCATCATGTTGGTAAAGACTGGTTAATGCCAAATAGGGATTTGAGCTGTTAATAGGAAGCCTTTGGTTATTGCCAACTCCATTTTGTCCTTGCTATGTGTCCAGATACTTGTGGTTCTATATTTCGCATCTTGATCCTTGGAAGTTTCTTTTATTCCATACTAAATTGATGCGGTTAGTCGCAATTTTTATCCTGGTTCTGTAAAATTGTCGTAGAAAATTTTACTAATGCAATTTGTACTACAGTATGTTTTAGCTGCATCAGAGGAAATCAAGAAAACAGCTCACTGGAAGGTTGACGTCCAATTGCACTTTTTCCAGGCAAAATCTGGTGCAAATCGTCTGGTCAGTGGCCTGTTTATGGGGAAAACACTTGTTTATTCAGATCTAAATCATGTGATTCTAAGAATCTTGCCCAGATATGCTTCAGAGGCAGGAGATAATGCTATTCTGGTCTCTTCTCACATAGACACTGTTTTCTTAACATGTGCTTTCTTTTTCTTTATTAACCTTATATTTTTTAGGTTTTGTTTCCACATTGTTTCTATGAGTCGGTATGTTCATATGAGTAATTCATGTTCAGTTGCTGTTTGTTCAAGTGTGATTGTTACCAGTCTAAATCTAAACATGTATGATCTTTATTGGAGGTTCAGTGATCTGTGGAGAATATTGTGCATGACAAGTATTGGTTCCAGCATTGTGTGATTATTACCAGTCTAAATTTGTTGAGTAGATCTATGGCAGATACAGGGAAAAGTATAGGTTCCAGCATTGGAGACCCACAATAAACCTGTTCTTTATGTTTGTAGCAAGTTGCCCGAATTTGGTGTTTACAATTTTAACTATGTTTTGAACTGTTGAAACCTGGAAATAAGGAAGTTGCAGAGAAAGGAATTTTTTGTTGTTGTTGTTGTTGTTGTTGTTGTGCTAGGTGCTTTTATGAACTGTAACAATCAGTATTTTGGTCTGGCATTACCAAAGATGAGAGAACATAATGCCCGTCATGTGGCTCAAGCATCTCTGGACAAACAACAGGTAAAAGCGGAAATAAAGCTCAGAAAACAAAAACAAAAACAAAAAGGTCCACTAAATTGTAGGACAATCTTTGATTGTTCTCAGCTCATTGTAATAAATTTGAAAACTTGGTAAAAACTTGGGAGTTTAGACCATGATATTAGCATATTGTTTTGATGGGCTACAGACCTTTTAGAGAACAAATTTGACCGGGGTTTACTCCTTGCCTGATGATGATTTCCACAGTAGAAATGCAAGTATAAGAGGAATTTGGAGGGCCTATATTCAATTCAGCCCAGGAATAAGCAATCAAAAGTAAATCAATGCGTGTAAATGTTGAAATATTTTTTTCTGCTGGATTTACAAAATGTAAGAAACTAATTTCCGGACCATGTCCAAATACTGTAATTTCTTGAATGGCAATCTTGTGTGTCATTATGAACATGCCGAGGATCACTTTATCCAATACACATTTATCAAGACACTGAGTCAACTTAAGTTCCGTTCATTACGCATTTGAGCTCTTGTAGTAGTCTGTGCAGCATGTTACTTACTTGATCTTATTCTGTTTTAGAGGACCATGTCTTCGAACAAAAGAAAGATTCCCACTTTGCTGAGGGTCGAGCTTTTCCGGTAAAAATGTGCATAAATTTCAGGGAAGGAGCAGAGCAGGTGACTGCAGTTCCTGTGTGGTTGTTATGTTGGAGCTTGCTCGGTCTAGTTCTCATTGGGCTCATGGGTATGAGAATTCCATTATATTTTTGTTCAATACCGGTGAAGAAGAGGGCCTGAATGGTGCACATAGCTTTATAACTCAGGTTTGGGAAGTTAATTGCTTATTATATGCTGCCGTTACCCCAATCTTACACTAACTTGTTAGAAATGGTCCTACAATTTATAAAATGGTCATCTGGCTATACGAAGTTTGCCTTTCATGGCATAAATTTAAATAACTGTCGGGGCTGCATCTGTAATGGCCATACGAAAGATTTATTCATTTAATTATAATTATAATTATAATTTTTATTTTTAGATTATTTATTTTATGATTAATAATTATATATTTACTTATTTTATATTCAAATTATAAAATATATCTATTTTATTATTTTTATAAAATAATTAATTTATATATAAATTTTTATGTTTTTATATTTATATTTTTTATGTACAAAATGCTCCCCAACTTAGTATGAAGGTGAGGACAAGTAGTCTTCTTCTTATATTTTTTGCATAGACATTATTTTTATGTCTCGAATCCGTGATCTCGAGATCACCAAAAGAGCAATTCTGCCATTACGTTCATATTTATATTTTCTATATTTTTATAAAATATTATTTTTCAAATCATTTTGTATATATTTTCTTCACCAAATCTAGTATTGTACCATATAATTTTAATATAAATTTATACGCTTTTGCCGGGAAATAAAGGTTTCGGTAAGTACGTTAGGAAGAAACGTGCCGCAAATTCATGTAATCATAAAAATGGGTCAACAAAATTCTTACCAAACACTCTTGAATTGAATCATGATCTATTCGTGGCACGTAATAAGGGAACACCCTAAACCAAAGGTCTTCCAATCAGTGCACCCAAAATCAAGATGAGGTGAATTGTTTAATCGTTCACCATCACCAATGACCAATGATATTTTGGCCACATAAATTTCAAATTAATTAATAATAAAATATATTTTTAGTTATAATCCAAAATTTTCCTTTTATTAATTATATTAAATAAATTTTGAGTTGCACATAATATACAAACTATTACAAGTAAATGATAAGTTTAAATATTGATAGAGACTTGAAAATTAATGAATGATTAAAATTCTCACTATTATAAAAATAATTTTTTCTTTTCTTTTAAGTCCCACTTTCTTTAACTTTCCCCGGTATTATTACAGAATATTGTATATGACCAAATGAGATGGCAGGGAGTAAAGAATTGCCCATATAAATTCAAACTGTGAATTGCTTTCACATGATTAGAGAATTTACTCCTAATATTTTATAATTTTAATAGTATCTAATTAAAAAAAAATTATTTGCAAGAATTTAGTTAGAATTTTTCATATTTATGAAAAATGTTGTAATTGTTTAAAGTTCGGTAGAGTTTTAATAACAAACTCTGTTATAACTCAACTCATATCTTTAGATAGGAGTAATGCCGGTTATTTCTCTTCATATTTTTATTTAAAAAATTTAATGAGTTTTGAGAAAAATGTATTGATTATAATTTAATATATATATGTATATATATATTAGAAAATATATATTATGTATTAAAATCAAATCAATTATTTAAAATATTATGTATTAGAATAAATTAATAATTGATTTGATTTTAAATATTTAATTTTTTATTTTAGATTTGTAATAATGTTTTTTATATAATTTAATTTATTATAATATTTGTTTGTTTACCAAATATTATTATATAAATAAAGATATCACTTGCTTTATAAATCTTTATAAGAAAATTATTAATTTATTATATAAATAAATTGGAAATTTGTAATACTGGTTCTTAAATTTGGTTTACAGAAAAGGGAGAATATTCTCCATCATTTGGTAACAGTAGAATATAAAGAAGCTGCCAGCAATAACAAGACTGGCAGTAGCAAGTGCCAAGGAATGGCCTAACACTGCGTACATGCCTGTCATGAAAGCAATAACCATTGCAGCATTAGCCAAAATCACGAGCCTAACAGCAGAAATATCCAATTTCGACACTTTTCGAGAGTCATAGTACAGTGTCTTGACAAGGTGGAAAAACACTGCAGTGGTAGACAGCATCATAGCTATTGTATCCGATACCACAAATGCCTTGAAAGCCGTTTTCTTTGATAGTATTGCCATCCCATGGTTTGGACCCTCATTGCCATCATAACCACCTGGCACTGTGAAGCCTGCAGCAAAGGTTACAGTTGCAATGAGTGTAGCAACTATTAACTTAGTCTCTCCTGATTTTTTTAAAATTTCCTTTTGTTCTTCTTTTACTGCCTTAAGGTTTCTTTCTCCCTTTTGATCTTCTTCTTCTGCCTTAAGGTTTCTTTCTCCCTTTTGATCATGTAAATTTCTCCAAGTCGAAGTGGCTCCTTCTCGACTCAATTTGAGATAAGTAAAAAACTGCATTTTCACTTTTAACTAATATCAGACAACAGCTAGCATACAATAGTTTTGTTTGAATAAACAATAAAAGAATTTAGTCATATGCATACCCAATCATCCTTTCTTTCCACTTTTGCAATTTTCCAGACGTCAAAGGCAGTCATATGTGCTTTGTTAACTGCCTTCTTATCAACTTTAGGGTGATCTATGAGCTTAGGAATATAGTTTGCCGATGCTGCAAGCAAATGAAGGGGTGTGTTTCCACCTTTATCTTCCTCATTTATAAGGCTACCAAGCGAGGGATTTCCCAGAATGTAGTTGACAACACTCCTTCGCCCTTCTACTACGGCAAGATGAAGTGCATTTCGCCCTTTTTCATCAACCATCTCAATGCAATCAGGGCATTTCTTGATTAGTTCTTTTAGCGAATGCATAGAACCCCTGGTAGCTGCAACATGAAGGGCTGTCATGCCCTCCTTGTCCTTGAGGTAAGCCACAGATTTATCATATTCCAATAGCTTAATTATAAGCAATGAGCCATCAAAGTGAGCAGCCCAATGAAGTGGAGTCCGACCATTTTCATCGGCTTTCTTGACTAGAAATGGCTTTTTCCTTAGAATATCTTCTACCAGTACCGGCTCTGCAAAAACATTAACGTAAAACAAATTAATTATGACAAATATTTAATTATTCCCACATTGTCAAAATATGTTATAGGAAAACACCTCTTTGTGTGGATAAGGGTTAAGAAGGGGGTAAAATTATTGTGATTGAAGATCTTCCATTTCAACATTGGACCTACTTGAGCAGTTTATTCTTTTAGGGTAATTTTTCCAGAAAAGGCATGCTACTCAATCATGTTCTAGGTTTTGATTGGTACTAATATAATGCTTTATAAAATATCCAAAAAAAAAAAAAAAATCAAGTAGCAGCATGCGGCAAGAGAATGATTTGCTTTTAAAATTTTGTTTACCCAATCCCTACCATGCCAAATGGCTTCATATGAGTTGGTTTTTTTGTCTTCCAGCCTTGGATTCATTAGGATAATGATTAGGATCACGTTTATGATCAAATCAGCGTCTTATGCTTTGTCATAAGAAGGGGGTAGAAAGGTTTCCTTGTTGGGAAAAATATAAAACAATACAAATATCGCGTTAAATTATCAAAATTAAAATTTAATAACTAAAACTGAAATCTAAATTGGATAGAAGTATACCTGATTTTATAGTTAGAAACTGAATAGAGTGAATTCTTAATTCTACCTTCGTCTGGACAGAATCTTGGATATGACCTTCTAGGTCATATATATCATCACAAATTCTCTCTATATGATGGAGATATTAAAGAGAAAAGTGATACATTAATCCAGAGACCATAACCGTATTTATAGTTATAGTGTGACTTTTACCTTCCAAATCTGTCTGTTCAACTTATGATAGCTATCCTTAAATCACTCTTAGATATTCTTTATTTAACCCATTATAAATAGTAAATATCCATTGGTACCTATATATTAATTTATTTTCATATCATTTGTGATATTTAAATCAAAATTATCGAATTTTTTAAATTTTCCAGATCACTTTTATATGGGTTTAACTTATGAGTTTGACAATATACAACACATAATTATTTTAATATATAAACCCAATATTAAATTAATAATCCAACGTTCCTGTATTAAGATTATGAGTTTAAATCCATGGAAACATATTCTAACGGATAAAGACCATCAGGAACCTCAGAAAATAGATGGAATTATGCCTTTTAATAAGCTTTAGATGGAATAGATGTGCAAATCTATTGTACATTACCTGCAACTTGTTTTCTAAATTTCGGTGACAAGGTCCAGATGATTGGATAGCGCAATGTATTTTTAGGCAGCACCGCTGCATGTAGAGCTGTTCTTCCCTTTGGTCCATCATGAGCTGGCGATTCACAAGCTTGTAAGATAGCATGAACCAACTCGCCATATCCTCTCTCCGCAGCAATATACAAAGGAGTTTCCTCTAGATCATTTCCTACATAGGGAAACTCGGAGTCTTCCTCGAGCAAACACATGACCACTCGAAGGTGACGGTTTCTTACAGCCTCGTGCGAGGCTGTATTCTTCCTGTTATTTGTCACTCCCAACAAATCTCTGACTGCTCCGGTTCCTATCTCGATCTCCTCATTGAGTGCCTTTGCAGCTGCAACAAATGCTTTTACCACATCAATGTGTCCCTCCCTCGCTGCAACATGAAGTGCAGTCTCCCCCTTCAAATTTACTTGTTTAAGCAATGATGGGCAAGCCTTGAGAATCACATCGACACATTGAGTTTTGCCGAATTCAGCTGCAAGGTGGAGGACAGTACTTTTGTTTGGAGTTGTTTGGGAGTCAAGTTGCCTCTCTTGCTCAAGCTTTGGAGTGTTTCCTTCGGTGACTGCTTTGTATAGACTTGGATCCATTATTGAAACTTCCATTTGGCGAGATAACATTATTGCCTCCTCTGAGCCCTCCATTTAAACTGATCCGATTGGATTGAGAATATTGGGTTTAAATTCTTTGCTCCACGGGCCCTACTTATCTTATAACTAATTTATATGGTTTTGACTAATTCAGTTTGAACCAATTGCTTAACGATAAACTTTTTCAATATTTATTTTATTATTTTCAAAACTCAAATTTAAAAATTTAATTAAAGAAATTCAATACTATTACCACTAGACTAACAAGACATTTTCATTAATATATTAATATTTTTATTTAATTGATGGATGTTTTAATTATTTATCATCTATTCTTCACTTGATTATCACCATAATTAATAGGTCCATTTTTTTTAAATCTGTGCCTAATTGAAAAAAAAAAAGAAAAAGAAATTCAATTCATAAAAAAAGTGTTTTATATACTTATATGTCAAGATAATATTGTGAATTAAATATCTTTTTACATGAATATTGGTAGTCCGTTTTGCTTTCATTTAATTTTTTATATTTTTTTAACTATATATATATTTTTATTTTTATCAACCGGTATCCAGATTTTATCTGATTAATTCGCTAAACGCTGTGGGGCCATTGAGGGGCTGTCTCTCCTAAATTCTTTTTCTTCATTCTCCAAACTTGAACTTGAGACTTCTCATTAAAAGACTAGTGATTAAAAGAGTAGAGTGTCTAATCATTTAACTCAAAGAATTTTGGTTTAACTATATCTCATTACAATTGAACTAGATATCACAACATAGAATATTCTTTTTCTATAAATGAGGAGAATATGAATTTTGTTAGAAAACCTATTTTCACTAGTCAATGAGCATTTTTTTATAGCAAAAGAATTACTCCCTCCGTCACATTTTCTTTGTCCACTATTCTCTTTTTGATATATTTTAAAATATTTGCCGTTTAATATTTAGAACATCTCAAAATGCTAAATTTCCTATTATATCACTTTGAAATGGTGACCCATTCCTTTGAATTCATTTGTTGATATTTTCTCAAGATAATTACTATTCAAGTACAGTTCTTCAATTCAAAAGGGTAATATGGTAGCATCACTGTAAATTTGGATTGAATTGAATAATTTTTTTTTTTTCCTTCCTTTCATTTTTTTAACATAGAATTGCAATTGGGCTGTTGTCTAAAAGAAAACAAATTGATTTAAATAAAATACTGCCTAAATAATTGAATCACGGATCAACACGGTTGAACCATAGTTTTTTGATAAAACGGTTCAATTTACACTCAATTGTCAAATATAAAAAAATTTACTAAAATTTAATTTATTAAACTTTAGATAGAAGAGCATTTAATTATTATAAATATAAGATATTAAAAAGAAAAATTTGTACAGAGTAAAATCACAAAAATTTCTTCAACTCTATCAATTTCTCCTCTCCCTGCCCATCTCTTCAATCTCTCAAATTAATCGATTAAATGAATTTAGTATTTAATATGAATTTTAAAAGTGATTGTTTATTTTATATTTAATAAAATTTTGTTTTTAAATTTTTATATTAAAATATAAAATTAATATATATTTATTTAAAAAATAATTTTATATATTTTTAATTATTATTAAAAAATCAGTGATTCAATAACATTGATCTAAAAAATATATTTAAACAAGAGATCTTTGACTCAAACGTGACCTATTCAATTCTTTATTCCATTCAAAGGACAGAATAAACTTTTTTGTTCTTTATTCCATTCAATTATTTATTCCATTCAAAAGAGTTGAGACGATAAATTGAGCCAGTACCAAAAAGTTGAGTGGGATGCGACAACTCACTTACCGCATATATAACAAATTCTTTATTATATATTATTAAAATATATTTGATTTCTTCTGGAACATGGGATCAAAAGAGTTAATCTCTCAAATATTTCTCAACTTTCAGATCTCACTTCACTTCTCTTTTCTAACTTCCACCTTTCCACAAAACATATATAGATATAAAAAGACATACTTGCATATCAAATCATACACCATTAAATCACTATATATAAATGAATCACAGCGGTCCAACACATGAAATATTTAATAGAGATGGAAGTGGCCTTGCGTTTTTGCTAGAGGGACGGTTTTATGACAATTCATGTGTGGGACGAGGTATGTCCTTGAATCATTAGAAATGGAGAATTAATGGATAAATGTATAAAATTCTTTAATTAAACGATAATTAATTTTATGGATAAAAATGTTATATCATTTAATTAAATTTTGGATTTAAAATTTGAGAATAAAAAAGATTACATGAAAAATTTTTTCAAAATTAAATCCGACAATCGAATATCTATTATTATAAAAAAAAAAAAAATGGAGAACTAATAGTTAAATGGTATTCGCAACAAGGTCGCTTTGTATAGAAGGACGTCAGAAGATGCTGCAATGATCATTGCTTAGCTTCAACCGCAGAAGATTCTTTGTAATTTTATGTTACTTGCTGCTTTTGTAATTTGTATTTTTATCTTTAGTTACGTACTTTTATGTATTTATGTTACTTGTTACTTTTATACTTTGTACTTTTATCTTTAGTTATGTACTTTTTGGTCACTTGTGTGAGGGTTGATTCTTGGGTTAACGTCAGTTGTCAGCTTCTGCATTTCCAAACTAGTTAATTTGAAACATTTTCAATGAATCGTAAATATTATATATCTTTCACATATATTTTTCGAATAATCTTTTGAATTAAAATTCAATTCTTTTGAAAATGGAAATTTTTTTTATTTTTATATAACGAGATGCAATCTAACAAGATTGAATCAGAAAAAAGAGAATGAAACTGAAAAAAATCTACAACTTGAATTGCCATTGAGAGACTGAAAATGAAAAAATTTGACAAACTATTAAGGAGAATTTTTATGTCCTTATTCGTGTAAAGAGGCTTCAAATAACTAGATTTTGTGAATAGATGTTATAGAATTATTTGTTAATGAGGAACTTAACTAAGAAGCATCAAACATATTATCTATTTTTTTCATATACAAGTTTCGAATTCGAGCCTTTATTCAAAAGATACCAATATCTAACCACTGGATCAATTAGACATTGATGACACTATAAAAAACACAATTTTAAAGATAGAATTTAAGGACGAAAAGTTCAATATCGCCTCTGAGTTCTAGACTATTTGAAAGTTCTCTTATCTGCCTTTAACAGTAAAAAAGAAATAAGGATTGGGGTAGTTACGAAGAGTAGCAATTCCTTCCTATGTCTTGAACTTTATCTTCACATGTCTTGTACTAGATAGTACTTCTAGTTCGTCTAGAGTTGGACGACTAAGGATGACATTGTATTGGGAAAATAGTTTGACTACATGGAAGATGAATTTGACAGTTGCATAGTTGGGAGGAATCCCTAGAGTCACGGTGAGGGGGATAATTCCCTTCGGATAAATGTACTCATCAAAAAGTCCTTTAA
Organism: Dillenia turbinata; assembly: GCA_037126225.1. Taxonomy (NCBI): domain Eukaryota; kingdom Viridiplantae; phylum Streptophyta; class Magnoliopsida; order Dilleniales; family Dilleniaceae; genus Dillenia; species Dillenia turbinata. The sequence continues at coordinate 6,752,552 of JBAMMX010000009.1, forward strand.
GGGATCTAGTATGGAGCTAAAAGTGAAATGAGTTGAAACCCAATCGCTAAAAGATATCTCAAGTGAGAAGATCATAGTTTGCTCCCTGATCGACGAGAACTCTTTTGATAGTATAATATTCTATTTTGATGATGATAATCAGTGGATTATTGAGATTGGAGTTGACTCCAATTAGATCATCGTCGTCCAAGCCAATAACTGGCATTTTTCTCTTAACAGTTGTCATATTCTAAGCAGTGATAAAAGATAGGTGATTCATTTTGTCTAGGAGATCAGTCTGTTTCCTATGGATAACGTCAATCTATTAGAGGTGAGTTTCGACTCTACAGATTTTGACTTCTTTTTTACTTGAATGATTGCTTGAGAGAATAACTTGAAATCTGCAAAAGACTATCAGGGGGTACTCTAATAGGGGAGACTCTGACGTTCAAGTTAGAAATAGCGATTTTTGATAAGAATGAAATAGACTGAGAGAGAGAGAGAGAGAGGTCTCCCTGTAATTTGTGTGTTAAGCGTAGGGTTTAAGAGAGTATACCTGGATTTCAGTATGCCGAAAGTCTTATATGAAGTGCTGCAAGAGTCGTGTGTATATAAAGTGTTACAACTCTAGTTTTCTTGTTAGGAGATCCAAAAATTTAGGAACTCGATAGTTAAAATATTCAAGAAATTTGTGATTTTTATCATTTAAGAATTTTGATTATACGAGAAAATTTTTTCTCTTATCCATTAGATTTCTAAAGGGTTTCCTTCTTTATCTAGGGGATACGTTTCGTACTAGGATAGGAACAAAAGTCGTTACAAGATTTAGTTGAATATTATCTTTAGTCGGTAAGAATCAAAGAGATTGATTTCTTTGGAAGCTATTGGGCATCAGTCACTGATATGTAGATATTGGTTCAAGCTCATGTGGATATTGGTTCAAGCTCACCTAATGCTTCCATAGATTGGTTGAATTATCATTGTCGGGAACCAGCCGAACAATTGGTTGATTGTTATTTTGGCTGGGAGATAAATCCCTTATCCTTGTAAATTTTGACTCGGGTTTTCGAGCATTCGGGTACTGCACTGATTGTCCTTTGAATTACATCCCATGAGACGGTTTTAAACCATAAACAAAGTTATCTATATATGGTTGTAAACTTGGACATTGTCTCGACAACCAACCAATGTGGGATGGGGTTCATGTACTTGGCAAAGGGGAGATGCACAAGCAATCGATGTGAGGACAAAAAGCAAAGGATGGGTGAGCCATCTAATAGCATTCTCAAGAAATTTTGGGCTACCATCTAAAGCTACATGCTATCAGAATAATCAAATAGGCACTGAACCGACAAACGGCATTATATTTTTATTATGGATGCAGTTTGTGCCACTTTTTTGGTTTCTTTGAGAGACTTCAATGATCCTCCTCGCAAGGTCGCTTTGTATTGAAGGAGGTCAGAAGATGCTGCAATGATCTTTGCTTAGCTTAAAACTCTCTTGTACTTTTATGTTACTTGTGAGGGTTTATTATTTGGTTAATGTGAGGATTGATTCTTTGTAATTTTATGTTACTTGCAGCTTTTGTACTCTGTATTTTTATCTTTAGTAGCGTACTTTTATGCATTTATGTTACTTGTTACTTTTATACTTTGTACTTTTATCTGCAGTTATGTCCTTTTAGGTTACTTGTGTGAGGGTTGATTCTTTAGTTGATGTCAATTGTCAGCTTCTGCTTTTTCAAACTAGTTAATTTGAAAATTTTTCAATGAATTGTAAATATTATATATTTTTTGAATAATATTTTGAATTAAAACGGAAATTTTTGACAAACTATTAAGGAGAATTTTTATATTCTTATTCGTGCAAAGAGATTTCAAATAACTAGACTTTGTGAATTGATATTATAGAATTGTTTGTTAGGAACTTAACTGAGAAGGATCAAACATTTTAGCTATGTGACCACAGGTCTAAAGAAGAGTTGTTGGCAAGGCTATGAGTAATTTATTCATTAAGGAGATAGTTTTGATTATCAAACTCTCTTTAATTGAATAATCGGATATTTTATTTTCTTAATTAGACATTTTGAGAATGAAAAAAAAAAATTTATAAGAGTCAACCTTTTAATGAATCTTATAATACTCAAATTGAATTAATGGAACAAAATCTAAATATCAATCGATTAAAAAAAAGGTAGAATCGAACAATAATTGGGCTGGGTTTAGACAATACTTTTGAAACTGAAATCTTAAATTCAGCATGGCCGGAAATCACTTAGGGCTGGGCGGCTTGCCGTGTTCGATCATCAGACTCGGTATTCCATTTCAAGCTCTAACTTGAGTATTGCCTGCCCAAAAAATTTATGTGCAACGATTCAAATTGCGCCACCCAGTTGGAAGCTGCTTGACCATTTGATATGTGGATGGTTTTATTTATTTATTTATTTATTTATTGTGGGGGACTCACATTTATTTTTTAACTATAATATTAGATCTGATTAAATCAGATTCAATTTAGATTAGACTTTTAATAACAAAACTTTTTCAACATTTATTTTTTCATACATAAATTTTGAACTCCAGATTTTATTCAAAGGGTATCAATATCTAATCATTAAACTAATAAGATATTGATGACCACACTTACTTTTATTATATCTAAAAAATAAAAAATAAGTAAATTTATTATAAAAATTTGTTAAAAATGAAAGTTTTCTTAACCCAATGCGGTTCAACCGCGTTGCCACGCAGTTGCACCGCGCATGCCATTGCATTGCTTTGCATTGCTCATTGCTCATGCTCTGCATTGCACTACTTGTTGCACTGCTTGTCATGCTTAATGCTCGTTGCATTGATTTTTAGAGAGAGAAATCAAAAGTGTGAGAGCAAGAGAGTGCAGAGAGGGAAAAGAGGGAAAGTCGCAGAGGAGTGAGTGTTCGAGAGAATATGAGAAGTGAGGCACTCACACTTGAGGGCATTTTGGTCATTCGGGCACTCACATCTTTTGGCAGTGGAACCGCCTGGGCAGCACGGTGGCACCGTGCTTGTGCATGCCCATGCCATGCCTGAGCAATCACATGAGCAGCTTGTCCAATGCGGTTCAACCGCGTTGCCACGCAGTTGCACCGCGCATGCCATTGCATTGCTTTGCATTGATCATTGCTCATGCTCTGCATTGCACTACTTGTTGCACTGCTTGCATGCTCAATGCTCGTTGCATTGCACTGCTTGTAATGCCCAACTACATATATGCATAGTGTGCACATTGCTCATTGCATATATGCACACCTACCCTCATGGGTGGAGCCGGCAACCCTCATGGTTCCACCGTGGGTGTATTTTATTATTATTATTATAATTATATTTTTATGTATTAGTATTTTGAGTGATGATGGAATAATAATTATATTTTTATGTATTAGTATTTTGAGTGATGATGGAACCGTCGGTTCCACCGCCCCTCACAAATGAATTTTTTTTTTTTTTAATTCTCTCTCTCTCTCTCTCTCCTCAAATGAAGAATCCATTCCTCCTTTCCTCCACTTGGATTTGATCCCATGACCTTGCACTTCTCCGGAAAGTTTTAACACCACTTGGCCACTTAACACTTCAACTTTTATACTACAATGAAATATAAATCCTTTTCCGTTTTCAAAAATATACAATATTGCAAAATTTTAAATTTCATATTCCATCAATTTTTTCCTATATCTTTTTAAAGAAATTAAATAAAAAATTTTTAATACCGAATTTTTGATATTATAAATCTTAACCCCCTAAAAAGAAATTTCTTCCTCAAAATTTAAATCACCAAATCAATAGTCATAAAAATTTTGGAGAGACTATCTCGATTATTTTGACCTACTATAAATATGAATGTAACATAAATATACCAAATATTCATCACACAAGCACACCACATATCACTTCTCTAAAATAGTCCTAGAACTTGAGTCATCGTTCACACGAGTTTGCTAGGGGCAGAGTCATGGTTCACGCGAGTCTGCTAGGTGCATCAGACAAGCCAAATAGTGCCACCAACCGCTCATGTAGTCCAAATTCTTGTTTGCTTGTGTTCCAATACTCCAAAACTATTGTATCCCATTTTGCTTTCTTCTATCCCTTTCCAATGTCAGACCGAGCTCAACCTCCACCAACCATCCATAGAAACAATATGCATAAAAACAATCAAAATAAATATAATCCTAAATCCAATCATCCAAAATATTTTACCATATAACATGGTGCTAACAAAACTAGCAAGATTTCTCAAATGAAATTCCTCAACAAATATCAATTTAAAACCAACACTTCACCAAGACATATGATCTTAGCGAACACTTAATTATCATGGTTGAAACTAAGGGGATAAGGGATAGTATATGAGAAAATTCTCATACTTAGAGACAATGTTTCCACGATTGCATTACCATCAATGTTTAAAATTTAACTAGCAGCAATAAACTCACATTTAAACATTAAAATTTTAATCCTTCAAATTGACCTAAATGCAGAAACTCCATGGTCACAAACAAACCTTTCATTAGACAAAACCACATCACCAAAATGATCAAATCAACAAAACATGTCCTGAATAAAAATAGATCTTCTCAAGGCATTATCGTACAAAATCTCTCTACTATCAATCATTTTATTTAAAGTAATATTAACTCATTAAACAAAATAAAAGACTTACTGAAACAAATCATTTTCATCACACGTACTTGCTATTTTAAGTCTCATTTATGATAATACTATCATGTTTTACTTGTTATGAGTAGATGTGCTTTCCAAAATTTGATCTTGTTGCTACTAATCAAAGTTCATCTTTCGAATTTAAGATTTTTCTGAAAAATTTTAGAAAAGACTGGAGTGAGCATAAAAATTTCTTAGTGAATGGACAACAATGACATATTAGTATGAATGAGGGATGAAGGTGGTTGTGCCAAACACATAAAAATTCATTCCCATATAATGCCAAAAATCATTTGCAATAAAATAAATTCATATCAAAGTTTTCATGACTCATATTTTCCAATTCAATAGACAAATTTATATTTTCTTTTCAACAATTTTGGAGTTTGTCAAAACCACTCTCCTATCCATAGTAGTTGGTGGGATCTGCCAAAAGATTTTTTATAATTTTTAATAAAATATCCCATTTCCTTGGCGTGGCTTGTGGAGGCTTCCCATCTTGTCTACCACCAAGCAAAATTTGTCTAATCTAGCCTTAGCCACGCCGCCTCTATAGCCTCGATCCGTGGCAAGACTTTGTTTATAGTCATTTCCAGTACTATGTTACCAAACTCAATTTATCAATCAATTTATACTCAATTATAAGATAGAGCAATATTTCAAAATTCATATGAGTACCAAATGTATCAAGGTGCAAATAATTCAATATTCAAAGTCATGAGTCATAGATCCATGACATTTCATTTCAAACACACCACAATCACAAAATATTATAAACCCCCCTTCAAAATTTATTTCAAAATTCATTTCACAAATCAATTTGAATTCATTTGCCCTTTCACATGCAATATAGCTATCCATTCACATCTCTCCTATAGGGAGTTAACCAAATTCTCAACAAGTTGACTCAAGTATCTTTAAATTCAGAAATATATCGGCTCAAAATTTCAAAAAACTGACCATCAAGAGTAATATTTATATGTCCAGAGAAAGAGAATCAAATGGCAAATTCTGCATGCTTAATTAAGGTTTATAATGATCACTATCACTATAGTATATTGTAAATCATGGAAATCACATCTTCCAACTTTACCATCATGCAATATTATCAATATGTCTCCTAATTTAATCATGTGCACTTAGTCACAAAACATGTACATTAATATTTCCAAATCATTAAATCTAGGTCCAAAGGGTTTTATCTGTGACTCTATTTGGGTTGAATGGATCATCCTTATCCTTACTCATCAATGTACGAGTTTTTGTTTGAGATCTTGTTTGCGGACATTGTGCTGATGTAGTTACTAGGCTGCTCCTTGTCTCCCTCTGTGGAGAGCGATACTAGCCAATGGTAAAGACACGTTTGATTGCCCATTCTATGGACCACTCAACTAGCCTTCTTGTTGGCCTAATCCCAATTCAAGTTAAATATTGCTGAATGTCCCTCCTTCTATAACATCTCTTAGGTGCATGACAAATCCCAAGATGGTACTTCCCACAGCTCCTACACTTCACCTTTTTATCTCCCACCAATTTGCTCTCAGAAGTGGCATTAGATGTGGGAGTCCCAAAGCGAGATGGACATTGGCCTTAAGAAGTGTCAACAAATCTTGAATTGAAGATACCACTATAGGGATCTACCCTTCTACACTTCTTGAAACCTTAGCCAGAAGTGAATTTGGGTTTCCTTTTCTCATTATATCTCTCTCTAGCTTTCCTCCAATCAACAATCTCTTTCTCAGCTCTTAATGCCATCGCTAAAACATCTTTATAAGTACTGGCCATGGTCATAGGCATTGTCTCCCTAATATTCCTATTCAAATCTACTCTAAACTTAGCACACAGGTTTTCTTCAGAGTTGAGGAATTCTGAGACATATCTAGACCATTCTTTAAATTCTGCCTCATATTCGCCTACCATTTTCTTTTCTTGTACCAACTTGAAAAATTATTCTCGCTTTTGATCTCTATATGAGTGGGTGTAGTACTTCTCATTGGGTTCCCTAAGAGACTTATCCCAAGTTAGAGGAGATGAGAGTTGCGAAGAAAAACCTGAATGAAAGTTTGACTTGGAGCTTGTAACTGAGCTTTGTAAGTATGGAGGGTAGCTAAGGGAGGAGCAGGAATTTCGGATGGAATAATTGGATGCATCAGAGGTAAGGGAGGCACATGTGAATACGATGTGGCTTTGGGTTGAGAAAAGAGAGTAGGAAGTATCTCACTCGGATCCCTCATCCTTTGCTTAGGAGATATAGCACCTACAATTGAAAAATCTAAACTTAATGAGTGTAATACGAGTTAAGCTAGGTGCTTAACCCCCTAAAAAATGTTTTTCTAATTTCCTAGGACCCGTGGGAGGTTTTCTAAAAATCATATGTAACATTTTGAAAATCAATTTCTTTCGAAAATTGCTTCAAAATAATTGAGTACCCTTAAAATTTAAAATATTTGAAAACTTCAAACATTTTTAACATATTTTCAAATTGAAAACTTGAGCTCTGATATCAATACAATTATCACGTTGTCACGTCGTGACTCACAAGTCAAGCACGCGATAACCGTCACATCACCTTGGCATACGGACAGAACCTCCCCATATATCAGAACAACGCAGAACCTTCCCATATATCGGAACAACGCAAGACATTTAACCTATTTAATCTTGTTTTCAAAATAATTTAATATCATCCAAGGAGTAGTCGGTCCATCCAATCTCAAGTGGCATTGATGAGGCTATCCCGATCATTCAAACTCTAATGCTTGCACTAGACCAATACGACCAATAAATAATTGTCAAATAAAATCCAAAGAAAATCAAAGGGGTAGTTCTCAATTTTAAAGTATACAAACTACATTTAAATCACAAAAAAAATAATTAAAATTACAAAATAAGTTTTCAAAAGTAATTACAAAATTTATCTCCCATTTGGTCCACTAAATACCTTAAATCAAAAGAGGACTACCACCCATAAGAAGACCAATGAGCATACTTCCACAATTCAAACACCATGCATTCACAAGCTCTGACTAGACTTCTTTTGTGAAAATGGAAATAAAATAAGGGGGTGAGAATATAATATACTAAGTGAGTGATGTACAAGTTATACAAAAACAAGAATTTGTGTAGTAGATGTATCAAATTCATAATTATTTCAAACTATCGAGTCATTCTCAAATTCATTCAATGAAAATAAGTTCCAATCATTATTTCCAAATCCATCATAAATCACAATCATCATTATTCAACTCATATGCATTCAAATATTTTTCATTTTCAAATCATAAGGCAACCCAAAATTATTTTCCCAACAAAGTTTTATCACGATTTTATATTTTAAAATGCTCACATTCTTAGTGTTGTCTGTGGGTTTTAGTTGGTAGTGTGCCCAATTTATCCCACGGATTGTTTGTGGGTTTTAGTTGGTAGTACACCCAATTTATCCCACGCCTGTTGGCACTATATCCAGTTATGAATGTACCTTATGTGCTCGACTACATCCCATGGTCTATCAACCCCACTACATTACTCCGTTGAGTCGAGTCGTACAGGAAAATGACTAGTTATTTTTATGGAGATCAGACTCTTCCCCAAGCCAATAAATGCACCATTTCCTTTCCATGTGCCATCAATTCAATAATCATTCATTAGAAAATCAGCATCACAGTGTGCTCACAATTAAATAGTTGTTTACTAATAACCAGCACCGCGGTGTGCTCAACATCAATAAAGCAACATGACACATATAGTCTTTCAAAACATTAGGATGCATTGAAAATTCAAATTTCATTTTTAGAATATTTTACACACACTAAAATATATAAATTCAAGAATTTGAAAATCATTTAGAAAATTCAATGAAAACATTATTGATAAAAGCAATTTTCCTTATTCAAGTATAAGTAAAAAATCACTCACCTCTTGAAAAGTGATCAGTCCCAATTTAATCCTCAACATTGTTTAATCCCTATTTGAATCCAAATGTTTTGTGCCTAAGAAAATAAGTACCGAGTAGTCGTTCAATTTTTTGGGACACTGGAGTTATTCGATTATTCTCTAATTTATCTCAAACCCTAATTTCTCAAAAATTCACAATCAATTCAGGAGTAATCTTTTAATTCCTTTTCAGGTTCCAATTATTTTACTCTAACGCAGTAAACATAAATTTAACATTAAATCACCTCAATTTCTAGGCTTTATAATTTTTTTTTAATTTCTGCATGAACCCTAATTTCTCCCAAATTCAAAAATCCATATTCATGGTTCTATTTTCACCATTTATATATCATTTGGACATTTCCATAATTTTTCAATTCATTTCCCCAAATTTTCATTATTCATAATTTTTAGAGTTTTCAATCTTCCTATAAAATTTCACAAAATCTCATCAATACAATTAAATCTAATATTAAAGAAACTAAATCCAAGATTTAAAAGAAAAAATTACCTTTTTTGGCGTTGGATTGCAAAAATCCCAAAATCTCCTCTTCGCGTATAAAGCCCTAGATTTTCTTTTCCTTCCTTTTCAAGCCTCTATGCCACACAATCGAATCTGAGACTTGGAGGGGTGATTTAGTGAAAATACAAATTGATTTCTAGAGAGAGAAATCAAGAGTGTGAGTGCAGAGAGGGAAAAGAGAGAAAGTTGCAGTGGAGTGAGTGTTCGAGAGAATATGAGAAGTCGAGACACTCATTGGAATTGTGAAATTACCATTTTGTCCTTTCCATGATTCAAATTTTTATTAAGACTTGAGGGCATTTTGGTCATTTTGGGCACTCGCATCTTTTGGCGGTGGAACCGCCTAGGCAGCACGGTGGAACCGTGCATGCGTGTGCATGCCCATACCATGCCTGAGCCATTGCATGAGCAACGCGTCCTATGCTCATTGCATTGCATTGCTTGTTATGCCCAGCTTATGCCCAATGCTTACTGCACATATACAAAATGTACACACTGCACACATATGCACACCCGCCCTCACGGTGAAGCCGGCAACCCTCACGGTTCCACTATGGATGCATTGTTATTGTTATTGTTATTGTTATTGTTATTATTATTATTATTTAATATTTTGAGTGACGGCATATCCACACCCACCCTCATAGTGAAGCCGGCAGCCCTCACGGTTCCACCGTGGATGCATTGTTTTTATTATTATTATTATTATTATGATTATTATTATTATTATATAATATTTTGAGTGACGGTGGAACCGCCCCCTCACAAATGATTTTTTTTTTTTTTTTAATTCTCTCTCTCTCTCTCTCTCTCTCTTCAAATGAACAATCGATTCCTCCTTTCCTCCATTTAGATTTGATCCCCTGACCTTGCACTTCTGGAAAAGGTTTAACACCACTTGGTGACATATAGTTTTTGATATCAGGACGTTAGGAAGAAATGCGCCGCAAATTCAAGTAATCATGAAAATGGGTCAACCGAAATTTTACCAAACACTCTTGAATTGAATCATGATATATTCGTGGCAAGGAATAAGGGAAGACCCTATAACAAAGGTCTTCCAATAAGTGCAACCAAAGTCAAAATTTGCTGAAATTTTTAATTTGCATCACAAAGGTCTTTCAAACTGTGAATTGCTTTCACATGATTATAGAATTAACTCCTAATATTTTATAATTTTAATAGTATCTAATTAAAAAAATTATTTGCAAGAGTACAGTTGGAAGTTCACATACTCTGTTACAACTCAACTCATATAATGTAATATGAGGTGAGAATCGTTAAATTAATCATTAGACAGGAGTGATGCTGGCTATTTTTCATCTTTTATTTAAAAATTAATGAGCTTTGAGAAAAAATATATTGATTAAAATTTAATATATATATATATATATAATATTATGTATCAAAATCAAATTAATTATTTAAAATATTATGTATTAGAATAAATTAATAATTGATATGATTTTAAATACTTATTTTTTTTTAATTATCAGATTTGTAATAATGACTTTTTATATAAATTTAATTTATAATAATATTTGTTTGTTTACCAAATATTATTATATAAATAAAGATATGACATGCTTTATAAATCTTTATAAGAAAATTATGAATTTATTATACAAATAAATTGGTAATTTGTAATAATGTTTCTTAAAATCGTTTTATGTAGACAGGAGCATATATCTCCATCATTTGTTTACAGTGGAATATAAAGAAGCTTGTAGCAATAACAAGAGTGGCAGTAGCAAGCTCCGAGGAATGGCCTAACACTGCATACATGCCTGTCACGAAAGCAATAACCATTGCAACAATAGCCCCCATCTGGAGAAGAGAAGCAGAAACCAGCAAATTTTTCACTTTTGCCAATTTAATGTGTATTGTCATGACAAAGTAGATAAGCACTGCAGTAGTAGACAGCGCCATAGCTATTGTATCCGATACCACAAATGCCTTGAAAGCCGTTTTCCTTGATAGTATTGCCATCCCTTGGTTTGGACCCCGATTGCCATCATAACCACCTGGCAGTGTGAAGCCTGCTGCAAAGGTTACGGTTGCAATGAGTACAGCAACTATTAAGTGAGTCTCGCCTATTTTTTTTAGAATTTCCCTTTGTTCTTCTTCTGTCTTGTCTTTTTCTTCTTCCTTTTGATCATGTAAATTTCTCCAAGCCGAAGTAGCTCCTGCTTCTATCAATTGGCGACGAATAACAAACTGCATTTTCACTTTTGACTAATGTTATACAAGAGCTAGCATACCATAGTTTTGTTTGAATAAGCAAATGAAATTGAATTATGATTTGCAAGTAAAATTGGGCAATCCTTGCAACACACATCAGCTAATCATGAATTCTACAAATGGAATTGCACAAAAAAATAAATAAATAAATAAATAAAGGAATTTAGCCATATGCATACCTCTATGAACATATTTTTTATTAATGTTGAAGTCCGTATGATGTCAAGGGCAGTCAAATGTGCATTGTTAACTGCCTTCCTATCAGCTTTAGGGTGTGTTATAAGAACAGGATTATAGTTTTGTGATTCTGCAAGCAAATGAAGGGGTGTGTTTCCACTTCTATCTTCCTCATTTATAAGGCTACCAAGCAAGGGATTTGCCAGTATGTAGTCGATAACACTATTTTGCCCTTTCTCTACGGCAGCATGAAGTGCATTTCTCCCGTTTTCATCAACCATCTCAATGCAATCAGGGCATTTTGTGATTAATTCTTTTAGTGAATGCATAGAGCCCCTGGTAGCAGCAACATGAAGGGCTGTCTTGCCCTCCTTGTCCTTGAGGTAAGCCACAGATTCATCATGTTGCAATAGCTGAATTATAATCATTGAGCTATCAAAGTATGCCGCCCAGTGAAGTGGAGTCCAACCATGTTCATCAGCTTCCTTGACCAGAAATGGCTTTTTCCGTAGTATATAACAGATTAATTATGACATTAATAGATAAGTCACTGGGTTGACAATGGAGACAAACATTTAAGTATTCCCATAATGTCAAAATATGATATGGAAAAATGAGATATCAAGGTATGCAGTTCAGATTCATCATGTTGCAATAGCTTAATTGTAATCAATGAGCTATCAAAGTATGCAGCCATGCGAGGAGTCGTCCAACCATGTTCATCAGCTTTCTTGACTAGAAACATTTTCTTCTGTATAACTTTTATGATGCCTGCAAAACATTAATGTAAAACAGTTTAATTATGATATTAGTAGATAACTCACTTTATTGATAATGGAAAAAACATTTAAATGTTCTCATATTGTCAGAATATGCTATCTAAAAATGCCTTTTTATTGGAATGAAGTGTTAAGAGGGGGTGAAATTATTGTGATCGGAGTTCTTCCATGTCAACATCTGACCTACTTGAGCAGTTATTCCTTTTGAGGTAATATTTTCCCAGAAAAAAGATTGTGACTCAATCGTGTTCTTGGTTTTGATTGGTACGATTATAATGCTCTATAAAAGAGCCAAAAAAAAGGCTGCAGCATGTGGCGAGAGAACAAGTTCCTTATAAATTTTATTTACTCGATGCCTACCATGCCCAGTGGATGCCTACCATGCCTACCATTTGCCTACCATTCCAAGTGGGATTCATTAGGATAAAGACTAGGATCATGTTCATGATCAAATCAGCTTCTTAGCTATATCACATGGAAAGGTTTCCTGTATTAAGATTACGAGTTTTAATCGAAGGAAGCTTCTTAGCTATATCCAAGGTTTCCTGTATTGATGGACTTATGCCTTGTCATAAGCCTTAGATGGAATAGATGTGCAAATCTACTTTACATTACCTTTATCATTCCACAACACCGCCGCATGTAGAGCTGTTCTTCCCATTGGTCCATCATGAGCTGGCAATTTACAAGCTTCTAAGATAGCATGAACCAATTCAGCATGCCCTCTCTCGGCAGCCATATACAGAGGAGTTTCCCCTGCATCATTTCCTTCATAGGGAAACTCGGAGTCTTCCTCAAGCAAAAACTTTGCCACTTCAAGGTGACGGTTTCTTACAGCTTCGTGCAAGGCCGTATTCTTCTTGTTATTAGCCACTCCCAACAAATCTCTGACCGCTCCAGTTCCTATCTCGAGCTCCTCATTAAGTGCCTTTGCACCTGCAACAAGTGCTTTTACCACATCAATATGTCCCTCCCTAGCTGCAACATGAAGTGCAGTCTCCCCCTTTAAATTTACTTGTTTAAGTAGGGATGGGCAAGCCTTGAGAGTCACATCGACGCATTGAGTTTTGCCAAATTCAGCCGCAACGTGGAGGACAGTGTTTTTGTTTGGAGTGGTTTGGGAGTCCAGTTGCTTCTCTTGCTGAAGCTTTTGAGTGTTTCCTTCTATGACTGCTTTGTACAGACTTGAAGCCATTCTTGAAACTTCCATTTGGCGAGCTAACGTTATTGCCTCCTCCGAGTTCTCTGTGAAAACTGATCTAATTGGATTGACAATATTTGGTTTAAATTCTTTGCTCCATGGGCCCCACTTATCTTAACTCTACCCAACCCCACTCTCTTGCTTACTTCCTCTTTCATTTATTTACCCTTGATATCAATTGTTCCGATTCGAACTTTGGATCCATTAAGGTACGATAATTTAAATTAATTTTATGTAAAATGTGAACGTTCAAGATATTTATATATATTTGGTTTGTGCTTGTGGTTGTTGAAGATATTTTCAATCTCTACCCCCACCCACGCGAAGATATTTACAGAGCAAAAAGATGAGATTCCTCTAAAAGACAATTTGTCTAATTCTGCCCAAGGATCAAAAGATGGAAACCGAAAAGACAACTGGGTATATTACAATCAAGTTGGGAAAGTACCCGGGGAGTATTTTGTGATCTAATCCTTTTCTCATGAAAGTTCTCCAAATTTAATTTGTAGGGGAAAAATTTTCACCCTTTCCAGCATTTTATAACCGTCGTTAAAATACTGGACAATAAAAAAAAAAAAAAAATGTCAAACAAAATACCAAGGAGAAAAAGGATGGAAATTTTTCCTATGATTGTAAATAAATATCGGTGCATCCTTGCAAATGTTTTTGCAACAAAAATGTCAGCAAATCATTGGGATTTGCTAACATATCGGACAATTTGATAAATATAAAAGATCGAATTGATATGATTAAGATGTTAAAACTTTGATAAACTATTGTCGAATCACTAATTAATTCATGTCAAATTTTTTCGTTTCAATTTTAACAATTTATAATTTATAGCTTGAAGGTCCTGGCATGCTGCCACAGGTTCGTTTCATGACCTCAGTTGGTGCTTTGAATCATGACTTGCACTTCTTGGTAAAGCCCGCCCATGAATTTCAGATATTTTTCGCATACTGGAGTATGGTGGAGCAGCATATGCATATCTAACTACCCCCAATGCAAGAATAGCCTGCAAGTCTTCCATTCCCAATCATAAAACACCAGCTCAGACTCTGGATAACAGCGATTCTATCTTGTGGTTGGGTTCTTATTGAATTCAATCGTAACTTTTATTTAAAAAAGAGGCAAGAACTTAATTTTTTTAGGAGCTGTTATTTTTCATCATAATTAATTAATTACACCTTGCTATATTTCATTATCATTCCACGCCTAAAACAATTATTTCTTTATAAATATATTTGAAGAAACCATTTGAGCACCGTTGAACTTTAGGGTCAGTGGATACATCTTACGTGGATTCGAAAGCCTAGACCATGTAGACATGAAATTGAGGTAACCTCTGATCGTGAAAAGTCATATGATAGAATCATGGTATCACTAAAAATCAGCATGCGGACATTAAATTAAGGTAATCTTTGATCATGAAAAGTCATATGATAGATAGTTTTAAGGGTCATTTTTAATGATAATAAAATATTATGATTTTTATTCGGATTCTCGAATGAGAACAATCAAGCCACTTGATTGATTCCAATTATTGATTTTTGGAAGTAGAATTGAAACCAATTGCCGAATCTTTAAAAGATTGTAATATCAAAACCTATGGAAAACCATACAAAAATTATAACAAATCAGAACTTGAACCATTCAATTTTATAGTCAAAATCGGATCATCATTCTAGTTCCAATTTTGATTCTATTTTGATTCTTTTTCTCCTTGGTTTTGTTTGTTCTTCCGATTCAAATCAGAACCTATGGCATATTTATGTATAGGAGTAAAACTAAAATTTTATATTAAATGTTATCAGGAGCTATGGGAAAAGAAATGGCAAAAGTTAAGAAAGTGGTATTTCTAAGTCCTTTAGCATTATTTTAAAATTTAGTAGTATTTTTGAAATTGTTAACAGCATTTTCTGAAATGTGACTCAAAGTATAGTATATATTATTAGTTCTTTCTTTTTCAAGATTTGGGTTTGGGGAACCTACGAGACTCTGTATATTCAAGAGAAGTTTTGTAAAAAAAGTATTTCTTAGCCTGAAAAATTATTATTGCTGGTCAATTACATTGAATAGCATATCACTTCTAATTTTTTTTTTTTTTTTTTTTGTTTGTTTGTAAGGGAGTGAAGAGTTCATACCACTTCTAATTTGTATTCAACTATGGAGCACAAAATTTGAATTTATGATACTGCCAATTATATGTTCATATTCTGATCTCCTCAGTGCAGAGGATTGCCTTGGCAATTTCTCCTGCACTATTAAATGTGGGGCTAAATTCAACTCCATGCGCTTCTGAATCTCTTATTCTTACCCAATGGATCTGCCAGAGTTATAGGTAAGCTAAAAATTCATTGTCCTCGTGTTCGTACTGTGTTCCGATCTTGGAAATTGGGTGCAGACTCTTCCACAACTTATATATCTTCTTCGGCTTTTAGAAACAATCATGTTATACCCTTGGTGTTCTTGTACCTGGATCTCTTAAGTTTTTTCCTCTCTTCTTTTTAATAAAATATAAGTGTCTGGCCAAGTTTGACTCATTTCTTAGAACTTGTTTTTGCACCTATGTTAGGACTGACTCACGACGAATAGGAAGTTAATCAGAGGACTCTTTGACAACCAAATAGACAAATAACAAAAGACAGAATTTAAATAAATTTAAATAAATAGAAAAAATAAAATGACAAAATATAAAATAAAAAAGAGATAAAATTTATATGGTTCGATCAAATAGACCTATGTCGATGGTAAGGAAGGAGCAGAATTTCACTAACAAAGAAAGAAGACTATAAATGTCTTAAAAAAGTATTCCTAGACCTAAATGACCATCACACAAAAGAGATAGCAAAATGAGATTTTAAAAGATCGCAACACATTTTACGAACTCATTTGACCTAATGATATTTTAAAAACAAACCCAAACCACATATATATAAGTGTGAGATTTGAAAGTGCCCCTTTTTCCCTAGGCGATGTGGGATCGAGCAAAGAAAAAAAAAAGTCTTCTAACAATGTGGGATGAAAAGATGAGTCACCCTAACAAATCTCCGCTTTGATGAATCTCAATATTAACAAATAACGAATCAGCTCTACTTTTTCTACAAAAGCTTCAATTGTCTAATCAATAGTAGCGGATACCAAACAAAATAAATCCAAATACTACTTGAATTTGTAACCTAAAAGAGGCTCATAAACAAATCCGCAAAATTGTCGTTTAAACTCAAACAAATGATTACGCACCATATTGCTAACTGTACTAAAATATAGAACCTATGCCACAAAATTCTCCTCTTTAACTAACTGTAATACCTGAGTAGCAAATAGTCGAAAAAGGCTAGAAAACAGAGTATTCACAAACTTAGCATTTTTCATGCTAAAATTTTCAAAATAATTATTTTAGGTCAAGAATAATTCTCCAACACTATAATCTCTCTTAATTTGCAAAACAAGAATCTTTTTAACTGCTATCAAATTTGTCATAATAAATTCACTGATTAACTGCTATCAAATTTGTCTGAGAAATTCTTGACAACAATAAGTATATTATCAACATAAGACAGTAAATAAACAAATGATCCATCACTTAACTTCCGAAAGAAAACAAAATTATTATACATGCTTATCAAATAACCATCAATGAAGGTCAATAAATACCTGATATCTTCCTTAAACTGAACACGAGATGGTCTCCACAAATCTAAATAAATGTCAGAATCGGACACTGATGATAAAACTGTAACTGAACCAATAATAGTAGATCCCTGCAGAAAATATAATTTACCAAATTTGTAAACTTTTATAATAACAAAAGTACCATAAAACATTTTCATAACTCCACCTTCAACTATGTATCTTTACTCAAAAGTCTCTAAGGTGCTTAAAGAGATGTGATTTTTCTTCAAATTATGAACATGTCTAATATCAGTGAGCGTCCTCACAATACCATCATGCATTTTAATTCGAACTGTACCTTTATCAAGTCTTGATAGCATGGTTGTTGATTCTTAAATTGAAGCATGTTCGTCCTAACATAACATGAGAAGATTTCAAATAACAATGAAATTTGTTATTCGGCCCTATAGTTCGAAGTAATAAATTGAGGAAACTCTATAAGTGATTGGCGAGAAGATGTAGTTGATTATAATTGGTAACAATTCTTTAATTTGAATATCAATTTAACAAAAAGTTGATATTTCACATTAGGAGGGCTAAATATTTATGATTTTGGATTATAGGGCTTTCACTTTAAAGTCCTAACAATGGCAAAAATATTGTGTTTATAACTAAGACAAAAATATTGAAGAGGGGTTGAAGCACCCATTGAAGGGTATTACATGGTCAAATGATAAGTATTGAGGATGGCTATTGCAGCGCGAATGAGATCTACGTGCTTTAATATTTTTCAATAAGAGGTTATCCGAGGTTGAGGAAAGAAGACTAAAGACATAAGTTGGTAGTTGTATGAGTGGTAATCTTAGTTGCTAGTAAAGTGTAATTGACAAGGAATGAAACAAACAGATCCAATTTTATAAAAGTAAAATATTGTGAAGTTATTATCCAGATTTTACTAGAAAAAAAAAAATTGGGAGACAGAAAGATCAATGTGGAAACAACACCCGCCATTTTTTATGTATAAATTTTGTTTTGCAATTTTGAGGACAAAATTTGTTTTAAAGGGTTAAGTATTGTAACACTGATAATTCAGTGTTAGGAAATTTTTGTGGAATTTATTGTAAAAGATAAAAAAAGAACGGACCGAAATTGATTTTTGGACTTGAATGTAACACTGAGGAAATTTTCTAGTTAAATTTCCAAATATTTTTATTTTATGAGATGAGAAAAGAATTTATAAATAAATTGAGGTATATAAGATGAAAGGATTAAATGGTTTAGTGGTCAAAAACTTTTTGGGCAAAGTTTAGGTCTTGCGATCAATTGCCATTGGAGACTTGAAAATGTGAATTTGTGAGTATTGTGTGGACCGTTGGAAGAATAGAACCATGTGTGTGTGTGTCAAGTCTAATTGGAGAGAGAGAGAGAGAGAGATACAAATTGGTTAATTAAAAAAAAAAAATTACAATGGTTTGTGAGGGGGCGGTGGAATTGTGGATGCTCATAGTTCCACTGTGAGTAAAAAATATATATATAATAATAATAATAATAAAGAAAAATATATATATAAAATTAATAAAAAAAAATTGTGTGCACATGGCACTAGCGGTGGAAGCACATCGCACGACACTCGCAGTGGAACTAGCTAGAGAGAGAGAGCATGGCCTCGCGGTGGAACCGCTGCATGGCAAATGACCAAAATTGCCCTCTAAACCTTAGTAAGAGCTTCATCGTGGTAAGGGCAAAAAGGTAATTCCACTTTTCCACTAATTCAATTAACCCCAAAAATTTATTTTTGTTTTATTGAGTTCGATTCATTTTCTCTCGTCTGCAAATGAGAACTCTCGCGAACTCTGGCTTCTCCTCTCTCTACATCTTCATTCCTCTCTATCACTACTGATCTCTCTCTCAAGAAATCAATTTATGCTTCGATTAAATCACCCCCTCTAGGTCTCGGTCTCAGTCATCTGGAAAAAAAAAAGGATTGAAAAAGAAGGGAGAAGAAAAAAATCTAGGGTTTGTTCAGAATCCGACCTAACTCCAAAATCGAGATAATCTCTTACTCTTAACCTTGAATTTAGTGATTTTTATTATAGATTTACATTTATTACTGAGAAAATTATGGAATTTCATTGGTAAATAAAAACCCTAAGTTTGTGAATAGTGAAAATTTGGGGAAAAATGGAAACGAAAATTTTATTTATATATAAATGAGGTGTAGTTGATGAAATTAAAATGTACATTCATGAATCGGAGAAATTAGGAGAAATTAGGGTTATGTTAATTCGGGAAAAATTAGGGAAAATCTTTTGAGAATAGGAAAATCCAAGAGAGTTGTGAATATAAATTTTATAATGATGCAAATGATGACAAATTGATAAAATAATATCAATAATTAGAAAATATTTGAAATTAGGGTTTAAATTAAAATTAGAGAAATTTTGTAAACCCATGAATCTGTGGAGAAATGACCTGAAAACTTTTGTTGCTGGTTTAGGGTTGAGTTTGAAAAGAGATTCTTTGGAATTGATATTGTATATGGAGTGAATACCCTCCCGAAAGGTGAGTGGATGATTATGTTTCATATGAATGAGTAATTTGTTTTTAATTATGATCTATGAATTAAATTTTGAAAAGAATTTTGAAATAGATTTATAATATTTTGTGATTGTGGTATGCCTTGAAATATAATTTGATAAATTCCATGACTCTTGAGCTTAAATGTTGATTTATTTGTACCATATTACAATTGGATACTCATGTAAATTGTGAAATGTTGTACTACTTTGTAATTGAGCATGAAATTGATTGAGAAATTGAATTTGAAAATATGGTACTGGAAAGTGACTATAGTCAGAGATTTGCCATAAACCGGGCCATCGGGACGGCATGGTTAAGCCTAATTTGATTGATAATTAGAGGCTTGGAGGAGACAGGATGGAGAGTCACTCAAGTCGGCCGGATGACGTGGTGGCACCCTACGAAAACAATTCCGGGCCAACATTAAGGTGAAGGGGATTTTATAAAAATTATGAAAAAAAACAACTCGTGGCGGATCCTACCAACGGCCATTGGTAGAAAAATGTTTTTGACAAACCCCAAAATTATGAAAATGAAAGTTTATGTAACTAATTTATATATTTGAGTCATGGTGATTTTTGATAAAAATTATTGTATGCAAAAACTCTCTTTGTTGTATGGAATTATATTTGATACATGTGTTTAGCATCACCACCCTCACCCCTAATTTATATGTTACATGTCACTGCATTCCACTTACTTTGTATTTTAAATACTCACTCCTCTTTTCCCAATTTTTTTAGAAGAAGTTTAGGTGGGAGACACTATTTTGGGACAATTGAAGAAGTCATTTTGCTGAAATCTCAATAGGTATTAAAATGTGGATTCCAATTTGAAATGACTGAGGTAGTATGATCAAAGGAAGGAAATTTTTGTACTTTTTATTTGGTTGGGTTTTGATTTATACTTGTTTTATTTTTTTTGAGCAAGTATTGATGAAATCCCAACTTAGAAAATATGGAACTTGTTAATTTTTGTCTAAATTTTTTCTTTGTAAAATTTATTTCTTTTATTGAGACATTTAGATTTTATTTTGAATTTTGAGGTATTTTGAGTTTGGGAATGATGAGAAAGTGTGGGAAATTTGTTGGAATGCCAGATTGGCCAATTTGCATGTGTGTATGTACAGGGGATGGATCGTTGATTTGTGTGTTAATATATGTTTTTTAGGTCGAATGACCTTGGATGGTCTTTAAAATGATGTCGAATTATTTTCAAATAGTTTGAATGTCTTGTGCTATTTCAATATATGTGGAGATACTGTACGTATATCGAGATAATGTAACGATTATTATATATTCAATAAGAGAATCGGGGCGTGACACAAGTTGCGTCTCTTGCTCAAGCATTTGAGTTTTCCTTCAATGACTGCATTGTATAGACTTGAAGCCATTATTGAGTCTTCCATTTGGCGAGCTAACGTTATTGCCTCCTCTGAGCTCTCCTTGTAAACCGATCCAATTGGATCGAGGATATTGGGTCTTACTTATTTCCTCTTTCAATTATTTATTTTTTCTTAACCAACCCGTAGCTAACCAATTTTTTGGTAACGACTAATTTAAGGTTTTGGGTTGTTAAATTACCACTAGAGGACGAGGATGGAGTTGGTGCGGGCATAAAATAGAGGTCGCAGGTACAAACCGAGGGCAAAGGGTGGGAAAAGGAGAGAGAAGGTCGACTTGGGCAGGTCTTTCCATGAAAATCAATTATTAAAAAATTACCAAATTTAAAATTTATCTAATTTTGTATTTATGATAATATATTATATATTTTTTATTGCTTTTAATGATTAATAAATTTGAAGATTATGAATTTTGTTAGAAAATCTATTTTCACTACCCATCGAGCTTTTTTTTTGTGACAAAAGAATTACTCCCCCCATCATATTTTGTTTTGAAATGGTGACCCATTCTTTTTCATTCATTTGTTGATATTTTCTCAAGATAATTACTAATCAACTACGGTTCTTCCATTCAAAAGAATGCATTACTGTAAATTTGGATGATGTGGTGTATCATGTGTGTTTTAATCTGGGTGAAAAAGTTAAAGAGACAAACAAAATGAGACTGAGGGAGTATTATTTCTTGGAATACCCCTGGAGGGATATGATCCAAGATCCAGTCGGAAGGCCAGTCCTTGAAAAGCCTACAAATGATAGCTACCGATCGAGATTCAAATATGATTATTTATCGAAGGGCCTCAATCGTTCAGATCTTCCTTTCGATAGGGTCTTAGTCGCCCTGTCAATCGAACATGATTCATCAAGTGAAGGTAACCACTTTGATCGGGCATCCAATGGTCAGCTCCTCAACCGAAAGAGCCTTGAAGACTCTTCATCGATCGAATGACCGATCAATAGCTAACGGTTCCAACGATCCTAAAGGGAGATCAAAATATTCTATTTATTTATGTCCCTTGCAGCGAACAGCATCCTGAGGATCTTTTAGTTAAGAAAAGGTTCTCTCCAGAATACGAAAGTTTCCAAAAGATGAGGATCACAGTTAATTTGAAATATTGAATCTCCGAAATTTTCGGATCTACTCGATAACGAAGGTAGGATTGAAGCACTGCAGCGACGTACGGCTCTCACAGGTATAAAACATCTCAAAAACCCTCCTAGATAGGTATGCTCTCTAAGCTTTACACATTAGGTACTCCAATCACAGAGAATAATTCCCTCAAACTTTCAGTTTGTTTTCTTTTCATACGGAAACCGCTCTTTTCTGACTTGAGCATCGGAATCCTCCCGTTGGAGTACCCTCCGGTGATTTTTACAGGTATCACATCCCTTTGACAGTAACCACTCGAGTTAACAAGAAATCCATATCTATAAAGACATAACTCACTTCCAATAACCTCATTTCCAAATTTAAGATAATTTCAAAAAAATAAAATAAAATAAAGATCCCGATATAAAAATACCATGCTCAAGAAACAAAAGAAGAAGCAAATATTTATTGACTTGGTAATTATAATTTTAGACTTCTTATGATTCAAACTAATTTTATGTAAAATATGAACTCTGGATATATCTAAATTCAAGCCAACCCAACCCCTCTCTTATTTCCTCTTTTATTTATTTATTTTTTTGTTGACCAATCAGTAACAAACCAATTTATCAGTATAAACTAATATGTCTCAAATTAATTATCCAACTTATTAAAAATCAAACTCTTCTGGAGTCTTTTTTTTTTTTTTTTTAATTTGAATTTAAGAATTTGATTAAAAAAATTATTAGGTATCGGTCTTTCCTTGAGATTAGTTTGTCTTGTATGTTTTCCTATTTTTATTTATGTTTTGTAAGGAATCTTTTTCCTCGAGATTAGGTTTGACGTGGATAAAACCCGAAAACAATGACGCCCTGCCTATAATGACAAAATGAAATTTAATATGGTTGAATATTTTTTTGCTTTAATCCAAAATTACGACAAAAGGAGATTAGTTTGGCCGTCATATTTTAAGGTTTTGGATTGTTAATGTTGGATTTTTAAATCTATTGAGTTGATATATAAAATAATTATGTGTATGGATTGTTATTTAAGTATGTTTAATAAAAGTTATCTGTTATAGTATATTTATTATAGGACTTTAATATATATTAAAGGGTGTAGAATTTCTTTTATTAAAAGACGCAGAGATCATATGGTAATTTTTATTTTGTGACGAGTCAAAATAGAAATAATCAAAAAATAACCAGTGGTTTTCTTAAAACCACCAGCGAAGTTATCTAAGGGGTTATAGTCCTCGTATTCTCAATTTTCTTCTGACTTTCCATCTCTCAGAGAAAACCTAAGGAGATATGGATTATCTGGAAGTTCAACCCAAAATCTGAAGATCGAATTTCAAGATTTGAATATTTATTTTGATCAAAATAGAATCAAGTATGTTTTCTTTGATTTTATTGGTGATTTGACATAAGATCTAGGGCATATAATAATATTGATGAAGTTTTTATCAAATTAGAATTTCTAATATTTGGCATCAGAGTCTTTCATGTTTAAATCACTAAGGTCTCATGGTGAAAATTGGGTTTTTAATTTTTTGGAAATTTTATTTTCGGATGAAATTTGTAATTTTTTTTTTTTTTTTTTGAGAATTCTGGCTTTGTTGATTTCTGAAATAAAAAAATATATATATATATACGGATATGTGTATGAATGGAAGAAAAGGAGATTTTTCGTCTCCCGTTAAAGTTTGGTTTTTATTCAGATTCAACAAACAAAATGAAGGAGTGGATGAGACCCCCTCCAACCCCTCCAAGGGCATTTAATGCCGTCCACTTTAGGAGTCAGAAAACCTTGCTTTTAGATTTCCCAAAAAAAAAATCACATGCTTTGGTGAGAGAATCCAGAGCCTCTGCCAGATCAATCAAGTTTGGTTGAAGGCTGCATGACGAACAGTGGGGGACGCCGGTTGAGGAAGATAATTTGGTCATATCTCTTGCATGGATTCAATTTACTTACAGCGTTTAGAGTCAGAATTGCTATTTCCACTTATGTTATTAATTGGGCCATTGAGCCCATTTTTAAGAAAGTATCATTTGGTCATGGGTTGGATCCTTGAGAATTATTTAAAATCCAATTTTATAGTGCTTACACATTGGGCTGGTTTTGATTTAACTTAACGGACCCATTGTGTTTAATGAGAATGCCCATATTGGTTTCAAATCTGGGTTGGTTTAGTTGGATTTAATTGGACCCTCACAAGTCCAATTTTGAAATTAAATAACAGATTTGATTTTTGGTATAAAATTGATCTATATTAGACCCAATTTATAAGATTCATTAAACCCAATTTTGATCTTAGAAGATTGGGCCTCTACCCATTATAAATTAGGACATTAAACCAATTCAAGGAAAGAATAATTGGGTCATTAGACCTATATCCTTAAGAATTGTTCTAGGCCCAATATGGAACCCATTAGATAAAATAAGTTAACTACAAAATTGGATTTAAGTACAAATCTAATTTTTAAGTTTAATCTCATTAAGTCAAAATTGGACATAGGTCCAATTAAAAATATAATTTTTAATTCAAATATTTGATAAGTATATATTTTAAAATATTATAATAGAAGCAACATCTTACTAAAGTGAACTCTCTTGTAAAAATTATTTTATTTTAAAATATAAAAAAATTATGTATATACAACTTATGTGAATATTGACCGGTCCAAAAGAAGGTTAGTATTCTAATAGAATTGTGTGTGTATCTGCAGTGATAACTACGTGATAATTATTTGGTTTTACATGTAAATTGTAAATCGGTCCAATGGAAGGTTTATAATTTGACACGTTAATTTATTATCAGTGTTTTATCACTGTATCAGGGTACCACTTACAAGTTAATTATTTTGTCCAAAATAAAATATTAATGGAGTTATCGGTATCTTATGATGGAGATATATTTATTTGAATTATTAATTAATTATTTTAGTTTATTGTGAGTATGTTTTGATTATTTATTGTTCTTTGTTCAGCTTTATCTTCTACTTCTACGAATATCAATGCCCAACTTAGTTCAATTCATATGTTGAATGGCTTAAATTTCAAATCATGACAAGAGAATTTGGTCATAGTTCTCAGAGTCATGGATTTAGACCTTGCATTAAGAACTGACCCTCCCCCACCGCTTACTGATAAGAGTACCTCAGAAGAAAAGAGAGAGATAGAAATGTGAGAAAGATAAGATCGCATGTGTCTATTGATAATGAAACAAGTCATCCCAGAGACATTCAGAGATACAATATCTAATTCTATCACGACATTTAAGGCTTTTCTTGCGAATATAGAGAAACGTTTTGTCAAAAATAAAAAGGCTGAAATTGATACACTTTTGGCAAAATTGATCTCGATGCGATATAAGGGTCAAGATAATATTAGGGAGTATATCCTTGAGATGTCTTATCTTGCTTCAAAGTTGAAAGCACTCAAGCTTGAACTCTCTGAAAACTTGCTAGTGCATTTGGTTCTGATATCTCTTCCTACACAGTATAACCAGTTCAAAGTGAGTTACAACTGTCAGAAAGAGATCTGGTCTCTGAATGAGCTTATTTCACACTGCATTCAGGAAGAGGAAAAGTTAAAGCAGGATAGGATAGAAAGTGCACACTTGACCACAAAGGACAAAGGAAAGAGAAAGAAAAGAAAGCAGGATAAGGATGCTACAGGAACGATATCACAAAAGAAGCAACATAAGGAATCGGGTAAACCAGGAAAGAATGGTTGCTTCTTCTGTGATATTGAAGGGCACAAAAAGAAAGAATTTACAAATTATCACAAGTGGCGTGCTAAGAAAGGTATGTGCCTTAGTTTGGTTTGTTCTGAGGTCAATTTAATTTCAGTACTAGGACACACTTGGTGGCTAGATTCCGCTGCTAATACTCACATTAGTGTGTCTATGCAGGGTTACCTAAATTGCCGACAACCAACTGATGGTGAAAGATACATCTACATGGGTGACGGCAATAAAGTTTAAGTTGAAGCTATTGGGAAATTTAGATTGTTGTTAACAACTGGATTATATTTGGATCTTTATGAAATATTTGTAGTACTGTCTTTCAGATGGAATTTGATTTTTGTTTCTGTATTGGACAAATTTGCTTTTATTTGTTCTTTCGGAAATAGAAAAGTTAGCTTGTTTTTTTATTCAAAGTTAATTGGATCTGGTTCTTTATTAGGATCCGATAATGTTTATCTACTTGATATTGTTAATTCATTTAATGAATCCCTGCAAACCAATACTCGAAATATAAATCGTAAATTAACCAATGAGAATTCCTCGTCATTATGACATAAAAGATTAGGTCACATTTCTAGACGGAGAATAGAGAGACTTGTATCAGAAGAGATTCTTGATACTCTAGATTTTACAGACTTCAATATATGTGTAAATTGTGTAAAGTGTAAACAAACCAATAAAAGGAGATTCGAAGCCAATAGGTCTTCAAACATCTTAGAACTAATTCATACAGACATTTGTGGGTCATTCCCTTTGGCTTCTTGGAATGGTCAACGATATTTTATCACGTTCATAGATGATAAGATATGGTTATATATATCTTCTTACAGAAAAGTCTCAATGTTTGGACATGTTCAAGATTTATAAGGCCGAGGTTGAGAACCAACTCGGTAAAAGAATTAAGAGTGTTAGATCTGACCATGGTAGAGAATATTATGACAGAAATGACGGATCTGGTGAACAACGTCTAGGACCATTTGCTCTTTTTCTAGAGGAATGTGATATCGTCCCACAGTACACTATGTCTGGTTCTCCAGCCATGAATAGTGTTGCTGAAAGATGAAATATGACTCTTTAGGATATGATAAGGAGTATGATTGCTCATTCAACTTTACCTGAGTCACTCTTAGGAGAAGCACTTAAGACTGTAGCTTATCTCCTGAACAAAGTTCCTACTAAGGTAATTGTCAAAACCCCTTATGAACTTTGGACTGGAAGACGTCCTAGTTTGAGGCATTTGCACATTTGGGGTTGTCCAGCTGAGGCTAGGCCTTATCGGTCCAATGAAAGGAAATTAGACTCTAGGACGATGAGTTGCTATTTTATAGGGTACTCTGAAAGGTTTAAGGGGTATAAATTTTATGATCCCACAAATAAGGTGATATTTGAGTCGGGAAATGCCCGGTTTTTTGAGGAAGTTGAATTTGCGAGGGGAGATTCAATCAGGAACATTGTTTTTTAAGAGGAATGTATAGATATTTTCACAAGTGTGTTAGTTCCTATTCAGGATTTACCTGATAGTCTTAAAGATACAATAGACCAAGACAATGTTGAAGAACCTTCCAATCAAGAAATTGTTCCACAAGAGCAATCTGAAGAATAAACTCAACCACCTCCAAAACTTATACCATTAAGGAGATCCACAAGAGAAAGAAGAAATGTAATTTCAAATTTTATATGATTATATTGTATTTCTTCAAGAACACGAGGTAGACATTGGTATAATGAAAGATAATCCAATCAACTTCCGTCAAGTCATGGAAAGTTCTAATTCTCACAGGTGGATAAATGCCATGAATGAAGAAATAAAGTCCAGAAAGACCATAATGTATGGGATCTCGTCTCATTGCCTGAAGGTGCGAAACCTATTGGTTGTAAGTGGATATTTAAAACCAAAAGGGATTCAAAGGGCAATGTTGAGAGATATAAGACTCGTCTTGTCGCAAAAGGCTTCACACAGAAAGAAGGTATCGATTATTGACTTTATTTCCAGTTTCTTCGAAAGACTCTTTAAGGATTATAATGGCATTAGTAGCACACTTTGATCTTGAGCTACACCAGATGGATGTAAAGACAGTGTTTCTCAATGGCAATATTGAGGAAACAATTTATATGGTGCAATCGGAGTATTTTGGGTTAAATAACTCAAAGGAAATGGTTTGCAAACTCAAGAAATCCATTTATGGGCTCAAGCAAGCATCTCGACAATGATTCTACAAATTTCATCAAGTTATCATTTCATTTGGTTTTGAAATGAATTTGGTCGATGATTGTGTCTACCATAAGTTATGTGGGAGTAGATATATTTTTCTGGTTTTGTGTGTCGATAACATACTATTTGCCAGCAATGATATAGGCCTAGTACACAAAACCAAGAGATTTCTAGCAGAGAATTTTGAGATGAAAGATCTTGGTGACGCCTCTTTTGTATTAGGAATCCAGATTTATCGAGATCGCTCTCGTAGAATTCTTGGGTTATCGCAAAAGAGCTATATCGAAAGGGTTTAACAAACATATAACATGCAAAATTGTAAACCAGGAGATACCAATGTGGCTAAAGGAGATAAATTTAGTCTCAATCAATGCCCTAAGAATAATTTTAAACAAAAGGAAATGCAAAAAATTCCCTACACATTAGCAGTGGGAAGTCCAATGTATGCTCAAGTTTGTACGCGTCCAGATATTGTATATATTATAGAAATGTTGGGTAGATATTTAAGTAACCCAGGAATAGATCATTGGAGAGCAGTTAAATAGGTATTCAGATATTTACAAAAAACAAAAGGGTACATGCTCACGTATCGGAGGTCAAATCAGTTTTAGATCACTGGGTATACTGACTTCGACTTTACGGGATGTCAAGACAGTATGAAGTCAACTTCGGACTACATTTATTTGCTTGCTGGAAGTGTCATTTCCTAGAAGAGTGTTAAACAGTCACTTATAGTTTCTTCCACTATGGCAGCAGAGTTTATAGTTTGCTACGAGACATCCAATTATGGGGTGTGGCTACGAAATTTTGTTACAGGACTGCGTATAGTGGATCATATTGAATGACCACTCAAGTTATTTTGTAACACTAAGTCAGCAGTTTTGTACTCCAATAACAACAGGAGCTCGACAAAGTCGAAACATATAGACATCAAGTTCCTGGTTGTTAAAGAAAGAATTCAAAGTGAACAATTATCTATAGAACATCTTGACACAAACTCCATGATTGCGGATCCGCTTACTAAGGGAGCGTCACCCAAAACCTTTCATGAGCACATTGCTAGTATGGGTGTCATATCATCTGATGATATACAGTTTTAGTGGGAATTTGTATATTTATGCTCAATTTTAGGCATTTTTCGATTATATATAAGAATTGTTTTCTGTAAAAATAAAGATTCAGTTTTCATTACACTCTGATATAAAGTATAATTGATCTCACTATAGTTTAGGGAGGACCAGTTGAAAATAAACATGTTATAGATCATATTGCATGTAATTTCTATGTTGAACATCCACATCATGATCCGTGTCATTCAGTTGTATTAGCATATGTAACCATTGTTGGGTCAAGTTACGATAAATGTAACAAAGGCTACCTTGATCCTATGTCGATATGATTGATGGATGGAATTGGTTAAACATATATTTCAGTATTGACAACAAAGTTAAGTTCATACGATCATACATAATTATAAAGTTGTACATATAGGCCAAGTGAGAGTTGTTAGATTTTTAAATCCAATGTTGGGCTGATATATAAAATAATTGTGTGTATGAACTGTCATTTAAGTATGCTCAATAAAAGTGATCTGTTATAATATATTTATTATAGGGTTTTAATATAAATTAAAGGGTGTGGAATTTCTTTTATTAAAAGGTGCAAAAACCATATGAGAATTTTTATTTTGTGATTGGTCAAAGTAGAAATAACCAAAAAATAATAGATGGTTTTAAAATTTAAAATCATCAGGGAAGTTATCTAAGGGGATTATGGTCCCCAGATAAAGTATTCTCAATTTTCTTCTAACTTCCCATCTCTCAGAGAGAAAATCCAAAGGGATACAGATTATCTAAAAGATTAACCCAAAATCTGAAGATCGAATCTCAAGATTTGAAATTCATTTTAATCAAAATGAAATCATATCCGTTTTCTTTAATTTTCTTGATGATTTGACATGAAATCTAGATCATATAAATATATCGAAGAAATTTGCATCAAATTAGAATTTCTATCGATTAAATTGCAACCAGAGGACGAATTTAATATAGTTGAATAATTTTTGCTTTAATCCAAATTACGATAAAAGGAGATTAGTTTGGTTCTCATATTTTAAGGTTTTGGGTTGTTAAATTGCAACCAAAGGACGAGGATAGAGTTGGATTTTTCTTTTGCTGGCATAAAGTAGTGGTCGCAGGTACAAACCGAGGGCAAAGGGTGGGACCAGGAGAGAGAAAAGTCGACTTGGGCAAGTCTTTCCGGTGAAAATCAATTATTAAAAAATTATCAAATTTAACACTTATCTAATTTTGTATTTAAGATAATATATTATACATTTTTTATGCTTTTAATGATCAATAAATTAGACAATTATGAATTTTGTTAAAAAATCTATTTTAACTAGTTATCGAGCTTTTTTTTTTTTTGGCAAAAGAATTACTCCCTCCATCACATTTTGTTTGTCCACTATTTTTTTTTTTGAAATGTTCTAAAATATTTTCTCTCTCTACCCCACACACCAGAAGATATTTATAAAGAAAAAAGATGAAATTCCTCTGAAGGACAAATTGTCAAATTCTGCTCCAGGATCAAAAGATGGAAACCGAAAGACAACTACGTACATTGCAAACAAGTTGGGATAGTATCCGGGGAGTATTCTGTGATATCATCCTTTTCTCATGGAAGATCTCCAAATTTAAAAGTTGCAGGGGGAACCAAAAATTGTGACTTATCCAAAACAAGTCATACTCCAAACCTAGATGTGACTGGGATTGTTGTAATAGCAAGAAAGACAAAAAATAAAAAATAAAAAATAAAAAATAAAAAAAGAGGAAGAAGAAGAAGAAGAAGAAGAAGAAGAAGAAGAAGAAGAAGAAGAAGAAGAAGAAGAGACACAAACACAAGTGCCGGGGGCCCACCTCTACCCGCCAACCCCCATTCTCACTTCTCCCTTCGCGTGTTTACCCGAGAGCGCCTTCCCCTCAAACCCCATTTTATTTTCTTCTTCTTCTTCCTCCCTTTCGTCACTCTCTGTCCCTCTCTCTCTCTCTCCTCTCGCTCTCTCTCTCTCTCTCTCTCTGCAATATCAACTAAACCACTCCAAATTTTTTTTATCAATACTTTAAACTTCTAAAAAAAAACTCATTAATTGCTGATTTGAAAAGAGAGATTTAAAATTTGAGATGGAAAAAAAATTAGGGTTTTGATGAAATTTGATCTTGGACGAAATCTTGGGCTTCTCTAGAAATAATTTTACTCTTCTAATCTAGATTTATGCTTTTTTAGTATGAGTTTGAAATTATGATGTTGAGATTGAAAAGATTAAATTTAGGGTTTAAACTTAGGGATTGTATAATAATAAAATTAAGGAAAATATTCAATAGAAAATTGTTTCCCTAAATTTATATTGTTTATTAGAAGAATTTGAATATAGTTTTAATGATGATTAGAAATATAGGGTTTTTAACAATAGATTTTATATATGAAAATTAACATGAATTGTGAATTATATTATGTTATTTGTGATACACTACAAAAAAATATGATTTTTTTGTATTATGCTAAATAATTTAACGACGAATTTTTTTGATATTTTTGTGGTTAAATCCGTTATTAATTCGATATTTTTTTGTAGTGATATTTACATGTCAATAGTAATTTTAGGAACATATATGTGTAAACTCTAGAAATTTAATATTTGTGAATTATATTAAAAATTAGTGAATTTTTAGATAAAAATTAGTGGATTTTGTGCCTAATATATAATATTGAGGGAAAATTGATGTGGCTTTACTGATCAGAAATTTTAAAATTTAGAAGTTATCGGTCAAGTATTTAGAGGGTTTCCCGACAACTCAAAGAGTAGAAATTCACACTTATATTTAAATTAACTATACTTCCTCCATTTTACAAAATATAAAAATTTTAAATATATAAGTTAGAGTACATATCATAATCCGCACTTATCTGGTGTTACAAGATATGAGTATATAAAATTTCAGTTAAGGTTTAAAATATCTCAAAATGTACTCGATGCATGCATGTTAAATTTTGCATATTTAATTCTCATGGAATAAGCATACTATTATGTAAAATTGAAAGTATTTCAATTTAAATTAACTATAGAGGGGTTTCCCGACAACTCAAGGAGTAGAAATTCACACTTATATTTAAATAAACTATACTTCATCCATTTTACAAAATATAAAAATTTTAAATATATAAGTTAGAGTACATATCATAATCCGCACTTATCTGGTGTTACAAGATGTGAGTATATAAAATTTCAGTTAAGGTTTAAAATATCTCAAAATGTACTCGATGCATGCATGTTAAATTTTGCATATTTAATTCTCATGGAATAAGCATACTATTATGTAAAATTGAAATAATTTCATTAAGCATATTTTAATTTGCTATTAATCAACCATAAACTTTATTCATTTCATTTTTCATTTTTTAATATCCAAAAAGAGGTAGCAAATACCGATGCATGACTCTGACACCAATGATGAATTAAACAAACCAATAAATTCCAATTTTCATGCATAAAAAAATTCTCAAATTTAAATTGGATTTAAATCACTATCTCTTTTGATTATTGGGTATTTTAGATATTGAAGAGTGTTACCAAAATCGGATTACCTTTTTATTTACAATCAAAATGTCTTGACGGAGAATGATCAATTTCTAGCTTTTGTAAAACTTTTCTTTTTCTTTCTCCATTCTCTCTCTCTCTCACACACACACACACACTCATCCACTCTAAAAATGGCTTCTCTTCTCTGTTCTTTTCTTATTCACATCCCATTTAAAAATTGTGAAGTTAGACCCGCACTCATTTTCAACAACAATAATAATAATTTTAATACTTAACCATGATGGAATTAGATTTACTGATACAAGCACAAAGCGACTTTTACATGAAAGGAAAAGTAAGAAAATCAAGCAAAATAAATTCAAATATGGAGGATATATATTTTATATGGGCCACTTTGCTCAAATAAACAAAAAAGTTCTTTCCATTTCTTTTTTAGTTAGAAAATTTGAAGATAGAGTATCCACCAAAAAATGGTTTATTTTCCTATAGCCAAAGAAAGATTTTTATTTTTGGCCTTTTTTTTTTTGGCATGGCAAAAGCAAGGAGAAGCAAAAGCTAATGCTAACTAATATTCGATCCTCTCATAATTAAACTCAATCAGAGACTAACATTCATACGGGGCTTTTGTCCCACATTGAAAAATAAAAGATATGTTGATAACTTTATAATTCTTCAAGTACCAAACTAATTGAATTTTGTTGGTAAGATGAATTGGAGAAAAAGTTTCTATATTTGTGACAATGGGCTTTCTATATAACAATTGAGGATTAGGCAGAAAAAACTCTTGATTTTTATTATACCATATTAAATTTTATGAGATATTAAAAAATATATTATATACTAACCTTATTAAATTTTATGAGATATTAAAAAATATATTATATACTAAAATTAAATCAATTGATTTGATTTTAATACATATTTGATTTTTCATATTTTTATATTTATATATTTATAACAACTATTCCACAATGAGTTTTTTATTTAAATCCAACTTACTGAGACATCAAATGCAATTGAATTTTAGGTTTTATATTATTATATTATTTCTATCTTTAACACAATACCACTATAATGTTCATCAATCTCTATCTTTGGTATTCATATTCATATTATTTTTGTATTTTTATCAACACGTAAGACAAGGCTGACAATTTTCTTCCTCATCGCCTCTCTCTCTATTTTCTACGATATAACTTCTCTTTGTATTTTCTACACATCTCATCCACAGCTTATTCATTTCGTAACAGTAGAATATGAAGAAGCTGCTACCAATAACAAGAGTGGCAATAGCGAGCTCCGAGGAATGGCCTAACACTGCATACATGCCTGTCATAAAAGCAATAACCATTGCAGCGCTAGCAAACAACAGGAGAGAAATAGCAGAAAGCTGCAAATACGTCACTTTTCCCCATTCATTGCGCATTGCAAGGAGAAAGTAGATAAACACTGCAGTGGTAGACAGCGCCATAGCTATTGTATCCGATATCACAAATGCCTTGAAAGCCGTTTTCTTTGATAGTATTGCCATCCCTTGGTTTGGACCCTCATTGCCATCATAACCACCTGGCACTGTGAAGCCTGCAGCAAAGGTTACCGTTGCAATGAGTGCGGCAACTATTAAGTGAGTGTCACCTACTCTTTTTAGAATTTCACTTCGAACTTCTTCTGCCTTGTCATTTTCTTCTTCCTTTTGACCATGTAAATTCCTCCAAGCTGAAGTAGCTCCTGCTTTTATCAATTGGTTACGAATAATATCCTGCATTTTTAAATAATGTTATACAAAAGCTAACATATGATAGTTTTGCTTGAATAAGCAATTGAAATTGAATTGGAAAATGTTATTCACAGTAAAAAGAGATTTTATTTTCCAGCCGACTCCACATGATTTGCAAGTGAAATTGGGCAATCCTTGAAAGACAATAAGCTAATCATGAATTTTACAAATTGAATTGCACAAAAAATAAATAAATAAATAAAGGAATTTAGTTATATGCATACCTCAGTGTACGTAGCTTTAAATGAAATTGATATGATGTCAAGGGCAGTCAAATTTGCATTGTTAACTGCCTTCTTATCAACTTTAGGGTGTCTTATGAGCTTAGGATTATAGTTTCGTGATGCTGCAAGCAAATGAAGGGGTGTGTTTCCACTTATATCTTCCTCATTTATAAGGCTACCAAGCAAGGGATTCTCTAGTATGTAGTTGACAACACTCTTTTGCCCTTTTTCTACGGCAGCATGAAGTGCATTTCGCCCTTTTTCATCAACCATCTCAATGCAATCAGGGCATTTCGTGATTAATTCTTTTAGCGAATCCATAGCTGCTACATGAAGGGCTGTCATGCCCTCCTTGTCCTTCAGGTAAGCCACGGATTCATCATATCGCAATAGCTTAGTTATAATCCCAAATCTATCAAAGTATGCAGCCCAGTGAAGTGGAGTCCAACCATGTTCATCAGCTTCCTTGACTAGAAATGGCTTTTTCCGCAGTATCTCTTCTATCATGCCTGCAAACCATTAACACAAAACAAATTAATTATGACATTACTAGATAAGTTACTTAGTTGATAATGGAGACAAACATTTAAATTTTCCCATGGAAAAATACCTTTTTATTAGAATGAAGGGCTAAGAAGGGGGTAAAATTATAATGATTGGAGTTCTCCATGCAACATCTGACCTACTTGAGCAGTTTATTCTTCTAGGATAATATTTTCCCAGAAAAAGGAATGCGACTCAATCGTGTTCTAGGTTTTTATTGGGACATAAATAATGCTCTATAAAAGAGCAAAAAAAAAAAAAAAAGTTCAAGTAGCGGAATGCGACGAGAGAATGAGTTGCTTATAAAATTTTATTTACTCAATACCTACCACGCCAAGTGGGCGCCATATGACTTGATTTTTTGTCATCCCGCCTTGGATTCATTAGGATAATGATTAGGATCACATTTATGATCAAATCAGCTTCTTATGCTTTGTCATAAGAAAGGGGTAGAAAGGTATCCTGTATTAAGATTACGAGTTTTAATCCAAGGAAGTATAATCCGATGGATAAAGACCATTAGGAACTTCTGAAAATAGATGGACTTATGCTTTGTCATGAGCCTTAGATGAATAGATGTGCAAATCTATTTTACATTACCTCTACGATAACACGACATCGCTGCATGAAGAGCTGTTCTTCCATTTGGTCCATCATGAGCTGGCGATTTACAAGCTTCTAAGATAGCACCAACCAACTCACCATACCCTCTCTCTGCAGCCATATACAGAGGAGTTTCCCCTGCATCATTTCCTACATAGGGTAACTCGGAGTCTTCCTCAAGCAAACACTTAACCACTTCAAGGTGACAGTTTCTTACAGCCTCGTGCAAGGCTGTATTCTTCTTGTTATTAGCCACTCCCAACAAATCTCTGACAGCTCCAGTTCCAATCTCGAGCTCCTCATTAAGTACCTTTGCACCTGCAACAAGTGCTTTTACCACATCAATTTGTCCCTCCCTAGCTGCAACATGAAGTGCTGTCTCCCCCTTCAAATTTGCTTGTTTAAGTAATGATGGGCAAGCCTTGAGAATCACATCGACACATTGAGTTTTGCCAAATTCAGCTGCAAGGTGGAGGACAGTATTTTTGTTTGGAGTGATTTGGGAGTCAAGTTGGCTCTCTTGCTCAAGCATTTGAGTGTCTCCTTCAATTACTGCATTGTATAGACTAAAAGCCATTCTTGAAGCTTCCATTTGGCGAGCTAACGTTATTGCCTCCTTTGAGCTCTCCGTGTAAACTGATCCAATTGGATTGAGGATATTGGGTTTAAATCCTTTGCTCCACGTGCCCTACTTATTTAAACTCGACCCAAGCCCTCTCTCTTACTTATTTCCTCTTTCATTTATTTATTTTTTCTTAACCAACCCGTAGCTAACCAATTTTTTGGTAACGACTAATTTAAGGTTTTGGGTTGTTAAATTGCCACTAGAGGACGAGGATGGAGTTGGTGCGGGCATAAAATAGAGGTCGCAGGTACAAACCGAGGGCAAAGGGTGGGAAAAGGAGAGAGAAGGTCGACTTGGGCAGATCTTTCCATGAAAATCAATTATTAAAAAATTATCAAATTTAAAATTTATCTAATTTTGTATTTATGTTAATATATTATATATTTTTATTGCTTTTAATGATTAATAAATTTGAAGATTATGAATTTTGTTAGAAAATCTATTTTCACTACTCATCGAGCTTTTTTCTTTTCTTTTTTTTTTTTTTTTGACAAAAGAATTACTCCCTCCATCACATTTTGTTTTGAAATGGTGACCCAGTCCTTTTCATTCATTTGTTGATATTTTCTCAAGATAATTACTAATCAACTACAGTTCTTCCATTCAAAAGAATGCATTACTGTAAATTTGGATGATTTGGCGTATCATGTGTTTTTTAATCTGGGTGAAAAAGTTAAGGAGACAAACAAAATGAGACTGAGGGAGTATTATTTTTTGGAATACCCCCTTTCCAAATTTAAGATAATTTCAAAAAAATAAAATAAAATAAAGATCCCGATATAAAAATACCATGCTCAAGAAACAAAAGAAGAAGCAAATATTTATTGACTTGCTAATTATTATTTTAGACTTTTTATAATTCAAACTAATTTTGTGTAAATTATGAATGCTCGATATATATTTTATTATAGTCCGTTGTCGAAAATATTTTATACCCCTATCCCCATCCACAAAAAGATATTTGTAAAGGAAAAAAAAATGAAATTCCTCTTAAAGACATATTGTCAAATTCTGCCCAAGGATCAAAAGATGTAAACTGATGTAGTTGGATTGAGAATATTGGTTTTAAATTCTTTGCTCCCTCGTCGCTACCTATCTAAGTTCAACCCAACCCAATCCCCCTCTTAATTATTTCCTCTTTCATTTATTTATTTTTTTTGTTGACCAATCAGAAACAAACCAATTTATTGGTACAAATTAATCTGTCTCAAATTAATGACCGGACTCGTTAAAAATCAAACTCTTTTTGGAGTCTTTTTTTTTTATTTCTTAAAATTTGAATTAGAGATTTTAATTAAAAAAATTCTATATTTTTACGACTCAACCAACAAGAGATTGGTCTTTTCTAAAGATTAGTTTGTCTTGTATTTTCTCCCATTTTTATTTATATTTTGTAAGGAATCTTCTTCCTCGAGATTAGGTTTGACGTGGATAAAACCTGTAAACAATGCCCCCGTGCCTATAATGACAAAAGGAAATTTAATGTGGTTGAATATTTTTTTGCTTTAATCCAAAATTACGACAAAAAGAGATTAGTTTGGCCCTCATATTTAAAGGTTTTGGGTTGTTAAATGGCAACTAGAGGACAAATTTAATATGGTTGAATCCATATTTTTTGCATTAATCCAAAATTACGACAAAAAGAGATTAGTTTGGCACTCATATTTTAAGGTTCTAGGTTGTTAAATGACGACCAGAGGACGAGGATGGAGTTGGATTTGTCTTTTGCTGGCATAAAATAGAGGTGGCAGGTGCAAACCGAGGGCAAAGGGTGGGACAATGAGAGAGATAGTCGACTTGGGCAGGTCTTTCTGGTGAAAATCAATTATTTAAAAATTATCAAATTTAACACTTATCTAATTTTGTATTTAAGATAATATATTACATAATTTTTATGCTTTTAATGATTAATATATTAGACAATTATGAATTTTGTTAGAAAATCTATTTTCACAAGTCATCGAGCAATTTTTTTTTTTTGGGTGGGACAAAAGAATTACTCCCTCCATCACATTTTGTTTGTCCTCTATACTTTTTTTTTTTTTTTTTTTTTGGGGAATGTTCTAAAATATTTGTCCACTTAATCCTTTGGAAAGTCTGAAAATGCTAAATTTTCTATTATGTGCTTTGAAATGGCGACCCATTCCTTTTCATTCATTTGTTGATATTTTCTCTAGATAATTACTAATCGAGTTCTTCCATTAAAAAAGGTAATATGGTAGCATGACTATAAATTTGGATGATGTAGTAAATCATGTGTTCTTCAATCTGTGTGAAAAAGTTAAAGTTAGAAACAAAAATTTAGGATAATTTCAATGAAATAATAAAGACCCGGTATAAAAATATCATGCAAAAGAAACAAAAGAAGCAAATATTTATTGACTTGGTAATTATTATTTTACAATTTTTATAATTTCAACTAATTTTATGTAAAATGTGAACGCTCGAGATATATATAGCTTTTATTGTAGTCTGTTGTGTGAAATATTTTGTCTCTCCCTACCCCACACACCAGAAAATATTTATAAAGAGAAAAGATGAAATTCCTTTGAAGTACAAATCGTCAAATTCTGCCCAAGGATCGAAAGATGGAAACCGAAAGACAACTACGTACATTACAAACAAGTTGGGATAATGTCCGGGGAGTATTCTGTGATATCATCCTTTTCTCATGAAAGATCTTCAAATTTAAAAGTTGGGAAACTAAAAGTTGAGGTGACGTTTGGTTAATGCGAATGGGAATCCGGATTGGATTTGAAACTTATATAAATTGATTAGGTTAAGTGAACGAGAATTAAGATACGGATATGAAACTTTCGACCTATAAGTTTTGTGAAAGCTAACTAAAATGATGGGTTTTGATTGAAATTTACTAAAATTTTTTTCCCACATTTTGCCTTTCCATGAAATAGTAATTTTAGAATATTTTAAAAAATAAAATAAAATATTAATTTTATCAGGGACACTTTTAAACATTTTAAAAAATAAAATAAAATTTTAATTTTAAAAATATTTTAATTTTAGTTTTAGTTTTTTATGGAGGGCACTTTTAAAACATTTTAAAAAATAAAATAAAATATTAATTTCAAAAATATTTTAATTTTAGTTTTAATTTTAAAAATAAAATTAAAGAAAATAAAATAGATAATAATTATCGTTTTAATTTGATAAAACAAAATAAAATTTTAAAAATATTAATTTTAAAATACTTTTTTGTTAATGGTAAAATTGATAATTATATGATTTTTATTCTGAAAAATATATAAATCAAACATCAATATTAGTATATCAAATCCATTTCAAAATTTGAACCAAACAAGGAGTATTAGATTTTTATTCCGATTCCGATTCCAATTTTGATTCCGATTCTGATTTCCAATTACAAACCAAACCCCTTGAGACTTATCCAAAACAGGTCATAGTCGAAACTTGGATATAACTGGGGTTGTAATGTCGAAAATTTGGTATTACGAAATTTTTATTGAATTTTCAAATTTTTCTTTATAAAATATCAGGAGGAATCAATTGTGATCGATTTTGGATTTTGGTTATAATATCAAAAAATTCTATATTTGAAAATTTTAATTTATTCTCCCACATAATTCTCAAAGTATTGAATAGTTTGGTGGTGTAAAATCTTTTGGAGAACCTTGAGTGCATGGATTCAAATCTACTTAGATGTAAATGACCGAGAGATTAAGTTTGACAAGTTGATTTGTGTAGCTGTAAATTGATTTGTGTTGGTTAAATTTGTTAGAGACAAGTTGATTTCTGTATTTACAAGTTGACTTGTATTTGTGACGGTAATTAGAGACGAGTTGATTTGTGAGGGATGCAAGTTGACTTTTGTGTGTGAAGAGTGTAAGTGCCAAATCAACTTGAGTGCTGTCAAATTGGCTTGTGATTAAGGAAATGTGAAAGGCAAGTTGACTTGTACAAAACGGACAAATTAACTTGGTAGTGTGCAAAACAAAATCTAAGACTTGTACATGCCAAGTCGGTTTGTATAATTAGACAAATCGACACGGTAAAAGAGCATAAAATGTTTTTGAGGCTTGATCATAACAAGTCGATTTACACTAATAGACAAGTCGACTTGGTTAGTCTTACAAGAGAGGATTCTGAGACTTGATAAAGGTAGATTGACTTGGCCTTATAGGGGAAATGCTTAAGTCGACTTGATTTCCTAAACTTAAGTCGATTTGCCTTAATCACAAACAAACTTGACCCTTGAACACTCTAGACTAGCACTGTTATGACACTCGGGTAGTGTCACGGGTACCCGTGACACTACCTGGTCAAAACTCGAGCTCGGTTAAACCGAGCTCGAGCTCGAGTCGGGCTCAAGTATGTCAGGCTCGAGCTCGAGCTCTAGCCCAACTGAGTTGAGCTCGAAAGCTTGACGGGCCCAAAAATTATATTTTTAAAAATATTTTTATTTTTTAAAATAATTTTTATTTATTAAAATAATTATATTTTTTAAAATAAATAATGACACTACTCAATGACACCCAATGACACTTCGGGCTCGAGTTCGAGCTCGAGAAATGCAAGCTAGAGGAGCTCGAGCCCAAGCTCGAACTCATCCAAATAACTCGAGCCGAGCTCAGGTATCATGATACCCGAGCTCGACCCGAGTGTCACAACACCCCTACTCTAGACACATAAATCAACTTGTGAGGCTTGCAAATCGACTTGTGCACATGAA
Source organism: Dillenia turbinata (assembly GCA_037126225.1). Lineage (NCBI taxonomy): Eukaryota > Viridiplantae > Streptophyta > Magnoliopsida > Dilleniales > Dilleniaceae > Dillenia > Dillenia turbinata. The sequence continues at coordinate 6,793,806 of JBAMMX010000009.1, forward strand.
ATGTGGTGAAATGACGAAATAGGATAACCAAATCCAATGAAAGCACTTAACACTAGAAGGGCAATATGAAAATTGATCATTTCATTAAAATAGGCTTGAATAAAGCCTCAATTCATTCTTCTTTTTCTCTTTCTCAACATCTTTCATTCGGCTCTCCCCCTTCGACTCTCGGCTCTCGCCTCTCTCTCACTCTCGTCCGTTTCTCTTTCAAATCTCTTACTTAAAATCAATTACTTCCATACAAAATCACTCCATTAATCTTCCAAAACCCCAAGCAAACTAGTAGATGAAGGTGGAATTGGGGGAACCTAGGGTTTGCTCTACAAAGAGAAAAATTTAGAGTTTTTGACACTCAACGTCCACGGCTCAATCCAACCACAAAATTAAAATAATCTTCACTTCCTAAACTTGGATTTAGTTTTCTTACTAATAGAATGAAATTTATTATTGAACTTTGAAAAATTTTGTTAGAGATTATAACCATACGATTTGTTAATGAGAAAAATTGAGGAAAATTATGAATAAAAATTTTATATAGATACAAATAACATGTAAATGATGGAATGAAAACATAGACTCATGAATTTGAGAAATTAGAGTTTGTGTTATATTAGGAAAAAATTCATAAACTCTAAAAAAAAATCTGATTTAACATTAAATTATGGTTATTGTCTTAGGTTAAGACAATTACAATCTAGGAAATGAATTTCTTAGAAATTGGTTGTGAATTGGGAGTGTTCATCCTCCCAAGAAATGAGTGATTGGTTATATTGAATATGAATGATAAAATGCTTTCAATTATAAACTCATAAATTAAATTTTGAAAGGAATTTAAAATGGATCTGAAATGTTTTGTAATTGTGTTGTGCCTAAAAAGAAATGTTATTAAATCCATGAATCTTTTGATTGAATATTAAATTGTTGCAACATGTTATAATAGAACTTTAAATTATGGATCATGAAATTGCTCCTCCGTGTGCATGGGCATGAATTTGAATAATGGAATGAATTTCTTACAACATAGTGTTGGAAAAAAAAACTATAGTCTAAGTCTTCCACAAATTGGGCCATTGAGGCGATGTGGTTAAGCCTGATTTAAAACTACAACTTGGAGGAGGAGGGATGGAGAGCCACTAAAACTGGCCGTGATGACTAGGTAACACCCCACAAAAACTCCGGACCAACGCCAAGGATATGGGATTATTTTATAAAAATTATGAAAAATCTCGTGGCGAATTCTACCAATGACTATTAGTAGAAAAGTGTTTTGGCAACCCGAAGAAAAATTTGGAAAAGAAAAAAAAATGAAGATTTGTGTGGATAAATAACATATGAATCATGGTAGATTGCTTTGAATTTATTTTATGCAAATATTTTATTTATCGCATTGAAATATATATTTGATATACATGTTTGGCATCACCACCCTCACCCCTTATTCATGTTCTGCATGTCATTGCCCTTCACTCACTGAGTATATTATTCTTATCTTTTTTTTTCTAAATTTTTTAGAGAAAGCCTAAATCGGAGATATAGACTTCAACTAGTGCTAATTGAAGAAGATATTTTTGTTGACCCTAAATAGGTAACATCATGAGAATATTTTTGGAAATTTTGTTGTTTGAACCCATAGAAGGAAATTTTTGTACATTTTATATGTTTGAATTGGTTTTGTTGGGATATATGGAATTATGTGATGAATTGTAAAGTTTATGGAATTTATAAATTTATTTTAATTGTTTGAGATTTGCTTGGATGGTCGGGTGAATCTATGAATGATTTTGAATTCTATTTTAAAATGGTTGAAAATTGTAATGATTTGTGGTATCTTAAGATACGAAGTGGGGTTTACACGTGTTTCTGGATAACGTGACAGTTATCGTGTACTCAAACAGAATGTAACAGTTGTGAAGCCATACAAACCGTTAACAAATGGGCCCCTTTCCAGAGCATATGGGCCCAGGGGCTGTAATCCCAGCGGCTAGATTTTCGAGCCATTGGAAGCTCTTCAAATGCCCAAATAAGGAGCCTCTATCTCGTGTCTCTCTACCGGCTAATTGGCCCACTTTTCTTGTACTTACCTCTCCACTTGTCCAAGTTTTAACAAGCAAGTTTGAAGCAATCTCTTCACTTGCATTGTCTCTCTCTTTTCCTTTTTTTTTTTTAACGGATATATGTCGTGCTGTTTGATCTGGTTAAAAAGATTTGTCTAGATCTAAAGATTTGAAACCCTTCTAAATATCATAATTAAACTAAAATATGCTCTGGTGTTCTTGGTAGCAAGTATATCACAAATACTTAATTCTTATTCACAAAGTTTCGGTTTGTGCTACAGGCTTCATATTTATTTTGTTGAACTGCAACACTCCTTTCTGAAGAACAATTTTTTTTAATTTTTTATTTTATGTTTCCTATTTGTGTTCTTCTCAGGGGCCGTGACAAACAAAGGAGAGGGGCTTTTCAACTCCAGATTCTGAATGGGAAGTTGAGTGCAATCAACAAGTTGTTACTAGAAGAGAACGATCAACTTCAGCAACAAGTGTCGCAGCTGCTATATGAAAATAAATACGTGCGCCAGCAACTGAGACATGTAACCCATTTATAGGAAGTCTTATGTATCTACAGTTTTTCTATAACTCTTTCACCATAAAATTAACATTTGGAAAAAAAAAAGTTTAGCCTCTAGAACTAATTTGAATTCATATTGATCTGACATGCCTTTATTAGACCAAGTTGTTGTGGAATTGTCTGGATTATCACCATTGATAAATAAGGAACGAGAAGTATATGCTTATAAAGCACTATAATGGGGAGGGTTAGGGTAATGGAGTTGTTCAAACTACAATAGCTATGGCTAAAACTGGACGTTCCATAGTAGGTAAAGACCTCATGGTAATGCCTAAAGGGAATAACAAATACCGATAGTCCATCATAAACCTTTTAATCAGAAAAAAAAATAGAAAAAAAAAGCGCTACAATCATTGCGACACGTGAAGCAGTTCATTGGTAGATCATTTTATGGAATAAAGACATTTCAGTTTTTTAAACTTGTAGATTTTTGTCATTAACTTTTCCTTGCTAGTGAAAGCTCCTTCTGTCATTGTTTCCTTGTCAGGGTTTGATGGCTACACACAACATACTTAGGGAATTTTGTGCTAAGATTATTGATATAATTTTCCAATGCGATTTAATTGATGGGGATATCATCAATATTTTGAAACTCGGATCGGAATACGAACCGGTCATGCCAAGTGATCAATGGATCACTGGGTTAAACTGGTCAAATCAGGCGAAAAAACCGAATAACATGATCATGACGCCACAAATAAATTTAAATTATAATATATTAATAATTTAGAAATCTATATATCTAATCAAATATACTTATCGTATCATATTCAAAATATAAAATATTAATAAAATATAATTCATTCATCTAAATATCACATATCATTTAATACAAAATATCATTTGAATATATCAAAACCTAGTTTAAATAATAGGATTAAATATATCAAAATTTAATTTAAACAATAAAAAAATTCAAATCGGAGAAAAAAAAAGAGTAAAATATTATAAAAAAAATGATGACCATAGCATATTGCGGTCGAACGGTCAGCACAAGTCAAATGTTCTCAGCACTCCTAGGATGGAGTTGGGACACCAACATTTTTGCACCAAAAAGAGGGAAAAAAGAAGAAAACCCGAGTTGGCTGGGTCAGTTCGGTTCCTACTCTAACCCCACCAATTTTGATCAGTTTTTTCACAATCCAATTTTGTGATGTAAATCGAATCGGTCGTTGGTCCAGTTCCCGATCGAATTGGTCAGACCAACTGGTCTAGTTCATGTTTCAAATCACTAGATATCATTCTTCCAGAATTGCAGAATTTTTTACAAGATAAAATTTTTAAATTCGAGATAAGACAACTTAAAAACTTACACCGAATGCTAAACTACATATCCTAAAAATACAAATTGCTGTTCAAAGGGTCGGTTAAATGCTCAAGGAAAGCGCACCAATCCCCAGAAAACATGGGGCCCTAAGTTGCCTAAACTTGGTCACCAAATTCGACACGAAAAAATCACAACCAAAGTCTAAGAGAAAGAAGGAGAAAAAGGGCTCAAGATGATCCAAGAATCAGCCCAAGGAAAAGTGCACAGGCTGCCCAAAACAAAAGTCCAAAAACAAGTCATGGGCTTTGGCCCAATCCGGCCAACGCCCAACCAGATTGTCCATCCTGTGCAGCCCACTTTCAGCCCATGAAAAGAGCTATCAAAGTTGAAGCCCTAATCAAGGTCCAAGAGACTTCCACAATCCTGGCCCAAACAAGCCCAAAAATTGGTCCAGAATCATGGTCTAATGTTGTCCAGAAGAAACTACATGGGATAGGTTGACCTGTGAAGTTAACATATTGACTTGCTGAAGCTAGCGCAAGCATCCACGGGTCCACTTCTGAAGACTACAAGTTAACCCGAAATGCCAATAGGTCGACCTATTAAAAAGTCAAGTCGACCTGCCAAGGCTGGATACAAAATTCTATCCAGAAAAGGATCCTAAACAAAGTCCTTCAAGCCCTCTTTGAGATAGCATTTGATCCATAATAAAACAGCTTTAAAGCCCAGCATGAGGGCCTAATTTGAGCCCATTTAGGTGCCCAAACAAGGGCCCCCATGGCTAGTTTTTCTAGCCGTTGGGGGAAGGCTTTAAGCCTTCATCCCCCACTCACTCTTTCCTCATTGGTTATCCATCTTTCTCCATAAATAGAGAGCAAAGGTTGGGATAGAGCCACAAGCAAAAATTGGAGCATTGGTTCATGTAAAAGAATAGAGTAAAAGTCTCTCTCTTGTATTTTCTTAGAGCGTAGTTTCTAAATTCTCTTATAATATTTCTTTCATAAATCATCAAAGTAATATTTGAGACCATTCTCTCAAAATTAGTCTCTTTTGTTGTTATTCCAGCACTTTAAATCTCTTTCAAATCTCCTTTACAAAAGCCTTCCATTGCTTATCAAAATTATCACCCTTCAAACACCAAAGCTTCTGCATTCACTTCAACCCTTTCCTTCAATCTCGTCTTGGTGTGATTCACCTACGCAAGAAGTTGCATGTCTAAAAAAGAGTTGTCTTAGGAAAGTGATACTTAAAGGAGGACAGACGAATTTCACCACTTTCCTATACTCTTACCTAGTGCAACCGACTCTCCACCGGTCGAGGGGTCTAACACTGAGACTAAGATTTTCAACATTATATCAGAGTAGGTGCATTCCGTCCCTATTCTTAATTTCAAAAATTATCTTCTATGGGCCACTCCCATTCAAAGACTGCTCAATATAAGCAATCTTTTGAGCCATGTCTCAAACAAACCTCTTGATGAGTTGGACCCCAACTATGAGTAATAGAAGAGGAATAATGACTCTGTCTACACCATGCTTTTGAATTCGGTAGACAATGAACACAAAAGGATAGTGTAATGTCTTCCCAGCTCAAAAGTCTTGTGGGATACACTACATGGGCTCTACAACCAGGAGTGAATCACGGTGAGAGTTTTCGAGTTCAAGCAAGAAATTGCAAATCTCAGAATGGGCGACAAAGCTCTACCCCAAGCATTCGACGACCTTGAAAAGTTAATAAACAAGATCGAGATTTTAAGGCCACTAACATTGAACCTCAAAGTCCTCCAACAAAAAAGGAACGAAGACAAGGCATTCACCCTGCTCATGTCCCTTGAAGAGCCATTCAAGGAGGTTTGATAAAATTCTAAGAATAAAAATTGTACCATCCTACAAGGAGATTAGAGCCTTGGTCCAACGAGCCAAAACCTCCATAAGACTTGAGGAAGAATGTCAATCTCAAATTGAAGGATATGGCTTCAAAGCAACAATGAAGAAGCAACATATTAAGTTCATGTGTCCTCATTGACAAGGGTAGACCACACCAAAGAAAGATATTAAGAACTGCACCTAGGGCTCAAGCAGGAGAATTTCAAGGGAGAATCCTCCCAACTTATGGCTCACTCTACAAGGCTGGATAGAACAACAAGCAGGCACCTGAATCGAGGTACTTGCCTTAATTAAAACTTGAATGCATTCAATTTAGTGCATTGGCATATTTGGACAGCCTCAATAATATCTAGGTAACATTTCAAATCATTTGTTAACCATAACACTAGATACACATGGGTCTATATGCTAAAAGATAAAGCACAAGCACTCAATGCATTTAAGAAATATTATCATCTTGTCACTAAGGAATATAATTCATCTATAAAAGAATTTAGGACAAATGATAAAGGGGGAGAACCCAGACTTTAAAAATTATCCAAAAGAAAAGGTTATAAATTTTGAGACCTTCAGTCTAGAAACCCCTACACAAAATGAAGTAGCAAAGAACTACCAATTTACATTCTTGCATAGGCACTTTTGTTTAATGCAAATTTGACTGAGGAATGCTGGTGCGATGTAGTTACATTATTATAATCACATTCAACTCCATGGAAAATCTTCTTTGAAGATAATTAGAAATAGTAGACCTAATATCTCTCACCTTAGAAAGTTCAGTGTGTCTATTATGTAAATGGGAAGCGATACATATTCTTAGGATACCGGCCAAACAAACTAGAATATATATGCTTTGATCTTAATACTAACAAGGCGTACATGAAAAAATCACTGGATTCGGGAGGAATGATGGATCGGGCTTCCAATCTTCAAGCATGTTCAGCCACAAGCCTCATTGCAAGAGAAAAATGTGAATCATATAATTCATGATCTGTGTTGATTATTGATGTTGGTAAATGCCCACATAGGGGTATTTTACCATAGTTAAAAAATTTAGAATTTGAAATGGGATAATGGAATAACTCTCATTATCTCATAACTTGCAAAACTAACTTTCCCATTAATAGCATAAATGTGCATTCTATTGTAGAGTGAGCACCGGTACCTTTGTGAAATTTCAGAGTTTGATTGCACGTACATTCATTGGGAGATGAGAGAAAATCAAAGATTTATTAGAGGAATTGAAAAATTGTAGGAGATTTTTCATTCATCACTGTGAACATCGAACTAAGAGTTGAGGTGTTATGAATTCATGGTGATAGTTCTTTTTTCGTGATTATCATCCGACTACGAGTTTATTCGAGAAAATTTTGTGATTCTTGGATTTTCAATATTTATTCACTGAGGTATACCCTAAATTTATATCTATTTATTTTTCTGAAAAATTGATCTTCGTGCTTCCGCTTATATGTATGTGATAAATAAATCTAATATTGATATCAGAATCCGTAAGATTTATTAAAATAAAATTTTCAAAATATTCGGATATGAAAAATATAGGATATAAAATTTAAGGTTCGGATCATGGATGACTTTCTTGAATTTGATTTTACCACAACATTACCCACAATACGTAGATCACGAATATAATTTTTTCATAATTTTTTAAATACATTTAGGTTATGAAAATTCCAATTGAAATTCTCGGTAGTGAATAGTGACCGAGACTTTAAATCTCAAATTTGTCGAGTTTAATGATGAATTGATCTAAGAAAATAGTATAAAAATGTTTCCCATATTCTGATCTACATTTTGCATATATTAATTGTGAATTTTGGATGTCGGAAAATGATTGTCAAAAATGGCGGCGAAGGGCCAAATGTTTGGACATTTAATTTATTGAATTTAGGGCATGATTCATCCTAAAATTGAGTTTAGGATGATGAAGGATTTCCAATTTGTGATTTCAAATCAAAATACGATAAAAAATGGCTGAAAAAATAGGTTTTTCGACAGTCGGTTCACGGGACCCAGCTACAAACCTGTCAGGCAAAGATGTCCTAATTTGGGTCCAGGGTGCATCCATGTCACCTGCACGAGAGGCGCATGACAGTGCAGGGCCAGAGGGCATGGAGCTCACACACACTAAGGCATATGAGCACCTGGGTCAGGTCCAGGTCAGTTTTGACTCGGATCCGGGCCCGACCAGCGCTCCGACCAAGGTTGTGACATGGTGAGTGCGTGAGAGCGCGTGCTAGATGTGTTATACATCTAGCATATGCTGCAATGCTTTCCACATGCGTGCAGATGCATAACGAGGCATGGACCCACCAATGGCACGTCAAGCTTTGCTGGAATGAAATTTTTTATTTTTCTAAGGATCTCATGTCATTAAATGTGATTGATTGTGGATTTTTGTGAGCTGAATCCAAATCTGAATTATAAGATACGATCCGAGGTTGTGGTGTATGGTGTCCGTTGACCCAGACACTCACTTTGGAGTTAATACTCGAATCATTTGGATCTTGTTGATTCATAGGGTATATAAAATTGTGAGATTAAATATCATATGTCACTAGTTTCTCTTTTTTTCTATGTGACAGAGACAATAGCTGCAACAAAGATTGTCGTGCTTGATCTAGTGAAGGGAGATAAGCTAAACAGTGACAATTATGAGATTTGGTACCGGAAAGTTCAGTTTGTTTTTGAGAAACAGGAACTTGTAGAAGTTCTAAAACATAAGATAAAGGATCCTAGGGAGGATACCATGTCTCAGGCGAGACAGGATTAGGAGGCGTACCGTGTATGAAAGAAAAAAGGATGACCAAGTTAGAGTAATCCTTCTGAGTAGCAAGTACGACTATTTGATCTCAGTGTATGTGCAGTATCTTACTGCGATGTCGGTCTAGCTTGCTCTGAGAGAGCATTATGACTCCCGGACAGCTCCTAAATTGAGGATATTGACCTGCAAGTTTATTACACATAAAAAGAGGTCTAATCATAACATGAAACAACATCTTATGCATATGCGAGTATGATCGTCTCTCTAAAGAATATGAGGGAGTCATTGTTAGACAATTTTTAGGTACTAGGAGTGATCCAGTCTCTATAGGACTCTTGGGAGGTTGTTAAGACCTACCTCATACATACCGAAAGTATTTGTACTTTCATAGATGTGAGCTCGAGGAGGAGCGTTAGGAGGTGGTTAGGTCTACTTCGGGTCATGCTTATGTGGCGGAGTTGTGTAAGGGCTCTTGGGACACTAAGTGCAAGCGGCGCAAGTATGATAAGAAGACCAAAGGCCACGACAAGAAGAATTCATTTGTTAAGACCGATGAAAAAGGGCAGAAGCATAGGAAGAAGGAGTTTGATAAGAGCAAAGTTCAGTGTTACGTGTGTGGCAAGTTTGGGCATTTCGCACGTAAGTGTGGCGAGCAAAAGGTATGTCCTTCTTCTTTACATGGTTTGAGTTATATGTCATCTACTGTGATATTTGCTGACACCTCTCCTTTGTGGATTGTAGACTCAGGAGACACCGACCATGTAGTTCGTGATAGGAGCGCGTATGTGGAGTTCCATCGATTGAGTCCCCATATGAGGAGGCTATATGTGGGGAATGGAGTATTTGTAGCTGTGAAAGGGATTAGTACATACAAGTTAATGTTGCGAAATAACAAAATCCTATATTTACATGATGTATTGCATACTCCTGAGATTCGATGAAATCTTGTATTTGTCTATTATCTTAATCAGTTAGAATATTCTGTTTTGTTGGGAAACTCTAGTGTTTCCATTTTTCATGACAGTTCTTTAACATGTTTTGGTTTAATCCATGACAGACTTTATGTACTGGATATGGTTCTATTTTATGATATTTATTATTCATCTCCCATTGTCTTTGCAATTGATAGCATAGTTGATGATGTGACTGTTTGATATAGTAGACTTGGCCACATAGGGCAAAAGATGATGAACTGGTTAGCTGTGAGTGGCTTATTGAGCCCAATAACTAAGGTCGAGTTGCCCTTATGTGAGTTTTGTCTAGCAGACAAGACTACGAGGAAACCATTTGGAAAAACAATGAAAGTTGAGACTCTATTATAGTTAGTCCATTCAGATATTTATGGACTCATGAATGTGAGAGTCCGAAATGGAGTCACGTATTTTATTACGTTTATATATGATTACACACATTTTGGTTACGTCTATCTGATCTTGCACAAATCTGAGACATTAAAGTGCTTCACGAGATTCATTAACGAGGTTGAGAATCAGCTAGAGTTAAAGATGAAAACTCTCAGAACCGATCGGGGGCATGAGTATCTGTCTGAGCAGTTTAAAGATCTCTGTTTCGAGAGGGGGCATTACGAGACAGTTGACTATTCCTACTACTCCTTAGTAGAATGGAGTAGTCAAAAGAAGGAAAGGACTTTGTTATTGATGGTGAGATCAATGATAGCGCAGGCCAATTCACATATCTCCCATTAGAGAGATGCATTATTGATTGCTGCCTACATCCTTAATCGTGTTCCAACAAAGTCCGTAGTCAGTACCCTATACGAGTTTTGGTCAGGGAGACAGCTTGACCTTAATCATTTAAGGTTATGGGATTGCGCCATGTATGTTCACGATTTCTCATATCCGTACGTTAAGTTAGACCTGCGAGAAAAGAAGTGTATTTTTATAAGATATTATGAATATTCCAAGGGACATGTGTTCCTAGGTGACTATACGAATGGTACTATCACTGAGATTGAATTTCATGATGCCATGTTCCTTGAAAATGATTTCCCTAAGAGAGGAGAAATCAATCGGGACTTATCTTCTATGAGATGGATGAGTGTAGTGGCTTAACTAAGTCTAGCAGTGGGACTCAAGAGTCAATTATGGATCTTTGTCCTAGTGAAAGTGGTCCATCTAAAGGTGAGAAGACTCTCCCTTCTCGTAAGAGTAGTCGGGGACATGTACCTCATCATTATTTCTTGATTAAGGATGAGACCCTTATTGTAACTCCCGAGAAGATAAGGTGCCCAGGACATTCCAAGAGGCTCTCGAGAGTCCAATGAAGGACCAATGGTTAAAAGTCATACAGGAGAAAATGGAATCCATGAGAGTCAATAGGATCCGGGACCTAATTGACTTACCTAAAGATAGAAAGTCCATTGAGAAAAAGTGGCTTCTCAAAATCAAAAGAAAGGTCAACGGATTGATAAAAAAATACAAGGCCTATTTGGTAGTCAAGGGTTACATGCAGACAAAGGGCATTAACTGCGAGAACACTTTCTCCCTTGTTGTCAAGTTTACATCGATTCATTTATTATTAGCGATCGTTGCGAGTATAGATCTGAAGTTACACTAGATAGATATAAAAACTGCCTTCCTTAATAGAAGTTTTTATAAGGAGATCTATATTGAACAACCCTCCAGGTTCATTCTAGTAGACCAGGAGGACAAGATCTGTCGACTTCAGAAGTTGATATGTGGCCTAAAGCAGTCATCCAGGCAGTGGTACCTAAAATTCCATGAAGAGGTGATATCTTATGATTTTATAATGATCGATGAGGATCATTATATCTATCTAATACATTCTGATGACTCTTTTGTAAACCTGTCACTATATGTGGATGATATAATATTTGCTGAGAATAACATTGAGTATCTGATGACTATTAAAACATGGTTATCATCGAGTTTCGACATGAAGGATATGGATAAAGCTAAGTTTATCCTCAGAGTTAAGATGCGGAAGGATCGCTTAAGACAGATGTTGGCTCTTTCATAAGAGACCTATATTAGGAAGATTCTCGAACGCTTTGGAATGAATAATTGTAATCCCATAAATACTCCCATTGTCAAATGTGACGGCCTGAGTCTTGATATGTACCCTAAAACTCAGGAAAAAATGAGGAAAATAAGTAATGTACCTTATTAGAGTGCAGTGGAAAGTCTAATGTATGCGATGTTATGTACACGACCAAATATTTGTTATGTAGTCGGTCTTAAGTAGATATCAATCAAATCCTGAAAGGGATCACTGGAGAGAAGTGAAAAGGATTTTCCGATATCTTAAGGGAACTGCGAACTTCTCCTTATATTATGGAGGAGATGATTTGTACCTTGTGGGATATTTAGATACCGATTGGGGCAGTGATATGAATAAGCACAAATCAACATCATGTTTTGCCTTCTTACTCAATGGCAGTGTCATCTCTTAGAGCAGTAAGAAACAAACATGTATAGCTCTATATATGATAGAGACTGAGTTCATGACTTGCTTATTTGCAGTTCATGAGAGTATTTGGCTCCGAAAACTATTGGATGACTTAGCGATTGTGGCAGATAGTGGGGACTAGTGATAATCTACTATGATAATCAGTCCACTATTGCTTACACTCAAGACCCTAAACATCATAGAATGATCAAACACATTGACACTAGATATAACTTTATGAGAGACATCATAAAAAACGGTCAAGTGATCGTCAAGTATATTTTTACATACAACATGATGACTAACCTCTTCACCAAACCCATTACTAGTGACTCATTTTTAGGACATAAAAAGTCATTGGATTTATATATTTTTTGACATTTTTCACTTTGTACTATATTGATAACTTTGATGCTTATTGTCTTTATATATTATATATATGATTGTTGTACATTATTCAATTACACATGAATTATATTTTATTTAAATGTATTCTTTTCTTATCATATATATTCTGTGATGTGATAAAAGATATGTTAGGCAAGTTAGGTCGACTCTCTCACACAAGTGAACACCTCCAGCTTAGAGAAAGTGGGGATGAGATGGTTTTTAGTTGTAAGAGGTTTTGAGAGTAGTCCTACTAGAAAATAAATTATCCTGATATGTGTTCAGGATGAGATCATATATAGTATGACCGATATGGATATACCCACATCTATATTATCTGTAAGTAACCAAGTTTAAGATCTCAGGTATCACTTGCGACTAATGATATCGTCTCTGACGTACTCTCTCTGAGATCTCTGAATAAAGTCGTGTGAGTAGATTTGTTAAAGAAATCTGACATATATGCTTTTGAGAGATGGGAGAACAACACCGTGGCACGTGTTTCATATCACGTGTGATAAGATGACTATGGATAATGGGAGCTATATTACTTGGGACGATGATTTGATATATCCCTGAGCCCTACTGTGTGAGACCTGAGATCTATTGGGTGTGATCTCTTTTACCCTTATTACTTTCAACTGTTTCTTGAGGTCTTAGTTCATTATTTACTATGTTAGTCTATTTACCTATAAGCCGAAAGATAAATTGAGGTATAAGGAACAACTCTAGGAAAAAAGTTGAATTGAGACTAATAGATTCGAGTTTGAGAAAAGAAAGACCAATCGACATTATATCATTAAGAAGTATTCACCGACCGGTCTGTTATGTTTATCCATATTAGGATTCGAGTATAATAGTGAATACACAGTCGAACAATTATTGAGGATTACTTTCGATGAGAAAAGTGGCTCAATGGATATAATTGCGTTGGGTTTGGGCTATAACGAGTTTCTTTTGGTGCTAATGGTGGCTACTCGATCATCCTAACAAATGTATCGAAAAGTTTTTATTTGTAGGTGTATTCGCCAGTTGTACGACACCCAATTCTGTATGAAAATCCAATAAGGTGATGTGATAAGATCACATGAGTTGTGATCTTGTGATGGAAGTAAAATACTCTTGTGTGTAAGTGGGAAATGTTGATAAATACCTACGTATGAGCATTTTATCAAAGTGAAAAAATTAAAAATTTAAAATAGGATAATGGGATAACTCATATCATCACATAACTTGCAAAACTAACTCTCCCATTAATAGCATAAATATGCATTCAATTGTAGAGTGAGCACCGGTACTTGTGTGAAAATTCAGAGTTTGATTGCAAGTTCAATCACTGGGGGGTGAGAGAAAATCAAAGATTTATCAGAGGGATTGAAAAATTTCACGTGGGAGATTTTTCATTCGTTATTGTGAACATTATACTAGGAGTTAAGGCACTGTGAATTCGTGGTAATAGTTCGTTTTTCGTGATTATCAACTGCGAGTTTGTTCGAGAAAATTTTGTGATTTCTGGATTTTTGGTATTTATTCACCGATAAATACCCTAAATTTATATCTATTTATTTTTTTGAAAAATTGATCTCCGTGCTTCCGCTTTTATGTGATAAATAAATCTAACAATTGCCTTCCAATTTCCCTTCGGAAGCTATCTTCAGAAGGATGTAGCAGTCATGGCCCAAAAATGTCCGTAGTCTCCTCAGTGCGAAGGATTGCCTTGGCAATTTCTCCTGCACTACCAAAGGTGGAGCCAAAGACAACTCCATGCTCCCCTGAATCTCTTACTCAATGGATCTGCCAGAGTAATAGGCAAGCTAAACATTCATTATCCTCGTGCTCATTCTGTGTTCCAATGTTGGACATGGAGTGCAGACTCTTCTACAACTTTTCTTCGACAACCGTTCAGCACACTATTCAACTTTAGGAGTTTGGATTTTTATGTTTTTTTTTTTATTTTTTAATTAGAAAATAAACAAAAATCAATAGAGAGAACGCGGTGCTTATATTTTAATGTTATATCTTCTTTGGCTTTTAGAAACAATTATGGCATGCCCTTGGTGTTCCTTGTACCCGTATCTCATAAGATTTTTCCACTCTTCTTTTTGTTGAATCATAAGTGTCTGGCCAAGTTTGACTTATTTCTTAGGGAGAGCTTTTTTTGCACCTGATCTCCTACTATAGAGTTCACACAGAAGTCCCTTTAATCTCTCACAAAAAAAAATGTGTTTTAGCAATTGAATGTACTGGTTGCCAACAACAGAATGAAACAAACTTGTGCTGAGATTAGTCGAGGAACTGATTGTGATGCCAATCAGCTACACTTGAAATGTATCTGCTGATACCAGAGTAACTGCAATTTTATATTTCAAGCAACATTTGCGAGGTCCCTTATTGTTGCTTTTGTGTAATTGTCACATGAGTATCGGTCTCTGTGATCTGATCAGGATGCGGATGAGATGGTTATGCTTGGGAAACTGATTTATTGTTTTGCTCTTTTTGATTTTGTCTCCAGTAATTTTGTTGCTGGTGAGTTGCTTGGTCTCAATTGCCAACAGGGGGATTCCCTACAGAAACAGCTCTGGCATTATCAAGATGCAATTCTATGCTGCTCACTAGAGGTACTTCTGAGCTCACAAAGGAACAAATATTATACTTTTACAAGGAAAAATCCTACAGTCATGTTGGACATGGAAATGTCACTAGACCCCTCCCTAAAAAATAAATGAATAATGACCATTGACTGGCCATAAGTTATCAACTGGGGACGCAACAGACACTTGATAACCTGGGGTTGAGCGTTCAGCCAAAGGAAATCATTCATGAAAGTATGCCCGGCCCTTTTAATTATGATGGACATTGTGGTTCTTTGGTGTTCCTATGGGGCTATGGTGATGGATTTGCCATAATAGCAATAGCTACAGCTCAAAACAGAGATTTTTGACCCCATAAAGGACCTCATTGTAATGCCCAAAGGTGTAGCAACACTAGTCATACCCAGCTACCCTTTTTCCTCGGGGGAAAATTGAAAAAAAGAATGAACAAGAAAGAAGAAAAGTTCACACAAGGATTTACTGCCTTGTTATTAGTTTGACGCCTCTGACAGCCAGGTTAATTCACCTCAATACTTTTTTTTCTCTCTCTCCCTTTTTTTTTCCTCGCATTTTATTCTTACCTTGTTTATCTAATACTTCTTTTGCTTTTTTTAAAAATATATATATATATATATATATATATATTATTTTTTATACACAAGTTTCGAGATCTAATGATAAACATTAATTAAGTAGACCATTTTATATCAAAATGATCAGGATATCTTGGAAAAGATTATAAACCTCCTAGTCAGCGTCACATGACTTGTTTCGTATTCACCATCATTTTTGTCTAATTTATTATCTATTTGTACTCTGCACTTCTATTTTTTCTTAAACTATTTATTTTGTTTCTTTAAATTTTTTAATTCTGCATTACTTCTTAAATCTAAAAGTTTGATAATTTATATGTATAAATTGGTTTAACATGTTTCATAAAGGGTTTTAGCTAACTATAGTGAACAATTGTACATGGTGATCCTAAACACATGGTATAAGTTAAATGGGTTGGCAGCTTCTTTTTTTTAGGAAAAAAAAAATAAAAAAAATAAAAACCTTTCATGGTTTTGGTTCCAAACCAAATTTACAAATTCTATTTTACAATTGGAGGAAGACCATGAGGCATATGAATTTTAAGCACTGATATCCAAATTTCCCAGTCAAATCCTTACAAATGGAAAGGACGGCAGGTCTAAAGAAGAGTTGTTTGCAAGGCCATGAGTAAATTTCTCATTCAAGTGGATGTTTTGATCAGACAACAATTAGGCTATACCATTCTCGGCTTTTCGGCTGAGATCGAGTGTAGACAACAATTGGGCTGGGTTAGACAATGCCTTTGACACTGAAATCTTAAATACAGAATGGCCCGAAACATTTTAGGGCTGAGTGGCCTGCCGTGTTCGATTAGCATACTCGTACTGCATTTCAAGCTCAAACTTGAGTGTTGCCCTGCCCTAAATTTTTTTGGGCAACCCTTCAAATTGCACCACCCAAGTATTACCATTTGATACAGGGATGGTTTGGGCCGCAAGCACTTTTTTTAAAATAAATAATCATATCTAATAATCGATATGATTAAATCGAATTTAAATTAGATTGAACTCTTAATAACAAAGTTCTTTCAATATCTATTTTCTCCGTACACAAGTCTCGAATATGAGACTTCATTTAAAATGTACCAATATCCTGTTACTAGACCAACCAAACATTAGTGGTCACACTCATTTTTATTATCTCTAAAAATAAAAAATAAGTAAATTCGTTACAAAAATTTGTCAAAAGCCAAGTTTTCTTAATCCAATTGTACAAAAGAAAACAAAAATTATGGAAGTAAATTTCGTGAGAATAAGTTTTATAGGAATCAATTCTGTTCCCTAAATTGTAACCATCTTAGCATTTTATTCTAAAGTATAGAAAAATAGTAAATCAGGTAATGATACTAATGATAAACAAAAAAAAAAAGTAGACCATATATTTTATACTAAAAAGATGAGGGTATTTTGGAAAAGATTATTAACCTCCGACACAGTGTCACATGACTTGTTTTGTGTTTACCATTATTTTTGTCTAATTTATTATCCCATTATGTGTTTCAATTTTTTTTTACACTATTTATTTTGTTTCTTTAAAATTTTTAATTCAAAAATACTTCTTAAATCTAAAAGTTTGATGATTTATATGAATAAAGTGGTTTAACATGTTTCATCAAAAATTTTAGCTAACTGTAGTGAACAATTGTATATGGTGATCCTGAATACATGGTATAAGTTAAATGGGTTGGTGGCTTCATTTTTTAGAGAAGGGGGAAAAAAAAAACAAAAAAATATATATATATCTTTCATGGTTTTGGTTCCAACTTCCAATACAAATTTACAAATTCTACTCTACAATTGGAGGAGGACCATGTTAATGACTTCAAGCGTATGACTTTTAAGCGCCCATGTCCAAATTCCGGGGCTTTTACAAAAATAATGTTTTTTTTATTTAAATAAATAAATAAGATTTTTTTTTCTTTCTCAAACTAGTAAACTAATGATATCACGATCTCAAATCACAACGTATATTTCAATTTAAAAAAACATAAAAACTTAAAAAAAAAAAAAAGAATTGATGTCGCGGTTCCTAGCCGCGACATTCAATGTACTCAACTCAGGTAGCATCCAATCTACTTAACTTGGCTCCCACAAGCTCAACCCCTTCAAGATGGGCATGCCATTCTCCATGACATCAGTTGTCAAGATAGGTTTCAGATAGCCATATTCTTGAATTAAAATCTCTAAATAACAACTCAAATTCTGAATGAACGCCATTTTTTATACTCTCCACTTGTAGCAATGACTTAATGGCTATATCACACGGGTTTTCTGATGATTGGTCCATGCGTACATTTTATGAGCTTGTAGCATCTTCTCAAAGACAAATATGGTCTTTTGACAGTAAGCATTTTGGATCTAGATGCAGGAAGATTAGTGTTGACTGGGCAGATGGATGTCGCAATCAGGGACTATGATACTTGTGAAAATAGATTTTTATTTTTTTTAAATTAAGATATATAGTAAATATCACGATATGAGATCATGATATCATTAATTTGAAAAAGAAAAAAAATAACCCCATTTATTTAATTTTAAATAAAAAAATATTATTTTTATAAAAAACCCTCCAAATTCCAATCAAATCTATAATATATATGTATATCTATATATAATTATGTGTATGTATGGATGTATTTTTTTTTTTTTTCCTTTTTCATTTTCTCTGGTCAATCCGCATTAGAACTCAAAAACTCAAATCCCTCTCTTCACTGGTCAAAGCTTTAGAGTTCGAGATCAACTCTGCGCCTTACAGTCGATACCCCAAACCCACTAAAATGGCTTATTTACTCAATATTGTGCAATTTCATTCTCAATATCCAAATTAAACTCACCGGGTCTGCAGGGTTTTAGTCAGGTAAATTTTCTTTGACATTTTGATTCAAATATCAATTTGGTCGCACCATTCTTATGTTTTTATTATTTGTGAAGACTCAAATCCAATACTTGCATGATGGATTTGTTTCGCATGGCAATAATAAACAGAGCAAAGAATCTGATTAGAGGAATTTGATCTTGTTTGATGCTGTTGGGTTAAAAGAATTTGTTTTATACTGCAAACACAAGGATGGAGGCAAAACTCAGATTTGCTTTTTTCTTTTCTTTTTTTTTTGGGTAGTGTCTATTCTGTGTTTAAATTATAGAACAAATGCCCTTTTTCTTCCCTGGGGTTTTTCTTCTATTAATTAGGTTTTTTCTTCATTGTGTGTAAAGCCCGATTTGGTTTGTCAAAGTATTTGTTTTATACCGCAAACACATTTATAGAGGCAAAACCCAGATTTTTCCTTTGTCTATTTTTACGTGTGTGCATAAATAGGAGAAATGCCTTTTTTTGGGGGGGGGGGGTCCCTTTATATGTTATGGTTTTCTTCATTGTCTGTAAAGCCCCATTTGGTTTGTCAAATTGGTTTCAACTGTAATATTCATCCAATTCATAGAAGTGGCAGATATTACCTTAGTTGTAGTGTTTGGATTACTAGCAGAAATGCTGATTTTTTTTTTTTTTTTTCATGATAAGGAGTTGATTTAATTGAGGTTGAACAGAATGTGGCAGAGGACTAGAGGTTCTTCAAAAGAACCCAAACCAGCAGTTAAGGAACCAAGCAAATCTCCTAGAGCAGATGATAAAAACCAAAGAGCTGATGGTTTGGGTATCCCCAAGTGGTCTACACAGTTGATTCTGACCTTGTTTCTTTTGGTTGCATATAGCTCTTGGGGCGTTTTCTATTATTAGTTTCAGAGTTTGCCAATGCCACTTAGGGCTGAGGAGGCAGGGAATCAGGGTTTTTCAGTGGAAGCGGCTATGGAACATGTGAAGGCTTTGACTAAATTGGGTCCACATTCTTTTGGCACTGATGCTCTTGATCTTGCAGTGCAGGTTAAGTTGGCTCTATTGCATTTCTTTAAGTTTGCCTTTTCATTCTGTTTGAACTCTTACATTAAAATTGATATTCTATAATGACTTTGTGGTCCTTCTTGGCATCATCTTTCGTTTTAAAAATTGCTGACGGAAGAAAGGCCCATTATTATTCCTATAAGTCAATTGCTGTTTATATGTTTGTATGAGATATTGCTTACATTACTACCAAAGTTTACTTCGTTCAGTTCACAATGGTGAGGCAGACTATTAGTTTCTTTTTTCACAAGAAGTTATGTTTAGATCAAAATTTAATTGTTGAGATGCATACCACAGTATATATATATATATATTGAACAATAAACTTTCTTGAACATTTCTCATTTCAAATCCTCTGCATTAGGTACAGTTATTTGACACCTTGTAGTGAATTTGTCCTCACTCTCAAAGTATGAATTTTGCATATTAGTCTGTCAACTGCATTAGTCAATTGAGAAAGTGACAACTTTGTCATTGTCTTTTTGCATAAGCTACTGAAAATTTTGGCATCTCTCCTTGTATAAAAATGTATCTATAGCTTGGACGCAAAAATAATTGTATTCCAAATCATGGGAGGTCATTTCTTTCATGGATCTTAAGTTGTCTAAACTAATAAGCAAACATCTTTCCGTTTTGCATTATCATGAAACCTAGACATTTAGTGGATGCATCACTATGTACCACAAAAATTACTGCCTTTAGCAGGTAAAGTAAGAACACGTGCTGAAATCAATTATGAGTAAGATATCTTTTCTGCTTCTCCTATCACGCAAAATTGGCATATTTTCTCCACAATTTGGTTAATGGGGCTGCAATGGAACACAATCACTCCACAAACAGTAATCTACCCTGCTAATACCCCAGAGACAGTGTAAGTTAGCAACACCACTTGGAGCTTTGCCAATAACATTTGCCTCAGGTTCCTTCAGACCCAAATGGACCATCCTTTCCAAACTCGCATTCCCTAAATTTCAACTCGATTGATGCAACACTAACATTTCAATTGGTGTTGTGCTATTTCCTTAGCTACAATAGAACAGTTCTCTGCGGTTCTTCTTGGCCGGCTTTCCGTTGGGATTGCAACAAAATATCATTAATAAAGACTGGTGCAGATATATCCATGTTAGGCTTAAACACATGTTTATAGAGTCCATAAAAGTTGTAGCAACATTGGTTAAACCAAAAGGCATCATCACTAGAAACTCACAATTTGCATAACAAGTTCTAAAAGCATTTTTAGTGATCTTTCAATTGATGATATTTGGATACCCAAATTAATTATCCCGAATCCTGAAGTTGATCAAACAAATCATCAATAGGAGGAAGGTGATAGTTTGGACAGTTGATCCATGGAAATCCATATAGTCCCTTCCTTCTTTTAAACAAGTAAGCAATGGTGAATCCTGTGATTTATTTGGCCCAATTAACTCCTCGAGAAGAGCTTTTCAACAAGACAATGATGTCGTCTGCACGGGCAGAAGCCACTTGGCTCTGCCACATCAGTGTCGGCAAGCTCGTCCATTAGAAGAACCTACACGATGGGTCGACAAAGAGTTCGGTTGCTATGTCATCTATGAAGACTTGGCTAGACTCTGAATATCTCCTGAAAGAATCACCAAATTTTGGTTTTATTTTTATATATTTTTTTATTACTTATTTCTTGTCAAATTGGAAGATTAACATTAAAACTTAACAATTCCATGAAAACTTAATTTCTTTAGAGAAATTGAAATGGGAAAATTTGTTAATCTAATGTTACTAGTCTTGCCTAACATTGACCCAAATTTTGTGGGTAACTCTTGTAGGAAAAAGATAATGAATAACAACGTTGATATGTAATTTGTAATTTGCCTTGGCCAGTTGGATTCAGTACTTTGTTGTTGGGTATAATGTTGAGCAGACATTTTTAGAAATGACTGTGGATCTTTTGGACGAGGATAGTATCATACTTTTTAAAAATATTTGGTAACATGCTTGAGGAGATTTGATCTTCCAATAAATCTGTTGGCAATCCTGATAGACTCACTGCAAAATGAAACAATCCCCTAAGTGAGTCACCATATCCTGCCTATAATTTGGTTGGCAGCATACATCACAGCAAACATGTTACAAAGGAATGAGTAGAGCTGACATATTTAAGGACATGGGCATCCCTCCCAAAAATAACTGTTAACTTGGGTTAAAAAGAATATCGCCTGTTACACTGGAGATGGCAGTTATCTTTATTTATCAACTGTAGAATTTAATTGGGCATACAATGGTACCTTGCTCCACCCCTCAAGCCTGAACCAAGTTCATGTCTGCCCCACACCCAAAATTTTCAAAGCAGCAAAATACTGTAAAATTTGACATTCAAGAGTTTTAGATTGTAACTGCTGAAATTGCATTTGTAAGCATTTTTAGCTGGTGTTGATATGTTATATGCACACATGCACACATGTATGTATAAAATAAATATTATATTTTCAGCACTCTAAAATTTCCATTATGTTGGTAAAGACTAGTAAATGCGAAATAGGGATTTGAGCAGTTAATAGGAACCCTTTGGTTATTGCCAACTCCATTTTGTACTAGCGATATGTTCAGATATCTGTGGTTCTATATTTCACATCTTGATCCTTGGAAGTTTCTTTTATTCCATACTAAATTGATGTGGTAAGTTGCAATTTTTATCCTGGTTCTGAAAAATTGTTGTAGAAAATTCTGCTAATGCAATTTGTACTACAGTTTGTTTTAGCTGCATCAGAGGAAATCAAGAAAACAGCTCACTGTGAGGTTGATGTCCAGTTGGACTTTTTCCATGCGAAATCTGGTGCAAATCGTCTGAGTGGCGTGTTTAGGGAAAACACTTGTTTATTCAGATCTAAATCATGTGATTCTAAGAATCTTGCCCAAATATGCTTCAGAGGCAGCAGATAATGCTATTCTGGTCTCTTCTCACAGACACTGTTTTCTCAATGTGTGCTTTCTTTTTCTTTATTAACCTTATATTTTTAGGTTTTGTTTCTACATTGTTTCTATGAGTCAGTATGTTCATATGAGTAATTCATGCTCAGTTGCAGCTTGTTTGAGTGTGATTGTCACCAATCTAAATCTAAACATGTAAGATCTTTATTGGGGATTCAGTGATCCGTGGAGAATATTGTGCATGAGAGGTATAGGTTCCAGCATTGTGTGATTACTACCAGTCTAAATCTGTTGATCTATGGCAGATGCAGGGAAAAGTATAGGTTCCAGCATTGGAGACCCACAATAAAACTGTTCTGTATGTTTGTAGCAAGTTGCCTGAATTTGGTGTTTACAATTTTAACTATGTTTTGAACTGTTGAAACCTGGAAATAAGGAAGTTGCAGAGAAAGGAATCCTTTTGTTGGGCTAGGTGCTTTTATGAACTGTAACAATCAGTTTTTTGGTCTGGCATTACCAAAGATGAGAGAACATTATGCTAGTCATGTGGCTCAAGCACCTTTGGACAAACAACTGGTAAAGTGGAAATAAAGCTCAGAAAAAAAAGGAACAAACAAAAAACAAAATGAAACAAAGCCAAAAAAACAAAAAACAAAAACAAAAAGGTCCACTAAATTGTAGGACAATCTTTGATTGTTCTCAACACATTGTAATAAATTTGAAAACTTGGTAAAAACTTTGGAGTTTAGATCATGATATTAGCATATTATTTTGATGGGCCACAGACCTTTTAGAGACCAAATTTGACTGGGGTTTACTTTTTGCCAGACGATGATTTCCACTGTAGAAGTGCAAGAACAAGAGGAACTTGGAGGGCTTATATTCAATTCAACCCAGAAATAGGCAGTCAAAAGTTAATCAATGCATGAAAAGTTGATTTTTTTCCCCTGCTGGATTTACAAAATGTACAAATACCGAAAATCACATTTCCAGACCATTTACAAATACCGTAATTTCTTGAATGGCAATCTTGTGCGTCCTTATGAACATACTGAAAATCACTTTATCCCATACACATTTATCAAGACACTGAGACAACTTAAGTTCCGTTCATTATGCATTTGAGTTCTTGTAGTAGTCTTTGCAGCACAGTACTTCCTTGATCTGATTCTGTTTTAGAGGACAATGTCTTCAACCGAAAGAAAGATTCCCACTTTGCTGAGGATCGAGCTTTTCCAGTAAAAATGTGCTTAACTTCCAAGCTTATGGAAACTATAGGCTGTTCCTTTATTTGAACATGTCATTGAAACTTACATTTATTCTCATGAGATGTTCCAGTTTTGATAATTAGACATCCATTATAAAAATCCAAATGGAAGTTGTTCCCCTTGGCTCCTTATGTATATCCCATTTTGTTTAATATCTTCTTAATTTTCTCGTCTTGCGTGATCTGTATCTTGACTTAATGCACAGCTAATCTTTTGTGATTTAGTTTCCTCTCTCAAAGGGATCCAAATTGATGTTATTAAATGGAAATGCTACATAAATTTCAGGGAAGGAGCAGGTGACTGCAGTTCATGTGTGGCTGTTATTTGGAGCTTGCTCAGTCTATTTCTCATTGGGCTCATGGGTTTAAGAATTCCATTATATTTTTGTTCAATACTGGTGAAGAAGAGGGCCTGAATGGCGCACATAGCTTTATATCTCAGGTTTGGGAATTTAATTGCTTATTATTTGCTGCAGTTACCCCATTCTTACACTAACTTGTTAGAAATGGTCCTACAATTTATAAAATGATCACCTGGTGATACGAAGTTTGCCTTTCACGGCATAAATTTAAATAACTGGCAGGGTTGCATCTATAATGGAACTGGAAAATGGTCATTGCATAATGAAATTTCCCATAGCAGATGGTTTGCCTTTTTAAACTTAAACAATGTTGGACTGTATTATGGCTATGATGGGCCTTCTCGGTCTTGTCACAGCTGTAATCGCTGTGTTGTGGCCTGCCAAACCCATTACATATTGGACTGTAGCAGCCTATTTTCGAACGTATATTGTACACCTGAAATCACGGTTTGCAAGGTTTATATTTGTCTGTTCTTTTCTGAGCCGGTTACCTTTATCACTTGCTTGCATCCTGATCGTTACCTCAGAATGGTTAGCATGAAAACTGATAGGTAAAAAGTATTTTGGGAGACGTGTTACTGTTAACAGTCTATATGTTACTGGCATATGTTTTCTTTGTTTGTCACTTCCCATTTCATATACTTTGGAATGGTCAGCAACAATCAGATTTTGAGATATTGCTTTTATAACATATTTCTATTGATGCTTGTTAAATGAGTAAAATACATGCAACCATGCATTGATACAGGTGCACAAACTGGCGTATGCATGTTTTGAAATTTCGACGTGAGTGTAGAGCACATGCATACATCCAAAGAATCCTGGCCTTCTCCTGATAGTAATGTTGTTTGTGTTTTTGAGGTCTTTTGTTCAATCTATGGAAACGACTTCTTGTTAATTAAATGAGGCAAAGGCTGTTGACAAACCCTACATGCTTTGTGGTTTAAGCACCATGTGCAAATTATACATCCTTTGCAATTGTACAAATTACGGTTAGGAGAGTTGTCATTTTAGTTGCAAACACTTGTATAGTTGGTCAAATGCCAGTTATGTGGTGCAACCATTGAAATTTTGAGCTGCTATGGGGTATAATGTCAAAGTGCAGGTCTTGGGAGCAGCCACTCTGTCCAACTTGCCCCTGGATAGGTCCATAGCCACAATTGAGCTGTTAAATCTTTCAAATCATTAATCTAGCTCTCTGTCTTTTGTACTTATGCCACCTCACGCATTTGGACATCTGGATTGCATGTCCAAGTATAACAAAGGATGCAACTTGATTTCTCTCCTTCAGGGCAATGATCCTTCCAATAGGATTTGGAATCTTGATTCTTTGGGGGGTTTTTACATGTAGATCTCTCTTTTCATTATCCTACTAGTCTTCCCCAAAATTTCTCCATTTTTACTAAATAATTTTATTTGGAAAGCTAAGGTTGTGCCAAGGTTATGGCTTTTATTTGGATTATGGTGCTTTATAAAATTAATACCAATGATTTTCTTCAAAGGGGGAGATTTTATAAAGCTATTTCCCCATATGTTTATGTCGTATGTCACACAAATTCTGGAACTAGTGACCACTTATTTTTTCATTGCTTTAGAGTTGTGGAATTGCTTCTTTGCCATGTATGACAATATTTGGTTCTGCCTTAGTAGAGTTTCCAATTTGTTCCTTACGAAGTTTAGAGGTTTTTGATGAAATAAAAATGCCTGATTGTTATAGAGGCAACACTTTTGGCTATCCAATGGTGTATTTGGAGAGATTGGAATGCTAGAATATTTCATGGTCAGACCATTGAAGTCTCTCTTTTCTAGGACAAAGTAGTTTTTGATACTTCTTTATGGGCTCGTGCTTTGGAATTTATAAAGACTATAGTCATGAAGTTTTGAACTGAAATAATAATGTTTAGGTGGATGTACTAGAAAATATATGATTAGAAATGAAGAGATACGTACTAAGTTGGGAGTGCGTTCAATTATGGATAAGAAACAGGAGTATCGTTTGAGGTGATTTGGACACATACAACGAATATCTAAAGACGCACCAATTAGGAGGATTGAGAGCTTAAATATAGGTGATATAGTGAAATGTCGAGATAGACCGTTGAAAATATGGATGCAAGTTATCTGTAAAGATATAATTGTTAAGGGTTTAGTTGAGGAGATGATTTTAGATAGGAATGAGTACGTAGGAGAATTAAAACAAGTTAAATCATCTATCGTGTCATTATAAGTTTATATGGATAATTTTTTTTTTTAAAAAAATTAACTATATATACATTGTCATCTCTCCGATATTTGTTTCTCAAACGACCGATCTCAAAACTTGGGATTAAGATTCAGGTTATTGTTGTTGTTATAGTCACGAAGTTCTGAAGAGAGATTGGAGAGCAATTGTTTGTTAGTCTTTTGCTTTGTCTATTTTGCTTTCTTCTTGGGTTTCTCATCCTTAGGAAATTTTGTACATTCTTTTCTCATCTAATATATTCTTCTTTGTCTATCCACAAAAAAGGGATGCAGGTGATTGAAATACATCAACACCCCATAGAAATAACAGGGATTAACACAGATATGTCACCATAAACATAACCAAAAGCGATTTGGAAAGATTTATTTTGTTCAACAAATTTTTTGTAAGGTTCATTCAATCTGGAGATGATTCTTCCTCAATGAAACTATTGAGAGACCATTTTCCTATTGTTAGAGCCATGTTGGAACAGATTTTTCAGTATCTTGAGGGAGCTTTGCATTAGTGTGAAGAACCTGAAAGGAGTTTAGAGGATTTGGGTGTGTGAGGTCAAAGTAACTATGATGTTGTGGAATAATACCAAAATGTCCATATTTTAATTCATTTATATTGAAAGGAATTTGAGTTCTTTTTCTGGAATCAATGTAGTCCTACTTCTCTTTGATGAGATGGGTTTGTTTTGCAACAAAGGTTTTCAAAACCTTTTTCTTCAGAGGACATAAAAAGAGATTGAGAGCTTTACTGTTTAACGATTGCTTTTGTTTAAGAGCTTGTTTAGATATTTTCTTTTCGTTCCATTCTATTTTTTGAGGATTTCTCAACATCTTTATCATATCATTCTCCTGTCTTATCAACTGTATCTCCTTTTTCTATCAAATAAATAAATAAATTGTTCCTAATGGTTATCACTTAAAACCTGTTAACTTCTTGTATTAATAGCTAGATCTTTCTTACATAATCCATGTTGAAATAATTACTATTTAGCATGTCATGTATGTCGATGCATCATTGTGTAAGGAGGAATGACTTGAAATTAGTAATGCAGCATCCATGGAGCAGCACCATTCAAATGGCCATTGATCTGGAGGCAATGGGTATTGGAGGTCAGTCCAGCATATTTCAGGTCCATAATCTGCTTCATCTTCAATATGGTTGTATTCCTATATTCTGACCAGATTGATCCACCCGCTCCAGTTAAACTCCGCCCCTTCTGGATTACTTCTCCAACTAATGGCTTGTGGCCTAGCTTACCACTTTTAGTATATTTCAAGAACTGGCTTATTTTAATTTGGTAATTAAGATCATATAGTATGTAAATCTCCATCATCATGGCAACAAGTGTGTTTCTGTTATCTAGTAGTTATTTCTCCCTCTGTTCTTCTCTATGTAATCACTAATCAATATATGTATTTTTCAGTACAGGCTGGTCCTCATCCATTGGCAATTGAAAACTATGCCAGGGTAGCAAAATATCCATCTGGCCAAATTGTTGCGCAGGTCGATTCTTGTTCTTAATAGCTTTAGGGTTACTGATATGTTTCTTATAATCTAGGCTCACAGGCAAGTATCTGTTACTGAAGGATATATTTCTGCTGGAATAATAAAATCTGCAACTGATTTCCAAGTATATATAGAAGTTGCTGACCTATCTGGGCTTGGCTTTGCATTCACAGATAATGGTGCAGTATACAATACTAAGGTATTTGTCCGTGCAATTTTATATTTTGGAAATTTTCTACTTCTTGTGCTGCTGCTTATCAAAATCAGATCCATTGTTAATCAAAATACAGAGTCTCTTAAGTTGGCCGCTTATTTTTCTAAGCATAACAAAACTTGTGGTAGCTTGTTATTGGTCCAATTAAATTTTGCGATCAATGTCACTGAAAGTTTTCTTTACTCTTTCTCTGCCAATAACAAAGTTTTAAAAACCAGGCAGGATGGTCAGACCGGCTGGACTGCTAACCAGCTAGTTTACTGGTCCAAAATAACTCTCGCAATTGACAAGACCAAAACTGATACAGGAAGCAAAAAAGTTGATATGCATATCAATACTTAGTATGTGATTCAATATACACGTGGGGCCTCTTACCCCTCCCGAACTCAATATCTTTGTATTTTGTTGATGTGATATGAGTACCAACTATTTAATGTAATAATTATGGAGATAAAAGTTGAACGTGGTGCAATATGCCAAATGGGTCAATCGCCTGGTTGGTGTTCTACAAACTCATGCTCAAAGAAAACAAATTATTCTGCACCGAATCACCAGGCTGAGGAGGAGTTATGAGGTTTATTCTTTATAGATAGATCCAAGCAAGGACGAGATTGCATTTGTTTTCTTTTCTGCTAAGGAGTGTATATTGATTTCGATTGGCCATGATATATGAAAAAACTGGGCAAAAGAATAGAGGAAAATGAAAAGGAATGAGACACCAAACTGTGGGTCGGTTTCTCGGTCTAGTCATATCAGAAACAACAGAGTTAGGTTCCTATTATTGCAAAATAATGACATTTTGGTGCCAAGAATTTGTATAATTTGTGTTTAATGTTTAAAAAACAAAAGGTTGCTTGATAAGAGTTTGATATTGTTTACTTAATAGGGTGTGAAAAACTCTTTAAAACAAAGGGCTTGTGAAGAAATTATTTATTGCAAAGTTATAAATATTAAATATAAGTAAGAAATACTAATGATGTTTTGCTGATGTCATCTGGTCGAACCGGTGACCTGTGAACCGGTGGCTTTTCCAGTTCAATGCTGCGTCCAGTTTTAAAAGCCTTGGCTAATGATCACACCCAGAGGATTTAGGAGGCTTGCTGTATCTCTGCCATGCACTGATTTAGAGTATAATGATTATCTGTGCAGAATGATAAGTTCCAGCACTTGAGGACTGGTTCTCTTCAGCATCTTGGGGAAAATGAACTCGCATTTCTGCGTCGGTCTGCTAGCTCATCTCTTTTATCTGGAGGCAAGGCATCAGACCTGGATGACAAGACTGCCCAAGATTCTGCTATATATTTTGATATATTGGTACCTTTATGACTAACAAGACTTGTGACTCTGCCAAGTTCATATTGTTCTGTTCTTTTCTTTGGCTGCAGCTCCTGTTTTGGTAGCATGTCGTTCATTATTAAGACCTCATTTCCATTTAGATGTCATTTTCTAACATCACTATTGGCAATTCTCAGGGGTATTTCATGGTTGTGTATCGCCAACATTTGGCTAGTATGCTTCATTATTCAGTGATATTGCAATCGGCTTTGATATGGACGACATCTTTGCTCATGGGTGGTTATGCTGCTGCAATTTCACTCGTGTTATCATGTTTGAGTGTCATACTTATGTGGATTCTGGCATTAGCTTTTGCTGCTCTTGTTGCCTTCATTCTGCCATTCATTTCTTCATCACCCGTTCCCTATGTTGCAAACCCATGGCTGACGGTTGGCCTGGTTGGTGCACCTGTATTTTTTGGAGCATTTTCTGGTCAACATTTTGGCTTTCTGTTTCTACAAAAATATTTGAAAAATCATATTCCAAGAGAACCAGGACGCTATCTCCTTCTATTCGAGATGATTTGGCCAAGTTAGAGGCTGAAAGATGGCTATATAAATCTGGCATAATTCAGTGGCTTCTTAATCTGTTCCTGGGAACTTATTACAAGATTGGCTCTCCGTATATAGCTCTTGTTTGGCTAGTCTCACCTTTGTTTGTTTGTAAGTTCCACTTCATACTATCATCATTGTTTCAGCAGTAATAAATTCTGTAACCTTTGAGGATGAACCACTGCCATCAAAATGAGATTTGATGAAAGTATGGTCATATGGTGTTATGACAGGAAACTCAAGAGGACAGATGCCAGATGAGTTGGCGGATGACATGGCAGATGTAGTGACACCAAAAGCACTGCAAGTTTACAACCGCAAGAAGAAGAAAGAAAATGTGATGTGGTGCAACAAACTCAATCGTGAGGAGAATAATAGAATCTAAGTGGTTAGGGGAAAAGGGGAGTTGTAAATATAATGGTAGCATAGGAGGAGAGGAGAGGAAGTGAATTGTAATTCGGCCATGGGCTAGACAGTCTTGCTCTAGCTGACTCTGTTATCCTTTGTATTTCTCAAAACTTATTACTTTCGATGAAAGAAGCAATACGATGCTTTCACTCTTCTGAACTCTCTTTTCTATATCTGTTTGATTTCTTTTCCTTTCTCCTTTCCTTCCTACTCAGTTTCTCAACCCATTCATAACAAATTGGTCTGACCTGCTGGATTCCTTTAAAACAGAGAGTGAGGAGTGGATTAATGACTCAAACCAGAATGGAATCTCGAATTCAAGCAATCAAGAAGAATGTAGCAAGAATTATGGAAGAGTTGCTTCACCAACGCTCTCGTTTGAACAAACTGGACACACTAGAAATGATTTCCGCATGGATGAAGCGAAAACCAGCGGATGGGTGTGCCTCAACAACCCCAGCAAGTGGAATCGTCAGTGAATCAACAATAAAAGTGGGGGACATACCAATAATGGACGCGACTAAAACTGGTCCCACTTCAGTCAAGGTAGTACCAATTGGAAAATACCAGTTAACCGTGAAGAGGGTGGAATTACCTAGCTTCGATGGAAGCGATCCCGTGGCATGGATTGCTCGAGCGGAGCAATACTTCCTCATCCATTAAACCAAGGAGGAGACAAAGGTAACCTTGGCGCTGGTGTGTATGGAAGGTTCCACTCTCCATTGGGTTCGATGGCTGCATGAACAAAATCCGGATATCAGCTGGCCGGAACTGATGGTGGAGCTCATGGATCGATTCGAAAATAGGTTGATCGCAAATCCCTACGAAGGTTTGGCTTCCACTAAGCAAATCACAAGCGTCGAAGAATACATCACAAACTTTGTGGCTTGCGCGGCTCTAGTGAAGGGCCTCAACAACCAGCCCTACCTAGGGTTGTTCCTCAACGCGCTCAAGGAAGAGATTAGGGTCAGGATAAGAACTCATGAAACCTTAAATCTTGTGCAGACGATGAAGTTGGCTCGTGAGATTGAAATGGAACTCTAGTTTATGGCTAGTGAGACGAATATGTGGCGTGATTCATGGATTTTAGATGCAATCGGGTCTTGAAATTTGGGTGGATCTGAAGCAAACAGTCTTAAATCCAACCTGAAACCCAACCCAAGAACTTATAATAACTTTCCCCTTTCATTTTCATCCTCTAACAAGGAATCGAACTCTATCAGCGAACACAACACCACAACAACCATTCGAAATTCCCAAACCAACCAACACCCAACTCCTATCATGAAAAATAGAGGAATTCGACAACTTTCACACCAAAATTACCTTGAGCTAAAATCAAAAGGGTTGTGTTTCAAATGCCACCAACCCTATCACCCATTTGATAACTGTCCGAACAAGGAGCTGAGAAAATTGATCCTTGCTGACAATGAAGACCCAACCGCAGAGGGGAGTTGGAAACTATGGAAGGAAACACTGTGGAGGCAGACGATTTTGCGCGAGGGGCTTAATGGCGGTGCTCGAACTACCTCTATTCTCGGTTGGAGGAATTAACCGACGTAAGACCATAAAGCTACCAGGTAACTTTAATGATGCGAAATTGATCGAAATGATTGATAGTGATGCGAGTCACAATTTTGTTACCGAGGAAACAATCCAAAAATTAGGCCTCCCTGTAGAGTCGACCACTCCACTCTTTGTTCGTTTGAGAGATTGTGGGAGAATTAAATCATCGGGAGTTTGTAGGGGCTGAAATTAGACTTGGGAGTGCACCAAATTGAGGTCGATTGCTATGTTTTCCCTCTTGGTGGAGTTGATGTCATTTTGGGTGTGGCTTGGTTGTTGACACTCGGGGAGATGAGAGTAAATTGGTTGAAATTGACTATGAAGTTTGTGGTGAATGGTAATCTTTTCTGTTTAGAAGGAGACCCTTCCTTAATGAGGGCTTGTTCTTCACTAAATACCATTAGGAAATTGACGGATGTTGAGTTTGGTGCTTAGGTCTAGGAAATGGCAGTTGAAGACAACACAAGAGAGGGTGTTGAATCTGCCCTATCTGATTCCCAAAATGAGGAGTTGTCACAATTACTGAAAAGGTATGTAGAGGTGTTCAGTGGAGGTTCCTGGCTGCCTCCTTCAAGACCAATAGACCATCAATTTCCCTTGAAACCGGAAAGTGGGCCAGTTAGTATGCGCCCTTATAGATACGGACACCATTAGAAATCAGAAATTGAGAGACTGATTGTTGAAATGCTCTCAGTAGGAGTCATCAGACCGAGCTCTAGCCCTTTTTCAAGCCCTGTCCTCCTGGTGCGATAGAAAGACGGTAGCTGACAGTTTTGCGTGGATTATAGGGAGCTCAATAAGTCCACAATTCCAGATAAGTATCCAATCCCTATTGTTTATGAACTACTTGATGAACTAGGAGGAGCAACTTACTTTTCCAAGCTTGATTTACAATCCGGTTATCATTAAATACGTATGAAAGAATCAGATATATCAAAAACTGCCTTCCATACACACTCCGGACTCTATGAATTTGTAGTAATGCCCTTCGGGCTTATGAATGCACCGGCAACTTTCCAAGCTACAATGAATGAAGTTTTTCGACCATATTTACGGAAGTTTATCATTGTATTTTTCGATGATATATTGGTTTATAGTAAGATTTGGAAAGAGCATTTGTCCCATTTGGAGATTACACTAAAGTTGATGGTGGAAAACAAAAATTGGTGGTAAACCAAAAAAAGTGTCACTTTGGGTGTCAAACTATTGAGTACTTAGGGCATTTAATTTCAGCCAAGGGAGTTAGGATGGACCCTTTGAAGAAACAATTGCATCATGAATTGGCCTGCACCGCAATCTACTAAGGAGGTGCATGGGTTCTTGGGACTTACAAGGTATTATAGGAGATTTATACGCAATTATTGTAAGATAGCGAAACCACTTGCGGAGTTGTTGAAAAAAGAAGTCCAATCCCATTTCACTTGGTCCCAAAAGGCTCAAAGGGCCTTTGAAGTTTTGCAGTCAGCAATGGTCAGCGCATTGGTGCTGGTCATGCCTGATTTTAGCCAACCATTTGTGGTAGAATGTGATGCGAGGTGGGAGCGGTACTTATGCAGGGTAAAAGACCCATTGCATACTTCAGCAAAGCACTTTTGGAGAGATCTTTGTCTAAGTCGGCTTACAAAAAGGAGCTAATGGCACTTGTGCTCGCCATTCAATATTGGTGACCCTACTTGATTGGTAGATGCTTTCAAGTTAGAACTGATCATTAACCTCACACACAAACATTTGAAGGACCCAAATGAAAAAGAAACCCAAACATCTAAGTAAGCTTAACCCCATGTACCAGACCATGGAAGGTGATGTACCCTGTTTCCAGACCTATGCACCATACCATAGAAAACCTTGATCTAGGGAGCACTGTGCTGATATTTTCTCATAACAATGGTTACTTTTGTAAAAGACAAATTTATCTCCAGCTGTCCCTTAAATACCCTTATAATGCAATACATCAAACCACTTGTCCTTAGTGAATTGAACTTGTAACGGTTGTCTGTATGTAGGTCGTGCATATTGTTGACACAACACAAGCAAATGGTGAAAAGCAAGAACCGGTGTCATATCTCTCTCTATTTTCTACTACTCCTGGAAAGTTGTCAAGGGAGGATGAACACATTAAAGAAGGATACCTTTGTGGTAGAGAAAAGCCTATTGATTTTTTTAACATTTTCCATGAAATATGGTTGCCAGTCCTACGATGATTCAGGAACTGGCTGGAGCAAAATAGATGTTCCCACACTTGATGTTGTGACTTGTGAGTGATAGAACAGAACAGGAAAGAGTTACACTGGTTTCAATTGATACTAAAATTTCCACACGTTGGACTCTTGCAAGCAATACAGAATACATAGAAGATTTCAAGCTCGAAGGTACTGTACCATCCTTATTTACTTTTTGACATTGCCTCTTTATTTTGTTTTTCCTTCTAGTTCTGTAGTTTGGGTGGACTACAGTTCCATCTTAGCTTACATACTATATTTTGTAAACTCTGGTGGTGGGTGCAATCCATGTGCCTAAACACCCCTAAACAGAAAACCATGAGCTAAATTGGCTCTTATCTGAATCAATCCGCAATCTCTTCCCATGAATCCCACATTTGAAGGACTTGGCCTAGGAAACTTCATTGCAGCCAGGAGGAGAGCGGATTGCTCATTTTGGTCAGTCTATTTAAATTGAAATATTGGTTTGGCATGGCCATTATGATGTAGCAGTTGCAAACAGGTCTAAGACCAATTCCTCGCAAACTGTTGAAACTTTTTTTTCCCCTTTTTTGCAAATAGTTTGTTGAAACTAATTATGGATTCCATGGCATAAGCCTATCAACTTCCAGATTATCATAACTAATCATGGTCATATCTTGTGGTAGAGTTCTATTCTAATCTTCTTAGTGCATCATTACCATTTCTGTTCATATCTTCTCGTGGATAGCCTGTCATTTGATTCTTTTCAAGTCTCTCACTCTAATACCAGCTCTAACTCTACATGCTCTTCAGCCTGGAATGCAAAAAATGCTGAAAAGCTGATTCCTTTTGGGAACAAGACCGGTGTAGATGGATGGCATATTATTCACTTTTCAGGAGGCAGGCATGCACCTACAAGATTTGATCTGACCATTTTTTGGGTCAAAACTCCTCCGAGATTACCAGGAAATTTGTTGGACAGGAAGGAAACCAGCAGCTTTTGAAGCTAAGAACAGATTTTCACAGAGTAACACCGAAAGCTGAAAAAGTTCTTAAGAAGCTTCCTCCTTGGTGTTCCCTCTTTGGGAAGTCCACATCTCCTCACACCCTAGCATTCTTGAGTAGTTTTTGTGTAAACTTCTAGGTCTTCAAAAACATCAGTTAAAAATATAAACCCACAAATGATTAATTGATTATAGTAGCTTTCATCTATATTTCTTTCAATTTTGAGTAAACAAATAAATTCAGTTTATATACAATGTAATGGATTGTGGCATTACTAAATTATTGTATATAAAGCTAAATTTGGAGATCGGGGTTTTGTTCTTGAAAGTAGCCTTTTCTTAATAAAGAGAAGTAAGGCTGTCTAGACACTATCTATTCTTAATTTCCGCATACTTATGTGGGATGTTTAAACACCAAACTTCAATTAATTGGGATTTAGACTAAACTGAGTTCGGGATTATATGATTGTGAGAGTTCCCAGCTTATAGAGGAGGTAGCAATTTCATTTGTAGAATGAATGAGTTTAATGTTGGTTTGATGTATTCAACTCCTAAGCTCATTTTCTACAGAGTTGAAACTTCAATATAAAGCGAGACTAGCAAATAGAGCCAGATATACAAAAATAAGATTTGAAAAAGTATATATCATAATAAATCAAGAAACATCCTACTTATCTCTCACAATTAAAGAGAGACAGTTTTCCTTTAAACTAATCTTGAATTTAGTTCATTCATATTTAACTCTTGCGCTTCGGCATCAATGCCATTTTCCTAGTCATTACAGTTTCCAGCTCCTCTAATTGCTACACAATTTTCCCTGTAATTTACCTAAATTTCAATTGATTCTGTCATAATATCCTAGTTTCTAGTCAAACACAAGGAATATTGATTGTGTGAAAAAACAAATGAGTACAATGAGTATCAACTATCTGCAAATCTGAAACATAGTGTGTAATAATTCACTGCATGAAAAAAGCAGCCTCTTTCAAGATTGCAGATACTGGTCACCAGTAGTCTCCACAAGAGCAAGTTCCATTCTGGAAGTGATGGAACCGGTGCATATCTCGCACTATAATCTCCCTCCCAGTCACTATCGATATGTACTTTGTCGCATTATGGCAATCGCCACAAACACGAAGGTTCTTGCGAATGTGTATGGTTGTGCCTGGACTAGTATTTATAAGTGCAAATGCAATGGCTAGCTTCTCACTATGACTATTGAGGAGGTGTTCCTTGACATAATCTTCCACATCATGAACAGAGTTCATGTCAGGCACATACCCTGCAGCTTTAATCTTATCTCCCAGCGTCTCTAAGTAAGCATAGATCTTCTTGGATTGGGGATGACTTGTACTCCCGGAATAAAAAGTGTGAACCTCATTTCTTAGCTCCACCAAACTGCAACCGGGAGTTTTCTGGAGCCCTTTCTTTCCCATTGTTGTTCTCACCTGGGCCACCTTGTCCCACATTGAGGCAGTGGCATAAATATTGGTAAGCAAGACATGATACCCACCTTCATCTGGGTCTTGTTCAAATAGTTTATTGGCAGCTATTTCACCTAGCTTGACATTTTTGTGAATTTTGCAAGCTCCTAACATGGCACCATATATACTTATCCCTGGCTCCATAGGCATATCTTGGATAAAATCCCAGGCCTCCTTGAGTAAGCCTGCTCGACCAAGAAGATCAACCATGGCTCCATAATGATCCATTGAGGGCTCCAAACCATAATTTTTCTTCATACTGTTGAAAATACTGCGACCCTCTTCTACCAAGCCTGAGTGACTGCATGCAGAGAGAATGCATACAAAAGTTACATTGTTGGGCATTATAGCACCCTTTTGCATCTTGCGAAACAATTCAACTGCAGCACGTCCAAGCCCATGTGTTCCATACCCGTCTATCATGGCATTCCATGTTGTCACATGCCTCTCGTTCATCATTTCAAACAGCTTCCTCGCTGTGTGAACAGCGCCACATTTAGCATACATGTCCACAAGAGCTGTCATCACATAGACATTGTCATCGAAGTAATTTCTTATTACAAGACCATGAATCCACTTTGCCTGGCGCACAACAGATAATTCAGCTAGAGCAGGAACCACACTCACTAGCGAGAATGAATCAGGCTTAATATTTTGCCATTGCATCTCAACAAAGTAATTTAAAGCCTCATAAACTCGTCCATTTTGTGACAAACCCAAAATCATTGCGTTCCATGAGACAAGCGTTTTAACTTTCATCCTCTCGAAGATAGCTGCAGCAGTATCAACTTTCTTACACTTCGAATACATGGAAATCAATGAATTCATGACCGAAACATCAGAGTTAATCTTAAACTCATCCACTAACTTATGAATGAACATTCCACGCTCAAGATCACCCAGATCAGCACACGCATGTAGAGCACCCATTACAGTAACGTTGGTTGGTTCTACACCTTGATCGAGCATCATTTGAAAAACCGACATTGCTTCCTCAACATCACCACTCTGGACATAGCCATCAATAACGGAATTCCAAGATACCACATTTCTATTACTCATCCTGTCAAAAATCAACCGTGCAATACCCACCGCCTCACACTTGAAATACATGTCTACAAGAGCAGTGGAAACATTTACAAGCGATTCAAACCCAGCTCTAAGAACATAAGCATGAATTGATTTACCAATTCTCAAAGACACAATGTCTGCACAGGCAGGCAAAATGGTGACAACAGTGATGGAATCAGGTCTCTTGCCTTCCTCTTGCATTCTCAAAAGCAATTCCAAGGCAACACTTGACAACCCATTTTGTGCATACGCGGCAATAATCGTATTCCAGGAAACTACGTCTCTCACAGGCATTCTATCAAACATCTTATAAGCCTCGTGAATTTGTCTGCACTTGGCATACATATTGACGACCCCAGTCATTGCAAAAAGGTTTGAAGAAAACCCATTTAAGATCAACTGTGCATGAATCAATTTACCCCATCTAAGATCAGAATTATCCCCGCAGAGCTTCAACAAGTAAGTGAAATTATAGACAACAGGCTGAACAGAGTCATTCCTCATTTGACAGAAGAACGACACAGCATCAACCAGAGATGAGGAGGAGTTGTTTTTAGCATACCCTTTAAGCATAGTGTGGTAAAGAGCATCAACTTTGTCTTCAATTGGGTTAAAGACTTTAGCAGCTTCCTGTAAGCTGCCAAATTGACAAAACAGACTGACTAGTTTAGTCTGGAAAAAGTACTGATTGTAGTATCCATTTTTTATTATGAGAGGGATGATTTGGTGAAGCTCCTCCAAGGAAGTGCAGAGCTCTAAGAGAATTGCTGATGGGTGTTTATAAATGTGAGAAGGTATGTACCTTCTTTGTGAAATAGTGTGCTGGAGAAGAACAGGGGTGGAAACAGAGGAGCTTATTTTGGAGGACAGAGTTGATGGAGGTTTTGCGAGGGTTACATGTAAACTCATTCCTCTCCCTCTCTCTACCTCTCTCTCTCTAAGCCAATAAACAATTGGAAGTCCGGAAGTCAGACAATAAAGAACAGAAGAAAGAACAGGAGGAAGAAGAAGAGGACGGATAAGGAAGGCAGGGCAGAAAAACAAAGCCAAGAGCGAGCGAGCGAGAGAGAGAGAGAGAGAGAGAGAGAGAGAGGTGGGGGGTTAAAATTCAAAATGGGGCAAATGGAGGGTCGGGTTGGGTAAGGGAGTGGAGGAGACCAACCCAACCTAACCCAACACAACACACGTGTGGTGTGTCGAGCTTTGACATTCAAGCTATCTTATGATTCTCTCTCGCTCTCTCTCTCTCTCTCTCCCCCCGCCCCTCCCGCTTCCCAAATACAAGTACCAGAGAGAATCAACAGTTTGAGAGAGAGAGAGAGAGAGAGAGGAGGTTAAAATCCAAAATGGGGCAAATGTCGGGTCGGGTCGGGTGCTGAGGGAGTGGAGGAGACCAACCCAACCCAACACACGTGTGGGTGTCGAACTTCGTTGCAGGCTGCACTAATGATTCTCTTCTCTCTCTCTCTCTCTCTCTCCCTCCCTCCTTCCCAAATACAAGTACCAGAGAGAATCAACGGATTGAGAGATAGAGAGAGAGAGACCAAGAGTGGTTTTTGGGGATCTTCTTGTTTAAACCCCCAAGTGTCAATATGCAGACCGTACCCTTGGGAATTTCAGTGTCCCCAAAACAAGCCACCAACACCATAAGCACACACTCTCCCTCGAAAACCCATCTCAATTACAAGAAATCTTCTCTCTCTTCTAAGGCTTCTCTCTCTAATTCCTCCAAATTAGGTAAGTTTTTTTGCTTTTCTGTTTTGACTACAATATTGCTAATGTTACTTGCCAATAAGTTTTAATTTGTGGGGTTTTTTTCTTTTCCTTGTAGAAGTTAATGTTGTTTAATAAGGTTTGCAAAACCCAAAATTTCCCATGTGAGAATTTTACTCATAATTGCGTATCTGTGCTCTATGAAGGGTTTTGGGTGTTCTAAAGTTTTGGTTCACTTAGTCAACGATATTGTTTGTAGCGTTAACAATTTAAAGTAAATTAGGAAAGAAGTCGGCTTGCTTGTCACTAACTTGAGCCTATTTGGCTTTAGTTTTGTTCTTTGCTTATAAGATCTGAAGAACTCAATCTGAGAAAAGCTGAAGACAATGTATTGTAAAGTATTTGAGGTTTTGATGCTTGTAGGCGTTTTGAGCTATTGATGTCAAAATTTGACAAGTTGATTGTAGGAGTTCTTCAAGCAGTACTAACAGCTGTTTTTATATTCAAGTGATCAAGCATTGACGACATACAAATTGCCATATCTAAGTAAATCAAATTGTAATAAGCATCATGACAACTTGGTTTTGCCATTTCCGGGCTTTTATGGAACGAGTTGCTACAAGACAAGGCTTTGGAGATACAGTTTTGTGCTAAGCATTTCAAGCTATGCAAGTTAACGGTTGCTTTAGGATCAGGCTCGAAGGAGATTTGCCTCCTGACATTTATTTTGTTCATTTTGAGGGTCAAATTTTTATTTTTTTTCATTTAGTTTGGCCATAATGGGCATAGGAAAGGTGCACTGTGCTGGCATAATTCACACCTAGGTTGTATGAAAATGGACAAATGATACAAAAGGATATAGGAAAATGGCATTTTGTAAGAGTACAAGAAACGTAAATGGGGGGAAATACATAAATATAAAAAATGAGGATTTATATGAAAATATTAATTATTTTATGAAAATAAAAAAATAATCATCTTTTATGATAAGAATCTAAAATGATCATGTATGTAATTATTAATCATAAAAAAAAAATAACATAAAATATAAAAATTATAATTAAATAGGTAAATAATTTATTAAATATGAAAAAAATGTGAATAAATAAAAAAAAAACTTTTCTGTAAATATTAATTAATTTAACGTGTTGACATGTTTTGAAAATGAGAAACATTTTGGAAACATTTCGACAGTGTGAAACGTTAGTGTTGAAAAGTTTTTGTGCATCAGAGATTCACACTATCTCCGATTGTCTCAATACCATTTGTGTCCATTGAAGAAGAGTTCCATTCAAGTGATTTTACATATAATACAGTAATGTTGCTCTTGTTGTAGGCATATGTAAAGCTAGCCAAGTGGTTGAATTGTTTCCCACTGTTTCGCCCGAGATTGTTGTTAGGGAGGCAAGAGTAGAGGATTGTTGGGAAGTGGCAGAGACTCATTGCAGTTCCTTCTTCCCAGACTACTCCTTCCCTTTAGATTTTGTTTTGAGGATTGACCGGCTTCTGGGTATGCTTTTGGGGTTCTCGGTTCCTGCTGGTTGCAAGAGAACTTGTTTGGTTGCTGTCATTGGTAGCTCAGATCAAAACTTATTATTTGGAAGTGAAGATTTAAGAATTGGAGGATTAGATGGGAGATTTAGTCTCAACAAGGGTTATGTGACTGGGATATTGACTGTGGATACGGTTGCAGATTTTCTTCCAAGGAAAGGCCCACTCCGTCAGAGGCGGTGAGTAAACAGTATGTCTTCTTGATTAAGTATTTCTCCTGTTTCTATATATATGTATTTATATTGCTCACTGAGGTGCTCATCCGCATGTAAATCTATCTCACTTACACATTTGTGTTAGAGTATACTAATACTTACCTGCATCCATGAATGCCGGGATGTGTGTGCCAATTTCTACATTTTAGGAATGTGGTCAATTTTGTGTCTTAATGAGATCCAACTTTTATCTTAAATAAGCTATTTTTGGTTCCATTTAATGAGATAAGTTTACGAGCAAATCTACAGTTAGTTGCTAGTTCACTCATCTTAGTTGTAGTGCACCTGCCCTTACTTTTTGTGAGAATTCAAGAACATCTCTATTCAATTTTCAGTAATTGTGATAAACAAAGAGCTATTCATTTTATAAAGAAAGAAGAGAAGGATTTGAAGGAAGCATGAGAGGATTTTTATTTTGGGGGAGAGATAGAGAGGGAGAGAAGAAAAAGAAAAAGCAAGGACAGCTCATCAACCATGTCATATATTAGTCAGACAGATTTCCCCTATTAGGACCCGAAG
Organism: Dillenia turbinata; assembly: GCA_037126225.1. NCBI lineage: Eukaryota > Viridiplantae > Streptophyta > Magnoliopsida > Dilleniales > Dilleniaceae > Dillenia > Dillenia turbinata. The sequence continues at coordinate 6,835,350 of JBAMMX010000009.1, forward strand.
TTATTATGCTCACTATTGTCCAGCAATATGATATGCACTTAATATCATTGGAAATAATTATTTTAGAAAGTGCATATCATTGGAAAAAGATCTTCTAGGAGCATATTTAGGAACTAGTAAAAAAAGAAATATTTTAGAAAAAATAATAGTTTTCTTATTTTAGTTGATAGTAATCTTTTTAAAATTAGTAGTTGTTAGTTTTATGAATCTTTTATATTAAAAATGATTTTAGGGATTTATTTTTAGTAACACTTTTATTTTATTGTAACCTCTAGTTTTCCCTATTTAAATGGGGTATTATCAATAAAGAGATAAGCCTAATTTCTCATAAAAGAAGTGTGGTGAGAAACTTGTTAGGGAACAAGTTTTTAGCCATCAAACCTAGGGTCTAAGAGAGGGAAAACTCTAGCAAGGAAGAGAGGAATTCCTACTCTAGCAAGGAAGAGAGGAATTCCTGCAGAGTATCCATTGACTAGATCCTGTACTAGGGTTCATATCACAATAACTGATGTTACATATATTCTTCTACAAAAATTCTTGCATTCTACATCCATAGACAGTCTAAAAGAGCCTCTGCCCGCTTTGATGACATAGTTGTCCATACCTTATAAGCAATACCAATTATGAGGGCTTCATAAATCTCTTATTGGAAGTATGTTCAATGCGTGCTGTTTCCTCTTGTGAATGACACCCTACTAGTTCATGAATCATAGACTCTAAAAGAGCGTCACACTGTGGAGACCAGATAATACTTTCTGTGTCTGATTATCCATCATCATAGTATCACTGTGAAGTTTAACTTCCACTATGATGGTTTTTCAAGCTCCAATATGGTTGATAAAACGACTCTTTCAAATGTTTCATCAAAAAACCAATGACCTGTGGTATGAGGAACAACTTAAAGAGCATTTAGTCCCTGAATAGAAGTAAAGTGGAACATTTGATGTTGTGTTCAAGGACCTCTCTTAGGCCTTCTGGGTTTATTGCTTAAAATCTATAAGAATTAGTTCCTTTTGAGTTCTTTTTGAATGATTTAGCCTGTTTGTATTGCAAATTCAGCCTCTGCATTGTGTGTAAGTTGGTCTGGAATATATTCCCGTGATACTCCTTTTTGGCCTCTTTTCTGCTTCCTCTACCCTCCAAATATATAATTTAGAAAATGAAGATATAAAAAAATAAAAATAAAAACTATTGAGTGACACCTTTATGAAACCACTCCTGCTTTAAGGTCAAAAAGGTTATGGAGGCCTCTGCCTCGCCTCTTTATGTACTTGTCGCAACGTTTATGTTTTTTTTTTTTTTTTTATGTTTTATATCATTGTCAATGTCAAGATTCTAGGAAGTCTTGATCCATGAAGGGGACTAACACTAATGTCCTGGTTTCTGATGGAAACTATGTTGCACCAGTACTTTTAGAAATGAATCATAGCTGTTTGATGTATGTGTGATCTGTCTTTTGACTTGACACAGTAAACCATAGGACATTTTGGAATTAAGATTAGCATAAAATTCTTTATAATTTTCTTTTGTCACTAGGTCTGTGCCCTGTGTCTTTTCCTGTTTCTGGTGTCGCATGTCCGTCTTTGTGCTTTATAGGATTGAACCCATGTGATCAAGCATGCATAACAAGGCATCTGCTCTTCCAGCAAAGATCTTTACAGCCTTATAATCTCAACAAGCTTGTTTTACTCTGGAGTTATGGAGCCATTTTATTTTTACAACATTGGAGTTATTCAATATTGTGTCTAGCAATTGAAAATCTTCTTAATGTGGCAGGACTGGTATTGCCTACATATCAAATGTTGCAGTTCGGGAGGGATATCGCAGGAAGGGGATAGCAAAAAGGTTGATAGCAAAGGCTGAGGCTCAAGCCCGAAGCTGGGGCTGCCGTGCCATTGCATTGCATTGCGATCTGAACAACGCTGGAGCCACAAAATTGTACAAAGGCCAGGGTTTCAAATGCGTTAAGGTTCCAGACGGAGCAAACTGGCCCCAACCGAAGACTTCTCCAAATATCAAATTTAACTTCATGATGAAGCTTCTAAATCCTCCCACTGCTGTTTAGATATCTTAGGAAACACGCTTAGACACTAAAATTGTGTAAATAAAACATGAATATAACACCATTGATGAAATCAAAATTAGGGCATTTGAAGTCTTCTATATAACGTGGGCTGAAAATTCTCCCGCAGAATTTGTGGCATTGTAATTTGTTTTGGCTGAAACACTTGGAGCCTGTATATTGTGCCTGTATTATGAGTGGCAACTTGTAAAAACTGTTTAAAGTTGCTTTCGCAGCAACTTGTAAAAGCTGTTTGAAGTTGCTATTCCCTGTTGATACAAAGTTAGACTTGTTAAGCGCTGATGATTTTTGCTTTTTCATGTTGTCGTTGATCTCGACTATTTTGAATCATAGCCATTGCATGCATGCACATAGATGTGGCATGGAGTTCTTGAGAGAACAATTTGCTCCTACAAGAGAATAAGAGCCAAGGCATGCTATCAAGAGATCAGTGCCTTACAGGAACCATGACTGCAGGAACTACGACTGCCTCAAGTTTTACAGCAAACTCATTTTTGCTTGAATGAATTCTAAGATTGACGGGTGACTTTGGATAAAGCCGAAAAATCCAGCGCTGGGAAATCTTTAACTGCATCAAGTACAGCAAGTCCAAGTTTTACGGCATCATCCTTGGTTGCAGCCTACAGTGTGTACTCGTGTCAGCTGCAGCACGATATAGAGATCAAAAAAAAAAAAAAAAAAAAAAAAAAATCCTCTGAAGATCAATATTTTGGCCTAGTGAAATATGAATTTGTATGTTCTTTAGTAGATGTTTTTCATAACATGGAGGGTTTTATTTTTCAAACATCTTCAAGATATAAGAATTGTTATATGTTCTTTTTTATTTATTTTTTAGTATAAGGAAATACAACCAAACGAGATCGAATCGAGAAAGAGAGAATTGAAATGGGAAGACTCTACTGTTTGAGCTGTCCTGCGGACTTATTATTTGTTCTTTTAACTTGGTAGATTTTTTTACATAACACGGTGGGTTTTACTTTCCAGACAGCTTCAAGATATGAGAATTACTGGTTCAACATATAATTTCCCTTGAGACCTTTATTTTAAATAAGTTGAAAAGAAAGGGACTATTAAAATAAAGTCAAAAATACTTATAACATAACGAGCACAAAAAATAGAGGCTATTGAGGTATAGTAAAAAACCACATTGTACGATTTTTCCTCGGAGTTGGATTGGTGGCCAATGGGTAACGGTCATTGGGAGATCATGTGCAGTGCAGGGGCTAGCATTCTCAAAAATTAAGGTTGATCCGTCATTAAGTGCTGTTACAAGGTCAGAAAATGGGATACGAGATGATCCCCATTCGGGTTCTGCCAAGCAAGAATTGTTTAATTTTGGGATATAAGTTGATTTGTGGACTCGGTGATGAAATTGTGCTATGGTGATGTTGAAGATGTGGAAGTTGATAAACCTGAAGATTTGCCCGCTGATCTATTTAATTTTTAACACAACTGCACCGACTGCTCTCGTTTCAGAAATCAATAATGGTGGCACAGAAAAGCCATTGGCCACTCCTGAGATTGAACTGAGTCAGCATTTCAAGAGCAACTATGAGAGTGTGATTGCACTGGTATTCTACTTTCTTCATTACTTTTTGATGCATTAGACTGTACGCTGCATTTCGAGTGTACTTTAAATTGAAAATCACTTAAGAGTACCACTTTGGTTCCCCTTCCATTTAAGGATTGCCAGATGAGTCGTGTTATAATATAGGATAGACTCCGGCAAGAGCTTGCCTGTGGCCGAAATGTGCAAGTCATAAGAAAAACACTACTTTTTGCCCCTCAAGTTATAACGTAGGATACAGTTTTACTAGGCTTATCATTGGCTGTCAAACTAGATCCAGAAGTTGATGATTACAGTAACAAGGTCATTGAGTGCGCGCTATGGGAAAACAAATGCCCTCCTAGTCATCCGAGTTGGTACTTACAGATTTAGATTTGTTGTTTACTCCTTTTGGATCATTCTAATTTTTGGGACAGCCATTTTGATTCATCAACAGAGCTTCTCTTGACTTCTTTTTTTTTTTTTTTGTTCTTGTTTTTCCTTTTTTCCTGGTGATGTCCGAAAGTCAAAACCCAATGATACAGAATTGCATGGTATTGTTTGAAAGAGAGGCATCATTTGTGCAAGTATTTTGTCAGAGTTGAAGATATAGTGTCAATGTGTGGTAGGCCTGCTCATAGTTGGGAGCTTACAAGATCCAGGGAGTTATTGTATTTGGCATGAATGGTGATATAAAGAGGCCTGCTCAAACTCAGAGTTTCGTGTCTCAGCTTCTTTTGTACCAGACACTTTCTATTTCTCAGATGCATATAAATACATACATATTATATATGTGTGTGTAAATTTTTCTTATAAAAATTTGTATGTTTTATTTGAACAGATTCAAATATCTTAAAAATTAAGTTACAAAGAAAAGTCAAAAAATCAAATCAAATCAAATAAATTATTAAACTTGAAATTACTTGTTTCCAAGTGATGGCAAGAGTCATTTTATTAGAATTGGACCAACATTTACTTTTCGCCATCCCCTTCCCCACAAAATACACACACACACACACACACACACACACATATATATATCATTATAAAAGTCACTTCAAATTGCAACCCTGCTGAAATAGAAGTCTAGATCTGCCACTGAACTCAAGGAGCTTGTCTGGGTTTAAGGACCGGGCATTGAGCTCCATACAGAGAAAGCACTTGAAGATCTCATCCATTGCTTTGTCAGGTCTGGAAAATGTCGATCAATCACATCTTTCAACGCCTCCGTCTTGTTTACCCATTCTAAGCCTTCCTCCGTATAAGTTTGGGAGTTAAAATTGGTGGTGAAGAAACGATCTGCTTCAAGCCTCCCAAGAAGGAAACGTCATAGCAAAACACAAGGTGCAGAATTATTGGCGTGCTGTCTTATGAAGGATTGCAATATAGAAAAGTAAGTTTTTACCTTGTTGCCATTAGTAGAAAGATAAAAAATGCGGTCTCGCTGATGGCAAAGCCTTTGATCTTTTTCTCTGCATGAAGACCTATGAGTAAATCTAGCTTCTCCACATCATCTCCATACACTTCACGAAGAGCCTCCAGGGCTTCTGCGTCAGTTGACAAATCTTCCCACTTGCTTATAGGTATCATTAGTAACTTCCTTCTGAATTCATTGTATCGAGGGACTCCTCTTTCTCTCTCTCTATAAACTAAGCATCCCCACAATATTACCCATTGCACTGCTATTCAACCACGTAAAATATATGAAAGAATTCAAAACCAAGTGCTACTCATTTAACTTACTTTCCAATGCAGCCATATCAATAATGTCTGGCTTATCTTCTCCATTTACATCAGCAGTATCGAGTTTTCTCATCCACAATGGATAGTTCCATAGAGTAACAGCTCCACTTGACTGGTGACCCAATGAAACTAGCATTTGTTCCACTCCAATTCTCGACAATCTTCTCTCTCCTTCCACTCCTATCATCTCCTCCATTGGGATTCTGCAGATGTCATACTATGTGTACTGTTGACATATACTGAGAAAGGGAATGCTAAATGATATTAGTGAGAAGGAAAAAGAGAAAATACTCCTCCAAAATCGGTGGACACTTGTCTTCTGAAGTTGTTGAGCTAAGGTCTCTTAGCAGAATTTTATCAGGAAGGAGTGAATGCATTCTGTACACACTAACAAACTCTTCTGTTAAAGAGTAAGGAACTCCATGGTCTCTAGGCTTCTTCTGTCCAACTAATCCACTTAATGATGCTCCAAAAATATGTCCAAACCTGTCCTTGAATTTCTTTCCCAAAAGCCCATACCTGCACGAAGATGATTGAGAGAACCTTAATTCTTAACTAAATTCAACCTCAGCGTCAGAAAATCTTAATCCAAAGTTGATTTGAGAAAAACTCTAGCATTTCTCAACTGATGAAACCTGAAAAAAAATTATAGGAAATGTTCTCGTGTACCAGATTAAAATTTCTCTGTAACTGGGTTTAAAATTGTGATCATAACAATAATTTTTTTGGACAGAAATCAACCTCTTGCTCTTGATTTCCCCGAATGTCCCCTAATCGAGGCAAAATTAGCTTTGGTTTTTCAAATTTCTCTTTTTTTCACGTAATCATTTCAGGTTAACAAGAACTAGCATCTTGAATTGGATAAGTTACTTACCAATTGGCCCTCATACCAACTGAAAGAGTGTCTGTCTTAAGAAGTTCAATAGTCCAGTCAATGGTATGAATTTTAGCAATGACAGCTGAAGTGACCAATCTTGCGCATTGGAAGAGCTTCTCATCTTCGAAGTCAGGGTAATGCGCCTAAATGCAGATCACAACTTCTTGCATTACCAAAATTAATTATCACTGCAAGTTGAGTTGGTGATACGGAAATGACCTTAAAAACCTTACTTTGAGGAAATCGCAAATCAGGTTGTGTTCCTTGATAAACAAGGACTGTAAAAGAGTGAGTCCTGCCCAAAAATTTCGAACATCCCCAGATATTGGTAACCCTTTGTTATCATGTAGAAGAAGTCCCTCTTCTGAAATCTTTAACTTCCCATCATGGTATGCCCTCACTCTATGCATGTCGTCCCTATTATTCCCATAAATTACACTCCCATCCCTACTCAAGTAGCAAGATTGGATGAGCATTAAAGCACAAACTTGATTATAATATAAAGCTAAAGAATAAAGGGAACAATATGGAATGAAAGTGAATAAAGAGGACTAACCACCATGCAGTCCTTGTATTCAAAAAGCCAAAGGGCATGGCAGGGGAATCTGTTTGTACCTTCTTGTTTCTAAAGAACATAAATGACTTTAGAGGACACAAATCTGCGACATGAGCTGGGGCTTGCAGTTCCACCTTTTAAAATTAGACAAAGTTATCCATCCATCACTTCTATGGAAGGAAATCTGCAACATGAGCTGGGCCTTGTACTTCCAAAAACTTTTATCCTTTGGGATTTGATTCAGTGTTATTTATATTTATTACTTGGTGAGTTGTTGAATGAAGGCATAATAGTATGGATATAGAATTCACAAGGATTACCGGTTGGGTGTCCGTCAAGTGGTCCACCCAGTCATGGATCATGAATTGCAACCATGAACCTGCTATCATGTTAAATTGCATCCCATTGTCTTTGAACTCTTTCCTCGCCAAAAGTTTTGACGCCACCACACTTGGGTGAGGATCCAGAATCTGTAAAATCTATACAAAATCAATTGCATGAAGAGTTTTTCTTTTTTCTTTTTTTCTTCTTAGTAGCCCGAATCAATTCATTTAATAAGGCATCCCATTGTCTTGGAAACTAGCATGTTAACAACTCGAGTCTCGATATAAGATTTAGATTTTTTATGTGGATAGCTTTATTTAAATCATGGTTTTGCCCAGCTATTAAACAACTAAACAAAGATAATTTTGAATAAGATTTTTAATTTGTCTATAAAATAAACCCTACTCAGCTTGAATTGTCTTGTAAACAAGCCGAAGTTGAACATCTCCCAACTCAACCCTTTTGCAACTGTAACAATAATAAAGAAGGGAACCAAACTCCCATGGATATAACAATAGATCACTATATTTCTTTAATCATAGGCCTATAACTCTTTTCAATAAAATTTGACAAACAAAGAAAATGTCCCAAATATGGTGAGAGAATACACTTATCCCACTGTATAAAAATAAAGAGGACATACAAAATTATTCTAACTATAGAGGAATTAAACTCATGTGTCATACGATAAAATTATGAGAGAGAGTGATAGAGTATAGATTGAGACAGAAGATAAGTATGTTTTAAAACTAATTTGGATTTATGTCAGAATGATTTACCACTGAAACAATTCATTTGCTAAGACAATTGATTGAGATATTTAAAACGTAGAAGAGAGATCTACATATAGTATTCATTGATCTTGAAAAAGCATATGATATGGTAATAAGAGACATGTTGTGGTGGACGCTGATGAAAAATGAGATCTCTTTGAAATACATAAATCTTATTAGGGATATGTATGAAAGAGTTGTGACCAATGGAAGGACCTGTGGGGGGCTGGGAGTTTCTCTATTAACATTGGACTTCATCAAGGTTCGACATTAAGTCTCATACTATTTGCAATAGTGATAGATGAAATTACAAAAAATATTCAAAATGAAATACCATGATGTATACTCTTCGCAGATGATATAGTTTTGGTTGATAAAATTAGAGAGAGTATCAGTACTAAATTAGAGTTGTGGAGAGATACGTTAGAATTTAAAAGATTTAAATTGAGTAGATCTAAAATTAAATATATAAGATGTAAGTTTAGTGACAACCATCAAGATAATGAAGAAACGATTAGGTTAAAAGGAAAATAAGTCTCAAAGAGTGAACGATTTAGATATTTTGGTTCCATCATCCAGACTGATAGTTATATAGATGAGAATGTGAATAATAGAATTCAAACGAATTAGATGAAATGGAGAAAGACATCTGGAGTTCTCTGCGATCATACAATACCGTTAATTCTATAAAACTACAGTAAAATCTACTCTATTGTATGGTATTGAATGTTGAACCATTAAATGACAACAAGAGTAAAAAATAACTGTAACTGAAATGAAAATTTTTAAATAGATGTGTGACAAAACTAGAAAAGATAGAATTAGAAACGACGAGATACGTAATAAATTGGGAGTTAGTTCAATTATAGATAAGATGTGAGAGTACCGTTTGAGATGTTTTGGACATATACAACGAAAATCTAAGGACGCACCTATTAGGAAAATAGAGAACTTACATATAGGAGATTTAATAAAATATAGAGTTAGATCGTTGAAAGCTTGGATACAGTGTATTCGTAAAGATATGGTAGTTATGGATTTAGTTGAGGAGATGATTCTAGATAGGAATGAGTAACGTAGGAGAATCCGTACAAACTAAATCAAACTCTTTTTTTTTTATTCTTTTCGATATTTATCTCTCATATGACCGATTCTAAATTTTAAGATAGAAAATTTAGATTATTTTTGTATTGAAATATTATATAGCTAAATCCTAGATTATGGGTAGGAGATGCACGTCTAACTAGTCAATGTTGAGGAGATTTTGAGCCCACTTCTAAATAATATTGTTATCCCAAAAAGACAGTTATTTGTTGAAATATGCCAATAATTCAAATTCTTAGTACAATACTTAGTTGGAATCGAAACCTAGTCAACGGTTAAAAAAAAAAAAAATAAAAAATTCTGAAATCATTTCTATAAAGTCCAGTTTCGATTTCTCATTTTGGAAAATTAGGAATCGCCGACTCAAATCGATGGTTCTTTTTTCAGTTCATCAGCAGTAGTACAGAGGAGACGATAGCGGCTGAGCCATTGAAGTAAAGGTAAAAAGTTAAACAAACTACCTAAGTTTCGACTCTTCTATACCCCATGACAATACATAGGCTGTTCAATTTTGAAAAACAAAAATTGAGTTTAAATCATTTTACTCTTTTTTATAAAAATTATTATTTATCTATTTTTATTTTTCTAATTCTAATTTCAAAATTGAAATCGAAACCAAAATCATTTAGAATTAAAATCATAACCGAAACTGAAACTATCCCTTAAATTTGAAACCGGTTTGGCCCTCAAATATCCTGGTAATATTAGTAAGGTTGACACAAAGTGAAATAACAAATTAGAATATATAACTTTTTTTTCTCAAGTGGCGTATGCATAAGATACACCGGCCTGCATCAGTTCTGTGATAATCTACACCGAAATACCAACGGACAATTAGTGTAGTGAGTAGGTTATTGTGTCTGAGTTGGACTCACGATTTGAATATGGAATCGACCACGTTGGGAGATCCCTACCCTTTTAAAAGAGATCTGAGTCAAATCGATTCGGATTAATCATGACGAAATTTTAGACATTGAGTGGTGAACTGAGTCCAAGAGTACCCGAACAATAAAAAAAAAAAAATCTACACCGAAATTGGCCTGTTTTCACCTCTAGTCTCGAGCAAAGTTTTCATAGAAATTTATCAAAATTTGGCATTGAGATAAGGGAATTGAGAAACTGACCCCGCAAGAAGAGGTGACGGGATACATGTTTCTCCCAAAAAAGGTACCAGAACTCCCAACAAGAGCATCTCTGGGGTCATTGTGCGTTCCATCAGCTGTTCGATAAGGAACCTCATCTTCTCTTTTATGTTCATGGCCATTGACTCCTCCAACTTGCAACAGATTGTAACGTTGATGTAGGTGCCTTCTAACGGCCAAATAAGATAGTCCCATAAACACTGGTAATCTATGCCAAAGGTTCAACTTGTCCACAAGATGTATAATCTAGGAATGTTTAGCACAAAACAGAAGAAGAAGAAAAATTAGTAACAAAACTAATGGGTTAAACATATGATTTTATCACCATAATTTTGCACATGTTCCGTAAAAGATGTTTTCCACAAGCATAAGGGAAAAAATCTTGACCCAAGCGGATAGTCTAATAGTCACAATCCTCTCCCTTAATTCCGTGATCCGAATTCAAATCTTGTGTAACAATAAAAAAAAAAGAGAAAAACCTTGTACATAACGTTAATTAGGGAAATTTTGAATTGAATGGGGGAGAGGGACTCACATGGAACAATAAAGTGTCAAAGAAAGACATCTTGGCTACAATGGGTTGAAGTTGAGGATGAGCACCAGATGATAAAGAAATTGCCATTTTGGTCTATGCTGATTCTTTGGGCTGTTGGGAAACAAGAGTAGAGAGATCTATATATATATATATATAGTTGAATCTTTTGGCGTCCCAATGACAGTTTAAGTGGTAAAACCTCTTCACTTTCATCCTCTCTTTTTCGATTCGATTCTTCTTGATTGCATCTCCTTATAAAAAAAATAACAATAATTGAATCTTTTGGCTTTTGAATTAATTGATTACAACATGGATGGATAATTATTATCTTTTCTCAAAATAATAATAGAAAAATAAATCAATTATGAATCAAATGAACTAAATCATATATAGTAATTCATTTCGTCGATATAACATTATTGTTTTTAAGTTTTCCATTTGTTTCGAAAGTCTAAAGGGGGTGTTTGGGTGTCATATACTCTCTGTTTTTTTTTTATATCTTTTTATTTTATTTGTAATATTTCTTAATTCAAATAAAAACCTTTTACATTTTGAAAAATGATAAAATTTCTCTCCATCGTTGTTTGAAAATAAATGTAAAGTGATTTTATGGTAGTAAATTTTTATACTAAGGACATATTTGTTAGGAAGGAAAAGGAACAATTATCCTTTAAAATTTCCCCCCTTTTATCTAAATTTTTATGGGGTAACTTTTACCTCAAGCAGAGGTAGGAAAATGAAATAAAAGTTTTAAAATAAAAGGATTTATTTAGAAAATGTCAATTAAGTTTATCTTCTAGAAGAGAAAGTTTTAAATAATTTGATTTTATTAGAATGGCTCACCTGATGTGTAAAGTGCTCTTCGACCTAGTGTAGGAATAGAGAGAGGGTGAGTGTATATGTACATAATTTTTTTCATGTAGTTTTGCAAAAAGTTTATTTTTACGTCTCAAATGATCTCGAGATTATTAAAGTGGTTGTTTAATTTTATTAAGTAGAGAAAATTAATATGTTTAATTTTACAAAAAGAAAATTAACATATATAATTTTAGAGAGAAAAAAATTTTCTTTTTCCACGAAACATTTACAATAAATTTTTTTGGAGCAAGAATAGGTATAATAAAATGTTTCTCTAGTGAGAGAAAATTAATGTGATCAATTATAAAGAGAGAAAAACTAATTTTAGCTCTTGCAAAGAGGAATTTGAAAAAGAAAATATATATTAATTTTTTTTAAGAGAAAAAATTAAAGTGTTTATTTTTAAAGAAAGAAAAATTAATTTTCTTTTTAGGGAGGAAATTTAAAATCAACGTATTTGAAGAAAAATATGAATTAAATTAATTTATTTAGAGAGAAAAAATTAATAGATTTTTAATTTTAAATAGAGAAAAATTAAATTTCATTTTTTCGGACAAAGAGAAATAATAAATTCTCACAGTTGTATTGTCAATTTTTCTACATTTCTTGCAATCAGATATGATGTTGGCTGGGGGTAGAGTCACCTCGTTCAATTAATTTTTGTATTTAATATTGATATTGACGTGACATTGATAATTTTTTTTATTATTATAGATCGTGAATATCAGAAAGATTTAAATAGTATACCTTGATCGGAGAAAAAACTAAAATAAATGCTCTTTGGGAATCGGGTGTCCCGTTGGGTAATAATTTTTTACACGATACCTTATCAAATATGATATAAAATTGATGAATTTAGTTCGATACGAATCAATTTTGAATTATAAATAGATTGATATGATTATAATTTATTTAAAAATAAATCATGTTGTGTTAATCTATTGGATCAAACAGATAATCCGATAAAAATTAAACATATCGTGTCGTGTTAAAATTAATGGATCGATCTGTTTGACTCGATAAAATTATATAAAAAATTATAATATTTTAAGTATTTTGTTATTATAAATGATATAATAATATGATTAATGATATGATATTTTTATTTATAGATATTTTATATTTAAAAATTAATTGAATTCTAAAATCATGTTAAAATAGATTGATAAGTTAACGGGTTGAGTGAGTTATTTTAATTTGATTATAAATTAAATGGATTAAGTAGATAAATACGATACGATATGATTATAAATGAGTTAAATATTATATAATATGATAATTAAATTAGTTATGTATGAGTTTGAATTTTTAATATAAAATATATATTATTAGACACGATAATATTAACTCCAATAGTATCCCTATTGAGTACGTAAAATTGACAACTTTAACAACCCACTACCCAACTGCATTAAATTATGAGCAATTCTATTGCTCTTCCTCTCTCTCTCTCTCTCTCTCTCTCTCTAAAATTCTTTAAGGATCTGTCGGAGACAAATTGCCGTAAAGAACAGTAGATGGTTCTGATTTTTTAACACCAGTTGCTAGCTCATTGGTGGAGTTCTGATTTTTAATATTTAAAACTGAAATAAGAATCATTAAAAATTGTAAAATATTATCAAAAAGTTAAGTAAAAAAAGTAAAAAAAAAAAAAAACATAAAAATTACAAAAAAAAATAAAAGCCATGAAAAATCCATAGGAAAAAAAACCCAAAATTAACATACAAGTTCTATCCACCGATTCAAAACCAATCAGTTTTAGTTCAGTTCTACATCATGGGATGTGTAGTTATGGCATGACAGCTACTTCGTGGCTCTCTCCAAAACCAATCAATTTTAGTTCAGTTCTACATCATGGGATGTGTAATTATGGCATGATAGCTACTTCTTCGTCGTTCTCTCTATGTTTCTGATCATTTCTTCCTTTCCATCAAACTTTTATTTCCAATTACTCAGATTTATTCATTTTTACTTTACAATCTAAATCTGTTATCCCTTTTGGACTTATTGCTCTTCTCTACCTTCTCGTATTCATTAGAATTGAATCTTATTTAGAATTGAATCTTATTTACAAATATATATATGAAATTTAAATTTCAGATCATAAAATAAAAAAAAAAGATATAACTATTAAGCTCTCTTCTTAACGAGGTATTCTACTTATATTTGTTAAAGAACTCTAGAGAATAGTAATAGAAAACTATCGGTTCAATTATAATTAAAGCCTTGTTTGGCTTTTGAGTCAACTTCCCCTAAAACAAAACAAATAAGATATAAACTTCTTTCTCTTGCAATTATTAGGTTTCCTCCTTGAATAATTGAAGCCTTTTACATGATTAAAAAAAAAAATACCTCGTCGATTTTTTAAAAAAATACCAGAAAAAGAAGTCTCTCATTCATATTTTAAAGCAATAAGTGCATTTAATTTTTTTTAAATTTAAAATTTTATTATTTTTTAAGTTTTAGGATTTAAAATTATTATTTTATCCATTTGTTTACGGTTCCTTCTAATTTATTTCTTTTGTTCTTTTTTCTTTTCTAATTTACCTTGTTTAGATCTTTTGTTAATTTTGGTTTATGCAAATTAAGTGAACTAATTTTACTCAAGAAAATGGAAAAAAAAATGTAGTAAATGATGTAATGAAAATTTCTAATTTTATTAAATATTACTTGTAATAAATAAATACATAAATCTGTTTTCGGACAATAATTGTGGCAGTATTCCTTAGGTTTGACTTGTCAAGTTATTTTTATTTTTTATATAAAATTTATAAAAATTATAAAAATACAAACGTAGATAAAAAGACTGAAGCAAGAGCTATAACCACGCGACGTCCCAATAAAGACAAATCAAGTTATTTTCTTGCATAAATGCATGCACTGCGATTAGGCTTTTGGTGGGGCCCTAAGCCATAAAAGTAGAAACAAGCACAGGTTGGTCCCACGTAATACCTTCACATTTCCCATGCGTTCGGACCTTAGCAGTGGCTCCAGTTGTAAATTTGAAGAACTATGTAAGATAGAACCGTCTTTTCACGTTAACAGAGTTTATCTATTTTTAGTATAATTTTTAAATTTTGAAAAATTAGTAATTTTTCTTAATTCAAAAAATTTTTAAAATCTTTTGGATTTGTTAATTTTTGAAAAACTCATTTGTTTAGTTCAATATTATACTATCCCCACTACCGTATTGTCATTTTTTTTTGTGAACATTTATTTCTTTTTCCTTTTAAAAAAAAATATAGAAAATAATCAAATTCAAAATTTAAAAAAAAAGAATAAAATGGTGTCCGCTAAGTTATAATTTATCGATAATTATAAATTATTTTCATTTCTCCAAGTAGAAGTCGGAATAAATGTAATGGATATGATGGGGTAGAGTCACCTCGTATAATTAATGTTTGTATTTAATATTAATATTGATGTAACATTGACTAAATTAACTTCACAATTTAACAACCCACAACCCTATTTTCACCTTTTGCATTAAATTATGACAGACAATTCTATTGCTAATCCTTTCTCTAAAATTCATTAAGGATCTACGATAGCCAAATCGGAATGTATCCGTAAAGAACACTAGATGGTCTAAAATTCATTAAGGATTTACGGTAGCCAAATCGGAATGTATCCGTAAAGAACACTAGATGGTTCTGGTTTTTGAGCACGAATTGCTAGCTCACGGTTGAGTTCTGATTTTTAATATTTAGAATCGAAATCAAAATTATTAAAAATTGTAAGATTCCATCAAGTTAGAACTGTAAAAAAAAAAATTATATATATATATATATATATAAAATCATAAACATTATTAAAAAAATGAAAAATTCATACAAAAAAATAAAAGCAAAAATTGACATTCAGGTATTGGATCATTAATCCAATATTGGACTTATATATAAAATAATTATATAATATATACTATTAAAGTAAACTCATATGAAAGTGATCTGCTAAATTTAAAAATTTGGTATTTTAGATTTAAATATTTCATAAGATATGAAAATAAATAAATGTGTAGATACCAATGGACATTTACTATTTATAATGGATTATGTAGAGAATATTGAAATGTGATTTAAGAACAGTAGATGTAAATTGAACAGAAATATTTGAAAGGTAAAAGTCACCCTACAGTTATAAAAAGGTTATGGTTCCCAAGTCAATAGATCAGTCAACTCTTTTAATACCTCCATCATACAAAGAGTTTTGTGAGAATATATTTGATCCGAAAGATCGGATCCAAGACATTACTCGAACCAGGATCTCATTCGATTTAGTTCTTCGACTATGGTGTCAGATATTTTTCTATCTAATCTGAATTTCAATTTCAGTTATTAGATTTATTAATTCCGGTGATTTAATACGATATTTGATATAGTTTTGCATTAAAATCAATTTTTCTCAACAAATGGTTTCAGAGCTACTCATGATTGAATCAACAAAATTTTTTTTGTGTATTTTGTGATTAAACTTTTTTTTATTAATATATATGATTTTGGGATTATGTGAATTTTTAGGAATATGAATGCAAATTTTTATGTGAATGTTTTGATTTTTTAGAAAACTATTCAAAATTTTTTTATGTGTGGATTTTAATAATAATAAAAAAAAAACTTTTTGAAAAATTTTTCATCAAAGTTGATCTTCGGTTTTCATCAAGGTCGATATCTGGTATTTCAATAAAAAAATTGGAAATCTTTCATTATAGTCAACCTTCAGTTTTTATCAAAATAGAAATTTAGTGTTTTCAAAAAAAAAGGAAAGTTTTCATCAAAGTCGACTTCGTTCTTGTCAAAGTCGATATCTAATGTTTTCAATATATATATATATATATATATATATATATATATATATATATATTTATTTATTTATTGGGTAAAACGGAAGAAGATTGTAAGTTTTTAAAAGATCTAAAAAAGTCCCAAAAAAAAAAAAACCCTTGGTATTTTTTGGAATGTTTACTCTTCTTCTCTTTTGGAAAAAAAAATATATATATATATATATATATATTTATATATATTTAAAGAAAGTTGACATTTTCTTTTGAGAATCTTTGGGACTCAAAAAAAATGGAAACGTAAAAAAATCTTGTTTTTTTTAAACTTTCCTTCTTTTTGGGTATCATTTTTTTATGATAAATTTTTTAAGAAACTGTAAATCTATTTTTGAGAATTTCCGATTTTAAAGAATCTTTTGGAGTTGGGTTTTTCTTTTTAAGAAGGTTCCAGATTTTGGAAAAAAAAAAAAAAAAAACTTCCAGATTTCAATATTTTTCCTTTTTTTAAGGTCTGATTTTCTAATTTTAGAAGAAAACATTTTAATAAAATATATTTCAAGGAAATTTTCAGT
This sequence comes from Dillenia turbinata, assembly GCA_037126225.1. Taxonomy (NCBI): domain Eukaryota; kingdom Viridiplantae; phylum Streptophyta; class Magnoliopsida; order Dilleniales; family Dilleniaceae; genus Dillenia; species Dillenia turbinata. Next base: position 6,852,243 of record JBAMMX010000009.1, read on the forward strand.
TTTTGGAAACAAAAAAAGGGAATTTTTAGATTTTAATTTTCTTTTTTAAAATTTGATTTCCCAATGTTAGAAAGGAATTACAATTAAGATATTTTTAGTTTTGGGAAATAAAAAAAAAAAAACTTTCATACTTCAATTTCTTTTTTTTTTCTTAAGTTTGACCTCCCAATTTTAAAAAATAAATTGTAATTAAGAAACTTACAATTTTTTATTTTTTTAAAAAAAAGAAATTTTCAGATTTCAATTTCTTTTTTTTAAAGATATGACTTTCCAATTTCAGAAGAAAACTTTTCATATTCCAATAAAATAAAACACATTTTTTTGTTCCCTTATTTTTTTATTGTAATGTACACCACAAAAAAAATCATTTTTTTTTTAAAAAGACTTATGGGTCATTTTGGACCCAAACAGACCCAATAGTAAGTGTAAAGGTTTTGAAACTCATTTGACTCAATTAAACTCATTTTCTCATTCTTAACTTTCTTTACTGTTTCTTTTATATTTAAAACTAACAATTCATTTAGTATGACATGATATAACATGTTTAGAAAATTTCTGTCAAAAAAATAGGGATAAATCTATGATTAATTGGCTTTTAAGTAATTCTAAATGAACTCACCATCTATTTGAAAACTTTCCTAGTACTCACTGCTACAAAACGAGAATTTGCTAAGTTTTAGATCAATTGTCGGCAAAAGGTGTGGTTTTATGCCGACAACGAAAATTAAGGGACGAAAAGTAAAGATGAAGGAGGTAAATTTGATAAATTGGATTTTTATAGACTCAATTTAAAGTTAATAAGATTGTGTTTTAAATAATCCAATTTTCACGAAATTGAATCTATCAGGATAAAATTGAAATTTTTTCAATTACGGATATGATTCAAATATGAGTATGGTTTTATACATATATCTCAAGATGAATTAATTGAAATAACATGTCGGCAAAGTGACATCTGTCGTGAAAATTAATTTATTTTAGAGTATAAAAAATTGTGTATACAATTCATGTGAATACAATCGGCTCAAAGGAAGATTTGTATTTGATAGAATTACATGTACACCTCGTGATAATAAATGCTTGATAATTTTTCAATTCACATGTGATTAATTTATTGATCCAAAGGACGATAATTGATTGATATATTCTTATTGCCAACATTTGATTACTACACTTATGGTTTTATATATATTTTGAGATGAATTATTTTAAACATATCACCAAAATGACATATGTTATGAAAATTATTTTATTTTGAATATAAAAAGTTATGTGTGTACAATTCATATGAGTACCAATTGGTCTAAAGGAAGGTTTGTATTTTACAAAATTGTATATACGCCTTATAGTAACAAATGTATAACAATTATTCGGCTTTAAATGTAACAAATTCAATGGCCCAAAGGAATATAATTACTTGACATATTTTTATTGTCAGTATTTGATTATTATACTAAAATACCACTTACAATCCAAAGACGAAATATTAATGGAGTGTTCGGTGTCTTGTGATATAAATTACTCATATTTGATTATATTTAGGTTTAAATTTCCATGTGAGTATATATTAATTATTATTTTCTATTTGACAGTTAATATTATTCTCACTAATATTAATGTCCATTTCAAATGGAGTTTTACGTTGAATGACTTGAATTTCAAGTTATGAATTTAGACTTTGTGTTAAGAACTGATTCTCCCCATTACTTATTGATAAGAGTACCTCTAAAAGGAGGAAGAAAGAAAAGTGGAAGAGGTCAAATCACATATGTCTAAAGATTATGAAAAGAGCCATTCCAGAGATATTTAGAGATACAATAAATGAGTCTGTTACTACTGACAAATCTTTTCTTAAAAATATTGAAAAATGGTTTTTCAAGTATAAAAAGTTTAAAATTGGTACACTCTTGATAAATTTTGTCTTAAAACAATATAAGGGTCAAGAATACTTGGCAAATAAGGATAAGAAATGAAAGATAAAGAAAAAGGATAATGATACTGCTTGGTTTCTTAACTTGATTTGTTCTCATATTAATTTGATTTCGGTATCAAGGCACACTTGATGGGTAGATTCTGCTGCAACCACTCACATGATATGTCTATACAAGGTTACCTAAATTGTCGAGCGCCAAATGATGATAAAAGATACATCTACATAGGCAATGATAATAAAATATTAATAGAAGTAATAGAAAGATTTAAATTATTGTTAAAAATCAAATTTTATTTAGATTTATATAAAACATTTATTGTATTCTTTTAAATAGAACTTGATTTCTATTTTTGTATTAGACAAATTCGATATTATTTGTTCTTTCGACAATAGAAAATTTAGTTTGTTTCTTAAATCTAAATTAGTTGGTTTCAATTCTTTATTAGGATTTGATAATTTTTATCTGTTAGATGTCATTGCTTCATTTAGTAAATCTCTGCAAACTAGTACTTGAAGTGTAAAACAAAAATTAACGAACGAGAATTCCTTTTTGTTATGGCACAAGAGATTGAATTATATATCTAAATGGAGAACAGAGAGAATTGTGTCATAAGGAATTCTTGATTCTTTTGATTTCATAAATTTTGATATTTATGTAAATTATATAAAAGGAAAACAAACTAATAAAATGGAATATAAAGCCAATAGAACTTCAGATATCATAGAACTGATATGCACATGTATCTATGAGTCATTCCTTTTGATTCTTGGAATGATCAAAAGTGTTTCATCATATTCATAGATAATTATTCATGATATGACTCAATCAAAATTGCAGCATACATCCTGAATAGGGTTTTCTATTAAGGCAACTACCAAAACCCTCTACAAATTTTGAATCGGCACATATCCTAGTTTAAAGTATCTGCATGTTTGGGGTGTCCAACTAAGGTTAGATTCATTAGACCTAATGAAAGAAACTAGACATCAGATCGGTTAGTTGTTATTTTATAGGGTACTCTGAAAAGTTTAAGAGATATTAATTTTATGATCTCATAAATAAAATCATTTTTAAGTTGGGAATGTTCGATTCTTTGAGAATGTTATGTTTGCGACAGAGATACAGTCAAAAATATTGTCTTTGAAGAGGAATATGTAGATATTCCCACAGGTGTCTTAGTTCCTATTCAAGAATTTCTTGATAGTATTCAAAACACAAGAGATCAGGATAATGTTGAAGAACCCTCATTCTTGAAGAATAAACTCTACCACCTTTAGAACCTATGTCATTATGGACATTTACAAAGGTTAGGTATCTCGGCAGTGGTATTACAAATTTTATCAAGTTACATCTCGTTAAATTTTGAGATAAATTTGGTTGATAATTGTGAATATTACAAGTTTTGTGGGAGCAGATACATTTTCCTAGTTTTACATATAAAAAGGGTTTTTTAAAAGATATGACATTCGAAATTATAAATCAGGAGATACTGTTACGGTTAAGGGTGATAAGTTTAGTCTCAAATAGTATCTCAAGAATGACTTTAAATGCTAAAGATTCCTTACGTATCAGCGGTATGTAATCTAACATATGCTCAGGTCTATAAGTGTTTGGATATTGCGTACATTATGGGAATAGTGGGCAGAAATTTAAGTAATTTAGGAATAGACCATTAGAAAACCATCAAACGAGTCTTGTAGTACTTACAGAGAGCAGAAGGACATATACTCACATATCAGAAGTCAGATCAGTTTAAGATCATTAGATATACTAACTTTGATTTTGAGGATGTCAAGATAGCATGCAATCTATATCAAAGTATATCTACATGCTAGCAGGAGGAACCATTTCTTGGAAGAGTGATAAATAGTCTCTTATAGCCTTTTCTACTATGACAATAGAATTTATACCATGTTAAGAGGCATCCAACTATGGAATATGGTTATGAAACTTTATCACAGGACTATGGATAATGGATGGCATTGATAGGTCACTCAGATTATTTTGTGATAATAAATCGGTAGATCTCTATTCAAATAACAACAGGAGCTCAACGATGTTAAAATATATTAACATTAAATTTCTAGTTGTTAAGTAAATGATTCAGAGTTGGCAGTTATTTATAAAGTACGTTGGCACGAACTCTATGATTACATGCTTACTAAGAGATTATCACCCAAAAAGGTTTGAGTACACTATTCGTATAGATATCATATCATTTTAGGATACTTAATTTTAATGGGACTTTGTGATTTTAAATGATCAGTTAATATAAACAATTTTTAATTATTTCAGTTTAAAGTTATTTTCCACAGATATAAAGATTTAGTTTTGGATCATACTCTGACATTAAGTATGATATGATCTCACTAAAGAGGACCATTTGAAAATAAGTATGTTAAAAATTATATTGCATGACATTTTCATACTACATATCCATATAATGATATATGTCATTCGCTTATATCAATTTACGTGACCATTGATTGGTTGAGTTACGAAAGAAATGTAACAAAAGCTGTCTTGATTCTAAGTTGATATGATTGATGGATGGTTGGTTGAAAATACATTTCAGTACTGATAGAAAGTTAAGGTCATTCGATAATATCGCAATTATAAAATTATAAGATTTCACATATAGCCCAAGTGAGAGATTTTTAGATCATTAATCTAATATTGTGTTTATATGTAAAATAATTATGTAATGCATACTGTCATTTAAGGTAAACTCATATGCAAATGATTTGTTAAACTTGAAAATTTGGTATTTTGGTTTAAGTATCTCATATGATATGGAAATAAATAAATATGTACATATTAATAGATATTTACTATTTATGATAGATTAAATAAGAAATATCAAAGAGTAATTTAAGGACAGTTGGTATAAATTGGAAGGTAAAAGTTACCTATAGTTATAAAAAGGTTATGATCGCTTTGTCAATGGTTCACTCTATTCTACTGATACCTCCATCATATAGAAAATTTTTTGAGAATATATTTGACCTGTAAGGCTGGATCCAAGACTCTACCTAGACCTGGAATTCATTCGATTCAGTTCTTCGACTATGGTATCAAGTATTTTTTTATCTGATCTGGATTTCAATTTCAGTTATTAAGTTTATTAATTTTGATAATTTAACACGATATTTAGTATAATTTTACATTAAAGTCAATTTTCCCAACATCAAGTTCTCATTCAAAACCAATCAGTTTTGATTCGGTTCTACATCATGTGAATGTTTAATTTAGCATGAGAGCTACTTCATGGTCCTCTCCCCATTTTTAATCATTATGAGAGCTACTTCGCGGTCCTCTCCCCATTTTTAATCATTTCTTCCTTTCTGCTTAACTTTTATTTTCAATTACTTAGATAATTTCATTTTTACTTTAGAATCTAAATCAGTTATCCCCTTTGCTTTGATTTTTTTAAAAATCTAAATCAGTTATCCCCTTTGCTTTGATTTTTTTAACGTAACTTATTGCTCTTCTCTTCCTTTTCATATTCATTGTAATTGAGTTTCCAAGAAAATAGTCTAGTAATCATAACTCCCTCCCTAACTTCATAATTCGGGATTTAAATCTCATGTAAGAAAAAATATTTATTCATTAAAATTGAATCCTATTGCAAATATGTGGTGCTTCTTCTGATCCAACTCAACTTGCTTCAACTATATTGAACAATTGTGTTAAACTCAATGGGAACTACTTATTGGATTACATAGAAGTAGGCAGTGGAAGCATGTATCGAATTCCAAATTCTTCTAACAATCTAAGAAACCTAATTGAATATCTCATATTCAATTAATATGATCAGCCCAAACTTGTTAAAGAAATGATATATTAAACTGTAACATATATTATTAAAATCAATATAATTAACAAGAGTGTGAAGAAATAGTTATCTTTATCTTACAAAACCTTTGATTCCTTGATGTTCAATTGGAGTTCCCCAAAATGTTGAGTCTCTGGTCATTGTCTTCTTTCCATCAACACAAACATCTAAACTTCTGCTTTCATAATGATCAAAGCCCCAAAATTTTGAGACAAAGAAACTGAGTTGGAGGCAACTAGGGTTTTCTCTCCTTTGTATGAATTTCAAATTCCTTTAGCACAAATCATGGTCAATTGTCTGATTATAACTCTTTCATTACAAAAATTCTTAAATTGACCTGATAGATATTCACGCCTTCTATCTATTTCAAAGGTTTTCATTATCTTATCCATTTAATTCTTTATGTTGTTCATATAACATTTAAAGTACTTAAGTGTTTTAGATTTGTGAGAAATCAAATAAATATGATCAAATCGCTTGAAATCATCTATAAATATAATGAAATACAACACTTCATGTCTAGTTTTCATATTCATTAGACCACAAATGTCTGAATGGAAATACTGCAATAGAAGTTCAACTCGTATGACCTTTCTAAATGGTTTTCTCCTCATTTTTCTTACAAGACAATATTCACACGTCGATAAATTAACTTTTGTGAGCGAACTCAATAGTCCTACTTTCACTAGTCGATTCATCATGTGTTGTCTTATGTAACCAAGTCTAGTATATCATGTCACATCATCAATATTTGCACTACTAAAGGAACAAAAATTTAATAAAAGACAATGATCAATATAATAGTTAAACATTCATCTATCACATTTTATAATCATAAAACTATTTACAAGTTGTCCAGAACCAAAGTACATGTCATTTAGATACAAATTAACTCTGCTTCTATAAAAGTTCAAAACATAACCAAACTTCAGACGGGGTCATGGAGTGAGAGTCAAAGAAAGAACCAACCACCAAAGCCAAAAGTGTGAACTTGCAACCAAAGATATATATATATATATATATTATGTACGTACGTATTTATGTATATTTTAGTGAGGCAAAATATATAAAATCATGTCTGTACCTGATTGCAAATGTGTGGATAGGGTTACAATCTGGTGTTTAATTTGTGTGGCATCTAGTTGGAGACATGACTCGAGAAAATAAACCCTAACTAAGGGCAATTTGGCTCTAGACAAGGGCTTAGGAAGCGAAAAAGCAATAAGCCCATGGTTGCAAGAACAAGAAGTGGTGGCACGTGCCTTAACCAATGCTTGGGCCATAAAATAACACAAATGTAACATAACTAGCCCTTAGTAGCATCTTCTTTTAAAGGAATAGACATAAAATAGCCATGTAAACTGAGGAAGTCAACCATGATGGATATTGGTAAATAGAAAATCAAAATGCCTCTAGAATACGTGAATGGAAATGATGCTCCTAACAAGAACTTATTTGTTCAGGGCAGCACTTATGCCTTCATAGTTGATAGGAGCTTTTGGAGCTTCTGATCTATATCTATAACATTTTCGAGGTGTTTGAGCACCACCTCTCCATACTCCCCCAATGGTTTACAAGTGTTAAAGCATTAGTTAACATTGACCAAGCAAGTTCAATGTACAGAAACTGGATGCAAGATCAGACCTTCCTTTGAGATCTGCATGTTTCTGATCAATCTTGAGTCTCAATTCAACAACAACTTCTGCTTCCTGTAGACCCTTTACCAGATCAATCAAAACCTTGTTGTGGCCAACCATTCCAAAAGCTCGGGCTGCAGCAAGTTTGTTCAAGAGCTTCACCTGAAATTAATGCCACAAAAAAAAGAAACCACTTATTGGAAAAAGGAAAATTAATGAAATCCTATGTTGAGACAAAGTACCGATGATCATTCCCATTGCTTCATTATACAATACCCAAGAGGAAAAAAAATCATTTAAAAAAAAAAAGGTATAGAATTTGCAGCCAGCTCACCATAAGGTAAACACCACAATCAAGCCAGTGATTCTCCTTTAGGGCACCATGGCCAGTGGTTTTAATAGCCAAATGTGATTCCTCCCCAACAGTATTCTGCAATAGTAATTTTCATTATACAATAATTGTGATAGGGTGAAGTGTAACTTACAGGTCTGATCAGATGTAATCAATAGGAGAGCTACTGACTACTCGCTCACAAACACAAAGATGTACCTTAAAGGGCTCTGATATTTCAAACTATAGGTGTCTTTATATAGGATATCATAGCTCTCACTTGGTTACCACAAGGGGTGATTTTCCGAGAGGCAGAGGACAAGGAAAGAAAATATGAAAAAAATAATAATAATAAATAAATAAATATAAGCAACGGAATGATTTAACAAATTTCCATGGTTCCAAATTAGCAGCTCAAAATATTCATATTAATCAAAGTTGTCATAAAAGATTTTAATTTCCCTAACACATGCTGTTTTAAAAAGGAGTACCAGGTAGTAGACTAAACACCAAAAACCATCATGAATATGTATAGTTTTCTCAAGGGATAAACACGTGATCTAATGATTGGTTATGCTCAAAATTCCAATGTTGAGTCAAGAGTGAAGGATTAACTGTGAATGAATGACAAGCTACTGGGACTTTCAATAAACTTCTTGATCGGTTTAGTTAAGATATTAGGAGATAAAAGCACACCAAACGTATAGCTTTATCAATGACATTCTTGTAGCCACTTCCGAAGCGATGGTGCTTTCCTCTTGTAAACACATTCCAATGATGAGGACAAAGGCACTGAGTGAGGAATAGTACAAGATATCAGATTCTACTCATCAAATTTTTCTTTGATAAATGTGGTCAGTCCATCTGAAATCACACTGTTAGTGACAATGGTTGTTGTAAGATGCTAGAAAAATAGACAACAAAAGAATAAGACACCTTTGACAAGACTAAAAACTATGTTCAACAGAAAATGGTGAACAACCATTTTTCCCTTTTTAATCTGAAACTGGTCAACTGCAAATAAGATGATAGAAAAAGAATTCATACTTTTTCAAGAACAATGGTAGACATTAAAGCAATCAAACGAGTCTGATTGAACTCCCTACCAGTGGAATCTACTATAGCAGATCTGACAAAAAACTTCAAAATATTTCAGTTAGATGCATCTTGCACAGTTGCATACACAGTAAAGACCATCACCTGTCAACATCTGTATCGAATATAATTCCCAAATCAACCTTGTTATCAAGTACTGCCTGGGTGATAGCTTTCATAGCTGTCTTGTCCTTCGTGTTAGGAATATGATTTGGAAATAAACCTGATTTGAAATGAAATTTTTTATCCTAGTTTAGTATAACATAATATACTTTAGACATCTGAAACCCTTGAAGGTTTATTCATTGCCATCTGGCTCTAAAAACTGACCATCATTAGTAACTGCTCCCAGGGGTTCGAGCACCTTTGCATGATAGACCAATGAAATAAAACATGTGTTAAAATGTAAATAACAATAGCATTTACTGTGTAACATTTAATGTGCCAATACATAATACATGAATTCCTTAGCCTTCTCATGTATTAATCATTTTATCAATTAATGGAATGCAACCAACACAACTACTACCCAATACCATGCAAAGAAGTTAATCCATTATTGCTATGAGTACAAACACCATTACAGCATAAGATGGTTCAAGGACCGGAGTCTGTTTTTAAAAATCATCCCAACTGACAATCCTCCCACTCTACACTCTCAAAGGATTATGTAAACTCCATCATGAACCTCAAACAATTCGATTTGATGATCTTTAGAGACCACAATTATTTGAACTTCCCACACCATTTTAGCATTAAAAAGAATCGGTTTGTCATGTTCCATTATAGTTATAAAAGTGGATTATACTGGAGACACCTGACTCTTATATAGATTGAGAAACTATCAACCTGTTAATCATGTAATTGATGATAACGATGGCATGGACTTCATGATTGTTTTCACTTCAATACCATATTTAGGGATTCCAATGGAGTAGCATCCATCGGGGATCAGCTTTAACTCGTAAAACCATGCTTTCCTTTCATTGAGCAAGACAAACTACATAAACATGCACATGCTGAAACTCTTTCTAAGCTTCACTAATCACACCCTGGCAAAACCAAAATCTCCTTAATAACCCATCAGAAAGTACTATGACAAAAAACATACCATTTCCTCCAAATTTCAGATTCCAAATAGTAAATATTAGTCAAATCTTGCAATTTCATATGATGAATCTTATTAACGACTCCACCTTTGAAGACTAGAAATTCATCCTACCTTCTGGTCTTGCTAGACAAAACCACAGAAACCAAGTAAAATGACCTGACAAAGAAGAAAGTCTTCTTTGCTTTCCAATTAACGTGTGTAAAGGTATTTATAACAAAAGAAAATTCCAAAGTCAAGCTTCCAAAATAGAGGAGATTTCTACATGGCCTTTTTAGCAAAAAAAAAAAAAAAATGTTGGTAACATGACCAATTTACGCGTTTGAAACTAGCTTACATTGAAAATGGACAACATGGCCAAGGAATGCAATATTGATACAAATTATTATTCAAGGTTTTATGCACATGACATAACATTAGCTCAGAGTAAAATGTCAAGATAATGCGCTGCAAGCTATAAAGTAGCAGATGGATGCAGAGGAACCTACGGAAAAAAAGCCTCCTGTGCCATTCCCTACATCAACAATTATATGTGATGGGACATGACCCAAAGGACTATCGGGGCGATGCCCGAGGACCCATATTTTTTTTTTTTTTTTTTTTTTTTTTTTTTTTTTTT
>JBAMMX010000009.1:6865301-6947801 GCA_037126225.1 Dillenia turbinata
CCCGAATATTTTGACTATAAAACTCCGTAATTTTCAGATCTCCCTATAAGGAAACTAGGGTTACAATACCCCGAAAACACACGACTCATGCGACGCCCCCGTATAAAAGCTTTCAGCACACCAAAATCTAGGTATACTCTCTGAGACCCCTACATTTAACACACAAATCACAGGGAGACCAGCTCTTTCTCTCTCTCTCTAGCTCTTTTACTCTCAATCTGTTTCTTTCCAATCGAAAATCACTATTTCTGATTTAAGCGTCAAAGTCTCTCCGTCGAAGCACCATCTAACGGTCTTTTATGGGTCTCAAATCACCTCAGCAACCATCCATTCAAGTCGAAAGGAGTCAGAATTTTTTGAGCCAAAACTCACCTTCAATAGATTGGCATCATCTGTAGAAAACAGATTGATTCCCTAAATAAACTTGACATCTATCCTTCGTCATTGCTTAGAATATGTTGACAACTAAGAGAAAAATGTTAATTATTGGTTTCGACAATGATAACTTAATAGGAGTCAATCCCTATTACAATGATCTGTTGGTCATGACCATCAGAATGAAATCCTATACGGTCAAGAGGATTTTTATTAATCAGGAAGCAAACTGCAACCTCCTTACTTGGGATGCCTTTCAGTGAATGGATTTCGACCATCTCACCTTCAACCTCCTACCGAGTCCCTCAAAGGACTCTCTGACGAGTACATTTATCCGAAGGGAATTATTCCCCTCACCGCGACCCTGGGAACTCCTCTCAACCATATAACTGCAAAAGTCATCTTCCATGTGGTAAAGCTATTTTCACCCTATAACATCATCCTTGATCTCCTCTACATGGATGAATTGGAAACACTACTCAACACAAGACACATGAAGATAAAGTTCAGAATACTGGAAGAAATCACTACCCTTCATAGTGACACTGATCTTTACGCTCTCCTAGTAGCTGACGGTGGATAGGAGAACTTCCCGATCGACACTCTAGAATTCAGAGATAATGTTGAATCCACATCCATACCTAAGCCTATGGAAAAAACAATCGAGATCTCTCTAACTGATGATCCTAACCAGATCGTTCGAATCGGGGCTAACTTGCCAACGCCTCTACGAGAAGCGATTATTAGTTGCCTACACAAACATTCAAAGGTCTTTGCTTGGTCCCCAGAGGACATGTCAGGCATCAATCCCTCGATCATAGTCCACAAATTGATGGTCAATGCTAGCTATAAGCTGGTAAAATAAAAGAAGAAGGTATTCGTCCTCGAACGCCAAATTGCCATACAAAAGGAGGTTCAGAAATTACTGACAACAAGATTCGTCCGTGAATTCAAGTATCCCGAATGGTTTGCCAACGTAGTCTTAGTGAAAAAGGCCAACGGCAAATGGAGAATGTGCATGGATTTCATAGATCTCAACAAGACATACCCAAATGATAGCTATCCACCCCCAACATCGACAAATTAGTGGATAACTCTTCAGATCACCAACTCTTAAGTTTTATGGATGCCTACTCTGATTATAATCAAATAAGAATGTCACCAGAGGATGAAAAAAAGACCAGCTTTATTATTGAATTCAGCATGTATTACTACCGCGTCATTCCTTTCGGCCTGAAGAACGCGGAGGCCACCTTCCAACGGCTGGTCAATGAAGTCTTTAAGGATCATTTCGATAGAAAAGTAAAGGCGTACATTGAAGACATGCTAGCCGATCTTGAAGAAACCTTTCAAACACCAGAACATTACAACATGCGGCTAAATCCAGCTAAATGCACCTTCAGAATAGCATCCAACAAATTCTTGGGTTTCATGATCATCAATTGGGGAATTGAGGTGAATCTTGAAAAAATACAAGCCTTACTTGATATGTCACCGCCGCAGACATTGAAGGAGGTAATGCATCTCACTAATAGAATATCGGTTTTAAGTCGATTCATATCGAAAGTCAAGAAAAAGTACAAACTCATCTTCGACGCCCTAAAAAGATCTCAAGGGTTTGCATGGATGCCCAAGTGTCAGACGACTCTAAGACCCCTATACTTGACACACAAGTCATATAGAAATTGTTTTTTTCTACGAAAACCATTTATTATGACTTGAGCGTTGGAGTCTCTCCCATTGAAATACCCTTCGACAGTTTTTTTGCAGATCTCAAATCACCTCAGCAACCATCCGTTCGAGTCGAAAGGAGTCAGAATCTATGAAATCGAAACCCACCTCCAACAATATGGAACCCCTTCGATGGCTTCTCTAAGATTCAAAAACCAGAAAGAAAAATGCAAGAAATCAAAAATATTGTAACATATTATCATATGACTAAACCAACTTGCAAGTCATGATCCATTGGAAAATAATAATACCAATGCCTCCTGCAGCTTCGCGGACTGCCTTTACTAAATCAGAGGTATAGTGACAATTAGCAGGCTTAATAAATATTCCGTCGCGGCATTAGAAGCTCAGAAATTTCACAAAAGTAGACTATGGTCAAATTATTGATACAAAATATCTTTATGAAAAACATCTGCATGTATAAACCAGGACTGGCGAAAATTTAGCATTCATATGAATCCTTGAGATTATGTTTGGTCCCTCCGGAAGTAAGTCTTTGCTGGAAACCAAATGAAAAATGCTTAAGGAAATTCATTTATGAATTCAACCAAAAATTCAACTACAGAATTCAATAAACTACTTGATAACGACCCATTTGGTAAAGCCATAATTGGTTAGTTTCCTACCTCTAAGTAAATCTACCATCACTATGCCTATTGCATGATATTGACTTGCATGTTGTCCCATCTTTTGAATCTAGGTCTTGATGTTGAAGGCCAAGAGCACAACATATGTCCCCAAATAGACAGTCCAGTGCCAACAGCCTCTCTCCCCCGACCTCACGATTCTGGTTTCGATTCCTATTATAACCACAGAAAAAAAAAAATATATACCATATGCAAGCTCAAATGTTCTGTTTAGGGTTTACAGCAAGGCCCACCTCAGATCTATCTGCTATACGACATTGTCCAGGCCCACCATGCATTGATCCCTTTTCTTAACCAAAACCAGCCCAAGTTGATGGTGAGATCCATTTTTCCATTCGAGCCAGGTGGCCTGGGCTGAGATCCATGAGAATGAATCAAATCCCAACATACAACTTTTTGAAAATTTTGTTGGGTTAGGCAGTCTAATCATGATTTTATAAAAATGATAATATAATTTGCAAATTTTATTTGTTTTCACTCCGATTCTTAATCAGAGCTAGAGACTTGAACAAGAACTTTGGATGCCCTTTTGATTTCCCACTCTAGTCAAACATGTCCCAAGCAAACACAACATTTCAAAAAATGAAAACAATGTGGTTTGGTTTTGACAATTTTGCTTCCTATGTTTGGTTGGTGCCATTTCACAAACTAACAAAAGTTTTGACTCTTCATTTTAAAAGAGTTTAGTGATGGTTGGTACTGTGATCCATGTTCTTAAATCTATGTTTTTCTTAGTTATCAACTTGATGAAATTTGAACTAAAATATTTATAAAAAAAAAAAAAAAAAAAAATAGGCAAAGGGGGTTATGGGATTGGTGGATGTGAGGCACATTGTCGCCATGTATGTCGGGTTGACTAAGATTTGATCAATGTTGGGGCATGTGTTTCTGTGTGAAAAAATCATCGGATCTTGGTTAGTATTGCCCTTTTATTTTACCCACATTAAAATATGGCATGGGAATTCGCAAATGTATGTTGTCAAATTTGATTCTTTATCGACTTTAAAGAATTAATGTTCATGGCTTGCCCTTGTTCTCTCTCTCTCTCACCACATGGATATAAATGGTTCATGTTTGACTATTGTTTTTTTTTAGTTACCATAGAAATCGAACCCCAATTCATAGGGTTTGAAGAGGAGGATTATTGTTGTTACTGGGTTGTCCCTTGGGACTCATGTTTGACTATTGTGACAATTAATAGCTTGGGTTATGTCCTTGCCATGCAGTGGGTCTTTAGAATGCCAAGTGAGTATTACCTAATTAATAATTTCTCATAGGAGAAGGATTAGTAAGTCAGTCAACAATATTATTACAATTCATAAGTCATTAAAGAATTACTATTGAAAGAAACAACTAAGAATACGAATCTATATTTACAGTGCCAATCAACTATCGAGATGGTTGGCTATAATGGAAATTTACTTCTTTTCTCAAAAAAAAAATTTTAATTTGAAATTTTAATTAAAATTTTATATCTTTGAAATGAAAAGAGTAAAAAAAAAAAATTAAACTCTTGATTGTATCAGCACGATTATTGTCCGAAAACTTAGGACCTTTTAGTAGTGAAGATGAAGGGTTTGATTCCGAATTTAAAAGTTATGATAAAAAAATTGAATTTTTACATTAAATTTTCTTAACCATCAATATCATATTATCATCTTATTGTACCGGTGCCAAATACATATAAAACCACTACTAACAATCTATGGATCTAGTGATAAAGTATTAATCTTCATTAACCAAATTTTTGAATTCAAGTTTTAGAAATGAACAAAGACATTGTGAAAGTCGATCATTAAATTGTATCCTATAATTGCTCAAACCAGATTATATGGGTTTGCAACAGCAGTGGTCGTCAAATAAAAAAAAAAAAAAAAAACATATACAGAACTTTACCCACGAAAATAGCAGCTATGCTACAATTAACTATGTGGTGTTGTGCATTAAAACTATGGATCTTAGTATTGTTTTGAAGATTAATTTTCCCAATTTTACAATTCACAAGTCAAAGGTGGAGGAAGAGTGAATTGGGAAGATGCAGTGGAGCAGCATCCACGGCGAGGCTACAGGGCTCACCCATCAAAACGGCACAATTTTGTTCGGACTCACGTGACAGAAATTTTTCTTTTTTTTTATAATTGAATAAAACTAAATCGAAAAAAGAAATAATAGAAATAAAAGAATCTATCACTTTAGCTGTACAAGGACCATGACAGAATTTTTACACATCCATACGTTACATTAATTATCTTAATTATTATCAAACTTAATTAATTAATTTAATTTTGGCGTGGGCCCCACTTTGCCACGGTTGGGGAATGTGTGCTGTCCGACAATTTCTTGGTCTCGTGACTCATGGATGCGCCCTTATATATTTATATTTATATTAAATATTTTTTTTGTGTCAATAAGTGTAATAATAACTTGTTTAATATTTATATTTGAAAGTGACGTCCAACCGTGTAGACCCAGCACAATAATTCAAATTTTGAACAAAAATTTTTATTTTCCCATGCATTAATGGAATGATTAGACACAAATAATTTAAATTAAATAAAAATTATCTTATTTTCAGTTAGTGTAATTGGCAATGGAATGTCAATGGGGTGTGATGGCACTGACCATCTTTGCTGTATTGCTTTTCAATGCTGTATAGTCTTCCCACATTGGCTAGTGTTCTCTTTTGGGCTTTATCTGGACTTGAGTTGCTTATCATGTGGCTCCAGAGTATTGTTCAATAATGTCAAGTTGTTTTTCTATCCTTCTCTAATTTACTCTCTCTCTCTCTCTCCCCTCAGTTGTTATCATAGATATTCAAAAATATATTTTAATTAATCTAATTCAAATATCTGCATAACCCTTATTTTTTTCTCTCTCTCTCACTTGCCACCGTCAGCATTCAAAATTATACTCTAATTAATTTAATTCGAACGTCTACAAAATCTTATTTGGAAAGACAACTCTCACAATATAGTTTATTTTCACTCCCAAATTTTAAACTCAAAAATTAGTTAAAAGATCTAACAAGCCTGTTTGTTGGTCTGTCTCTCACACACACAATTGCTTCAATGACCATCTTAGACTTAGATGAATAGTCAAATACTTGAAATTTGCTTTTCACGTTGCAAGTACGCTATGTTTTCAAGATTCATGTGATGTTCATGGCTTTAGGTAGATGCTTTGCCAGCTTCGCTTGGTTGTTTATTTGGTTCATTTTCATCTTCCATAACCAAAGTTTCATTGCGCAGGCCCTGGTTTGCACCCTATGATCCTCAAACATAAGTCAAACATGTGGACACGCAGGATACATGAGAAAGCGGTAAAATAAGATTTGCCAAAGAATTTGCACTAAGCCGAAATTTAGTTCCATTCATTGGAGGGTTACACTGACATTTTGAACATCCAAATCCGGAAGAGAGAGTTGGATGCAGCGTGTGGTTTATCCCCAACCAACAAATTACAAGTGAAAATTGCAGGGAAAGATGAGGTAATTCAATTATACATTAGTATGGTTCTGGGAAAGAATAAGAATTTCTTAAGTAACTTATTCTTTCTGAGAACCAAACAATGCCAAATAAAAGGAGTAGTTTTTTGCTATCTCCCTATATTGTCACTGCCTGAATCCATCACGATTGTTAGCCTTCTCACCGTCTTCAAGAACTCGCTGCAAAGGAATCAAAAACAAAAGATCAGCATAGGAACAATGAAAGTAAATAATATAAAATTTTCAGAAATTTTCTGGACATTTACCTGAATGGTTCGTCACCAATGTGCTTGACAGCACCTGCCTTGTCAAGATACCGAATATCGCTCAGTGTCTCTGAACTTTCTATGCCAAATATGTCGGCAATCTTTTTACAG
The DNA here is from genome assembly GCA_037126225.1 of Dillenia turbinata. Classification (NCBI taxonomy): domain Eukaryota; kingdom Viridiplantae; phylum Streptophyta; class Magnoliopsida; order Dilleniales; family Dilleniaceae; genus Dillenia; species Dillenia turbinata. The sequence continues at coordinate 6,871,916 of JBAMMX010000009.1, forward strand.
AGCTCATCATATGACCTGAGGACTGACAGGTCAAGATTTCGACCCACATCTTCAGATTCCATGAACACCTTGCACTGACCAATCTCCAAACCAAGATCAATTTTTTGGGGTTCCTTGTACCAGGGACATCCGTCTTCTGATGAACTCTCAGGGGGACCATTCTGCAAAACTGCAGATCCTGAACCATCAGAGACATTTGTCATCTTCTCTTGATTCCCCTCAGATAAACTGTTCCCAGATGTAGCACCCGAGCAGCTTCGAGACAATTGCTCTTTGGTGAGAATTGGTTGACCAAACAATACGAAATGGGGACTCGGACTCTTTATCTCATTATGTTTCTTCAAACTCGGTGATGTGTTTCCCATAGCTAACAAGCAAGCAATGTTCTCATTTGTATTCAGTTTGCCAATGAAGTTATCACTGGGAATTCTAGGAGGAGCAGTGTGATCAAGTTGCTGGAAATTGCCCGGAAACAGCCCCAACTGCAATTTGTTAAGGTGGAGGTCCGATAAAGTTTGTCCAAACTGGGCATGCCTGGCTCCCTGTATGCCTGCAGGTATGTTGTCTGACATACAACATAATGGGCGGTTGGCCGTGAGGGGGTTGCTGGAAAAGGACGTTATTGGAATTTGATCAATAAGAGGAAAATCCGGGTGCTGCGGAAACCGCAACTTTTTTCTTGGAGGGTAAAATGGGGAGAGATTAAGAGCTGGCATATTTGATACAAGCTCAACTAGCCATGGGCTCACTCGTTTCACATTCTGGAGCAAATCTGGCTCATCCCACGTAACCTGCAAGTCATTTCCACTGATTAAGACCTTGCCTAAGAAGTAACTATAATGAACAACTTTCTGAATTATCCGCTTTTTGACAAATTGAAGAAAGTTAACTAATTTAAATTACAAGAGTGTCCCGTTATACATCTCTCTACACATTTTGCAATTTCCAAAATTTCCTTCCTATGCATATCATCTGAATTGCAACTGAAATGGTACTAGAAAAATTAAATGAGGATTCACAATCATAAATCATATGTGCATTAAAAGTGACATATTAAAGTATTCCAATTCAACACCAGAAGCATGGACCAGTTGAAGTCAATATTCATAACTAATTTTCAACTTCTTCTGCCATACAACATTAAAAGGTACCAAGGTTGCAAGGAGGTGCAAATTATGACAAAGGTACGATGTATTACTTATACAGGAGAAGGGAAATTTTCTTCCAGTTCCTGCAGATCTTACATTACTGTTGTTGATCAGAAATACCCATACTATAAATGAGGCTAGATGACAAAAAGGAAGTCCTTAATAAAAACTATGCTAGCAATTCTATTAAAAAGAAAAAATAAAAAATAAAAAAAGCAATTCTTGACAAACCTGAAGAAGTCTCCAAGGTGAATTAGGCCAACGGAGAGGATCAGCAACGTGAACAGAAGATATAGTCCCCATAAACCAGCTAATTCGAGATGAATCTTCAGTTTCAAATGGCATTTTGAACCTCATCCCAGAGCACCACTGAATCTGCGTAGCAGCTTTCACTGCGGAAGCCTTCACACAGAACTCCGGAGTACTTGCACGTGGATAGTACACAACCTCAAAGGGCTGCCCACTAGCAGCAAGAGTAGCGGCTTCAATCACAGATTCTACACTCACTTTCCCTTTCCCCATAAAACCTCCATTACCATCTCTCATCAATTTACTCTCATCCTCCCTCAAAAACATCGAATAGCCACCATAACCTGGTCCACAGTTGGGGTTCCACCCAGAAGGGGCATCAATTCCACCACCAAAACCCCTCTTTGCCCTTCGAATCCCAACACAAAGATCTCCATTATCCGCCCTCAAAAACACAATTGAATCACCAGCAACAAGCTTCTTCTGGTTAACAAAATTACTCCATCCAGTCGTCAACAAATGCCTTCGTGGAGTCCCCCTATATATATGCCTAAACTTCCAAGTCACCCCATGAACATCCTTAGCCAAAATGGTCTGAACAGGCGGTTCAGCCGTGTAATCTAACCGAGGAAAAATGGTTTCCGCACAATACCTAGGAACAGAGAAACCCCCACCATTGTTTGCATCAGACTGGGTCAAAGTCTTAGCAAATGATGCCGGTTTCTCCAAATTTTCACCAACCCCATTATTATTCCCTAAAACCCCATCATCATCTAACTCATTTTCACAATTTCTTAATGGAATCAACCTTAATTTGGCGTAAACCTCATCGGTTTCAGCGTCAGCCAAAAACTTAATATTAGAAACCCTAGAGAGAATTAAAGATGGGATTCTAATGAAACTGCCAAAATCAACGTTTCCGTTAGCATGTTCAGCATGACCTTGAGGGAAGTAAAAGACTTTGGAATTAACATTTGGCATTTGAACCATACCTCCTGCACAAGCATGCCATAGTTGTGAATCTAAACACTTCTCTGTCGTCTCTTTCACTGAATTAATCAGTGGGATCATTTTTTTCCCAAAATTTTCAGATTAAATTCTGCAAGAAAAAGCAATACTTATTAAGTACAAGAACCCAAATAGGGTAAAAAGAGAAGCAAATAAAGGAAAAGACAAACTTACAAGATTTGAACACGAAATCGAAGAAAAGGGTTTGAAAATTAAGTCTCAAAATGCATTACTCTTGGCAAAACTCTGAGAATCAAACAAGTGTTTGTAGTGGAAAGGAAACCGTTGAGGTTTTTATCTGATCAAAAGTAACAACCCTTATTCTCAGGAACTAAGTCTCTTCAGCTACGGTTTAGAGAGTCCGAGCTTTAAGTAGAGAGAGGGAGAAGGATGGTCGCCTGAAGCTTCTTGCCGACCAGGAGTGTGATTGTAGAGAGAGAAAGGAAAGAAAGAGTGGACAGAAGAATGAGTACAACAGAGGAAGAGGTTATTTAGGGGAGAGGAGTGAGTTCGTAAATGTTTCGATGGGTAATGGATCGCAAGACTACAAAAGTGAAGCCAAAGTTCAGGTTCTTGTTGGCCTGTTTTATCGCTTCCCTCTCTCTCTCTCTCTCTCTCTCTCTCTCTCTTAACATTTTTATTTTTATTTTTATTTTTCATTATTTTCAGATCTGAAGCCACTCATCACTACATTACTCACACTGTCTCTATTTCTCGTGAGATATCCCCAAACGACAATTTTCATTCTTAAATCAGGCCTAATTATGTTTTTAGCAGTATTAAAGTTGTTTGATAAGTACTAAATACCTTAAATTGAATTTTAAATATTCATTAAAGCTTTAGCCACTTTCCAAATCATCGCTCACAACGCCAATTTTTAGTGAAACTTGACAAAAAATTACAATATTATTTTTAGCGTATAATACAGACATGATTGATTAAAATTACAATATCAAAAATTATTTTATTTAAAATTCAAATATTTTTTCTTTTTAACGTTTCTCCGTAATATTGTTTGTTTCCTGAAAAAATTATCTTTGGACTCTTAAAATTATAATACTAAATGTATATTATATATTTTTTTCTATTTAATATAACAACAATCTAAATTTTAATCTCAAAATTTGAAATCAATCGTTTGAGAGACAAATATAAGATAATTAAAAAAAATATACACACACAATCTAAATACATTTACAACACAAAAAAATGATAATTTAATTTGTTCTAATTCTCTTATGACAATCGTTTCTATCTGAAATTATCTTTTCAATTAATCTCTTATCTGTTATATATTTACGAATACACTGTATCCAGATTTTTAACGGCCTATTTTATTATTTTACTAAATCTCTTATATTTAAATTCTCAAATTTTCTAATTGGTGTTTTTTAAAATTTTTATTATATATGTTTAAATCATTTCAAACGATACTTTCGCATTTTATCCACAATTGAGTTCACTCCTAATTTAATGCGTATCTTTTCATTTTTAATCCTATCTTTTCTAGTTTTATTACACATCCACCTTAACATTCTCATTTCAATTACAATAATTTTCTACTACTATTTTTGTTTAATGGCTCAATATTCGGTATCATACAATAATACTGATTTTACTATAATTATATAAAACTTCCCTTTCAGATGTAGTAATATCATACAATTACAAAATATTTCAAATACCCTTCTCTATCTTATCCAACCATTCTCTATCTATTTTTTTCTATTTAATATAAACTTTTGACTTAATCCTTTGATATAATTTAATATTTAACAATACATTCAAGAGAACTACTATATTGATCAAGTGCGAGATATTAAAACATTAATATTTAGATAACTAGAAAAAAGTTGAACCCTTTTTATTGTTCTCACTTCTATTTTTATGTTATATTGTTCTTCCTTTTTTCTTATATAGAAAATATTTAAATTCAAATTTTTTTTTTAAAAATAAAAGACGATAGTATCAGTTGTACTATAATTTATTATTCTTCTTTCTTTTTTAAGATAAATTATCGATATCTGATACTTATATTCAACCCGATTAAATGTTATTCAAGTCAGATTGAATTTTAATCAGGTTGAATTCTTAAGAAATAAAACTTTTACGATATCTATTTTTTCATATATAAAATTTAAATCTAAAATTTTATTTAAATAATATTAATATTCAATTACTAAATCAATTAGATATTTGATTCGTTGCTCTTCCTTCGTTAAAACAATAACCTATTTGAATCGAATACTAATAAACTTCATTTAATTAGATTAGAAGTACCGAAATAATCAAATTATCGCGGGTATTCAAAATATCACGAGATTTAAGAAACCAAAAACTTTGACTGCACTGAAATCTAAGCAAATCCGATTAAGCAAGAGAGTAGACACAGACAGGTACATGTTAACCACAGTTAAATCTTCTGCTCCTTGCAAACGCTTCCTCTAACTAGAGTTAAGCTCACCATACCCATCAGTTAGGCCCTAAAGAAAGAAAAACTTAACTATGGTCAACTCTGACATGACGTCATCACCGGTCGTTGCGAGTGTCCCTCATTTGTTGGTCGATCTAGATTTGGTCGCGATAAGTGCAGATAAAGTAGGAGGGTATTTTGGGTATAAAACAGAATTATGTTAACTATTTTTTGATTTATATTTTTAAAGTTGTATGATTTATTTTAGTATTTGACATCCATAAAGTCATAAGTTTATTTTTGCCTATAATAGTATTTATGGGTAAAAACAAAAAATTATACCGATAAAGTGAAGTACAATACAGTTCAGTTAAAACTGAATTTATCATTTTTAAAAATAAATAATATTTAAAATTATATACCTATTTTTTTGTTAATATTTCGTGCCCGTGGTAAAAATGGTAACACACCAACTAGGCATCATAAAAGTGAATTTTCTATCTCTGAGTATTAAAATTTCAGTGCCAGACTAAACTTTATTTTTGAAGCAAAAATTATACCGTGCTATGACACTCACACTTTTTGTTACCATTTTACCCAATAAAATCAAAATAAATAATAATATTTTTAGACTAAAAAGATCAATTGTTCAAATGACAAAAAACTTGATCACCATCATTTTAAAATTTTCATTATATATATTTTTTAATAATTAATAAAGTTTAAAAAAAAAAAATATTTTTTTAAAAAAAAAAAAAAAAAAAAAAAAAAAAAAAAAAAAAAAAAAAAAAAAAAAAAAGGGAGGTATAAATGAATTGTTGTCCCTATCGAACGAGGGACAACATACTAAGATACCGAGATATTGGGTGAATAAAGCGAAGTTGCATATATATATATATATATATATATTAAAGTTACTATGGGGAAATTTAATTTAGTAAGGTAAGGTGAGGGGGGACTTTGATAGTAAAAAAAGAGGTAAATTTTAATAGTAAATTGGGGAGGGTGAATGAATCAAAACAATCGGCTGATTGTGACCCATCCTCGAGTCACTTTCTCCCACTTGGGGTTTTGCACTGAAAAAGACCTCTTCACGACAACATTCCTTCAATTCTTACATTTGTTTGGAGTAGGACGGCACAATAATACTTTAATTTTCTTTTATACATGGAATTGATGTTCATGTGGAAATATTTATTTTATACGAATAGTTAATACTAATAAACAATACAAGTTACTTTAATTAATAACATTTTTTTAAGTATATTAGAAATATTATATTACTGTTAAATTAAATCTATCGAGAATTTTAATGTTTTCTAAACATGAACAAAGAATTTTTTCTAGCATCGATTAGTTTATAATCAATGCAATTTTCTAATAAAAATTTGAAGGATTAAAATTCGTGGGTTTTTTATATTTTTTTGGAATTTTTTTTAGGTTTAAAAAATATTTATTATTGAGACAACAATCAAAAGAGCTAACTACAAGATGTTAAAAATGGTTGTCCCTATGAATCCTATGGCCAAATCTTTGTCTATTGTGATTAGGCCATTAAAGGGGAGAAAAATACGTATTTTAATGAAACAATTAAATATTTATATACTATTATATATTTAATGAGAAATGTTATAGTAGTGTTAGTGTACTACCTATAACTAACATTAGTAGCACAAGTCTGTGTGTTTGTTAGTGATTGATGGTACTCTATCGTCTACATTTCTCACTTCCCAAAAAATAAAAAATTAAAAAATATTCGTGAACTGATTTTCCTGGATTGTATATAAGAATTTTAATTCTAAACGATAGTTGATTAATAAATGAAATCGATAATTAAGATAAAGAGGTAATAGAGTGATTTACATCTTTTGACTTTGTTTTTGATATATAAAATGATTCAAACTCAAAATCTTTATAAGAGGGAGCAAACGATATTAGCTGACCTGTAACCCATGTAGACATCCTTTTAACTTTGTTACACCGTCTCTCATTGGTCCCAAAATGGGTTACAGCCTCAACTTCTCTCTCTTACACATGAGATGTATATGAATATGTATATGTATATTTTTTGATCTTATCTCAAAAATTTTTATAATATTAAATCAATGGAAATCTAAGTTCATCTTTTTAGCCTTTATTTCGCAGTTGAAGCCTAATCCCTGCATTGTTGCCTATTTATGTGCATCGTTTGCCACTGCATAGTGCTTACCTTTGTAATTGGATTATGTGTAGATTTTTTCTATGCTCCTATGCTCCAAATTGGAAGGAAAAGGAATTTGTTACAACAAATTCACCAGACATTCTTGATAAGTGACTAGAGACAGAGATGGAAAGTGACTAGAAATCAGACATTTGAGCAACAAATGGACCTACAAGGACCAGTTTGGGACAGTTGGAAATGAAAACCAACATGGAAAACGACCATGAAGCCAAGCTCCAACTCTCTCTCTCTCTCTCTCTCTCTGTGCGTGTGATTAAACAGGTTGCTTAGCTCCTACACCACATCAACAACCAGTATAACACACCTTATCTAGTCATGTAGCCAAATGGGTGTTGTCTTGTGGTTGTCTTTCTAAGTGGGCCTTGATGGAGAGGAGGAGGACCACCTTGGATTGAGACAAAAGATAAAATGTCTATGGCAATTAATTGCAATGTCATTTCGTGCAATGGGGTGGGTTGAGATTTTGAATTTTTCTTATGAAAGATGATTTTGGTGGTGAAACCCCAAAACCAGTGTTGTCCCACCATCCTGACCTTGAACCCATTTGATACAATTTTGAAGTATACGTGGTATCCGTTTTTGGCATTCCTCCGTGCCATAGAAATTACTATTACCCACGTCATAATTATTGAAGGTGAGTTGTGACTCTATAGATATCGACTTTTTTAATACTTGAAAGATCACCGTCAGGAGAGATGCAATACCTACAAAAACTGTCGGAGAGTGTTTCAACGGGGAGACTCCGACGCTTAATTCAGAAAGAACGGTTTTCGAATGAAATACAAACAAGCTGAGAGATCAAGGGAGTGATTCCCTATGATTAAAGTGGTTAATATGTGAAACCCAAAGAGCGTATCTGACTTGTAGAGTTTAGGATGCTTTATATATGCGACAGTCGTGCGCCGTCAAACCCTACTTTCTTTATCGAGCAAATTCGAAAATATCGGGGATTCAATATTCCGAATTAATTGTTATTCTCATCCTTTGAGAAACTTTTATTTTCTGATGAGATTTTTTCCTTAACAGAAAGATCGTAGAGAGGCTGCTCTAAAATAGGAAATTGAATTTATTATAATATTTTAACCTTCCTTGGAATCGTTGGAGGTATTGATCAACCGTTGGACCGATGGAATGTCTTCGGAGCTCGTTTGTTCAGTGGACCTGGCGGTTGGATACCCGATTGGGGTGATTACCTTTACTTGATACATCACGTTCGGGATGATTGAAACCATATCATTCAGGAGATTTGGGCGACTGGAGCCCTTCGGTGAATAATCAGAAGAAATATTTGAACATCTATCGGTAACTGTCCTTTATGGACTTTTCAAGAGCTAACCATTCGAATTAAGTCTTGGGCTACGTCTCATCATTTGCCCCCGACTTATGGTCTTCTTAGTGAAGAAGTGCCATGAGTAGACACTTACTAGGGTGAGGCGTGCTCAATACCTTATAGAAGCATAGGGATGTCAGGTTCGTCCTAATCCATTCTGTGAGCGCGGGCGTGTCTCATCGGAAGTGACCCCTTCTTGGGGAATCGGAGACAATTTATTCCTCTATTTATGACGGGTCATTCTCGATGATCCGTTTCACCTACCCTGAATTAATTAGGGTCTGCTTCGCTACTGCTATAAATAGCTACGACAGGTGTTTGTTTTCTTTTGTAAACAATCAAAGCTTTTCCTTCTTTTTGGGAGTTTTATTGTAAGCGGTTCTTTTCAAAAGTTGTCTTGTGAGGCGTTTTGGCATGTGAAACCCTATGGTGGGGTAATTTCTGCTGGAATGAGATCTTGTTAAGGAAGGGGACCGTCGGAATGAGATCTCATTATGTCGGTCGTTATTCGATTAGTATAGTGAGATCATCTATCACCAACAGCGGTGCTTCTTGTACTGCCTTGGATGATCTGTTCAGGTTCATCTACATCATCCAAATGCGGTGAGGATATCTCTCGTACCATTTTTTGGATTGGTAGGTCGGGTTCGGGTTGTTTGGGGGCGACAAAACTCGAGTTCGCCTTTTTCTGTCCCTAGCACTACATTTATTTTTGTACTCTCCAGCGTAGGGATTGGGGTTTTTATATCTCTGAGTGACCTTGTTATGTACTTTTAGGTGTAGTCGGTCCGACCTAGAGACTTGTATATATACTCGTGTAACCGAATATACTTATTGTATAAGAATAAATAAAATGTTATGTTTTACTTACTTGAATTTTGTCTTTGTTCCCTTTTGCTCTTGTTTGGTGATGTGCTTTTCTTCAACTCTCGTGAGAGTAGATCTGCTCCTGGCTTTAGGTTCCATGCTGAGATGTTGAGTAATACCAACCTTTCGGTCCGCCAGACATTCAGTAGTTAGGTTGAGGGATCGCGCTCATTCGTTCGGGAAACTCTCTCTCTTATACGTTCGACCGACAGGGGCCGGGCGACTTTGGTCCACCGTGCGAAAGGAGACTTTTAGACATAGGGACCGTGTCCACCCGTTCGGAGAGTTCCTTCCTTTATTGACGACACGTTCGAACGATAGGATTTGGGCAATTTATGCCTTCTGAGTGATGAGAAATCTTTAGATAGAGGGGTCGCATTCACCCGTTTGGAGAATTCAATCTCTTATTGATGACATGTTCGAACGATAGGATCTATGTGATTTAAACCTTCCGAGCGATGGGAAATCTTTAGATAGAGGGGTCGTGTCCACCCGTTCGTCGAGTTTCATCCCTTTTTGACGACGCGCTCGAACGATAAGATTTGTGTAATTTAGGCCCTCCGAACGATGGGAAATATTTAGATAGAGGGGTCGCGTCCACCCGTTCGAGGAGTTCCATCACTTATTAAAGACGCGTTCGAATGATAAGAGTTTGGCAACTTAGACCCTCCTAACAATAAGAAATCTTTAGATTCTCTCAAGTCTAGTTCTTATGACTATTAGATAGTTCCCAAGTTTACTGGTATTAAATGCGCAAGTTGTCTGAGTTCTAGGTTCTAGGTACTGCTGATCCGTCCAGATTGTTGAGTTGATTGGTTCCCAGTCGAACCACGTAACGTACTCGATAGGGCCCTTCCCAGTTAGGAGCGAGTTTTCCCCCGAGTTGAGGTTGACTAGTAGCTTCCACCTTTCTTAGTACCAGTTCACCGGCTTTGAACGTTTGGTTCTTAACTTTTCGATTGTGATATCGTGTCATCTGTTGCTGATAAGCCACCATTTATGTCGATGCGGATTCTCGTAATTCCGAAAGCAAGTCTAGTCTTCCACGCAGGATGTGTTCGTTTTGCCAAGCGTCGTATTGATCTACTCGAAGTGAATGAATACATATCTCCACGGGTATGACGGTTTCGCTTCCATAAGTTAAACCAAACGGTATTTCTCCCGTTGCTTTTCGGGGTGTAGCGAGATATGACTAGAGAACACCATAAATCTTTTTAGCCCACTGCCCCTTGGCATCATCTAGCATCCTTTTTAACCCTTGTAAGATTGTTTGGTTGGTTATTTCAGCCAATCCATTGGTTTGTAGACAAGCAACCAATGAAAATCGATGTTGAATCTTAAGTTTTTCATAGAACTCTCGAAAGTGTTTGTTATCGAATTGCTTTCCGTTATCCATGATAAGGACATACGGTATACCAAAACGGATGACAATATGAACCCACACGAATAATTGAACATTGGTTGTCGTGATCTGAGCTAAAGGATCGGCTTCCACCCACTTGGTGAAATAGTCGATCACTACTATAAGAAATTTTCGCTTCCCTGTGACTGGGGAAATGGTCCAAAGATATTCATCCCCCATTAAGAGAAAGGCCAGGGGCTAGATATAGGGTTGAGTTCGGTAGAAGGTAGTCGAGGTACTGAAAAGAAGCGTTGGCACTTGTCGCATTGATTTACATAATTGTTTGAATTGACCTTCATGGTTGGCCAGTAGTACCATTGACGAAAGATTTTATAGACTAGGTTCTGAGCGCCCAGGTGATTATCACAAATTCTCTCGTGAATCTCCCGAAGGACATAGTCCCCCTCTTCGGGAGTTAAGCATCGCAAATATGGGTGAGTAAATGATTTCCGATAAAGAATTCCATCGATTATGGCGTAGTGTGCTGCCTTTCGTTTCAGTTTCATCGCTTTCTTCGGGGATTCTAGTAGGCGATCATGCCTTAGATATTCTTCTATGGGATCTTTCCAACTAGGAGACCGATCGATAGAGAGAGCCTCTTCGGATTCGTCGATGCTAGAATACGGTAGGCTTTCGATATATATCGTTCTACTGAAAACAACTGAATCAGAACTAGCCAACTTCGATAGAGTGTCAACCCATGCATTCTTTGACCAAGGGATTTGCTGGATGTTAACCTTACCTAATTATCTCATCGTTTCGCGCAGCTTACCCAAATATTTAGCCATGATCAGGTTTTTGGTTTCATAGACCCTTTCGATTTGTTTCACGACCAACTGACTGTCCGTGAATACTCTGACGTTTTGTACCCCCATGTCAATGGAGATCCGAAGGCCTGTTAGTAAAGTTTCATACTCTGCTTGGTTGTTGATGGCTTGAAAATCAAACCAGATTGCGTATTCTGCCTTGAAGTCGTTCGGTCCTATTAGTATGAGCACAGCGTCACTTCCTGAAAAAGTTGATGATTCGTCAACATGAATGGTCCACTCTGGGGTCGACCACTCTTCTTGAGGGTCAGGAGGTTAGTCTTTAGACGCCGTAGGAAAAGTACATTCGAGGATGAAATCGTCCAATGCTTGGCCCTTTATCGTTGGTCACGGTCGGTACTGGATGTCGAATTCTCCCAGTTCCACACTCCACTTGATAAGCCGGCCGAAAGTGTCTCTCTTTTGGAGAATTTGTTTTAGCGGTTGGTCGGTGAGTACCACGATGGTGTGGGCCTGGAAGTATGGTCGAAGACGTCTCGCTGAGATGACTAAGACATAGGCTACCTTCTCGATTGGCCAATAGTTAATCTCAGACTCCTTTAATGTCCTACTGATGTAGTAGACCAGCTTCTGGGTAGCGGATTCCTGTTTTACCATTACTTAGCAGAGCGCTCGTTTGGAGATGGCTAGATATAAGTAAAGTTCTTCCCCGGGGATGGGCCACGAAAGTAGTGGTAGACTCATCAGGTATTCCTTTAGTCGTTCGAAAACTGTTTGACATTCGGACATCCATTCGAATCGTCAAAACCTCTTCAACGCATCAAATATAGGATTGTATTTATCGCCGACCCTGGCTATAAAACGACTCAGAGCTGTTATCCGACCAGTAAGATGCTATACTTCTTTTAACGTTTGCAGAGGCGACATATCCAATATCGCTCGTAACTTTTCATGGTTGGTTTCTATCCCTCGATCGGTGATCATAAAATCTAGGAATTTTCTTAAGGCGATCCCAAAGGTGCACTTCGCTGGATTTAACTGCATGTTGTATCGTTCCAATGTTTGGAAGGTTTCTTCAAGGTTTGCAATATGGGCTTCTGAGGTGATACTCTTGACTAGCATGTCAACAACATAGGTTTCAACATTCGTGTCCAGCTGACTTTGAAGTATTGACCAGCTGCTGAAAAGTGGCTCTAGCGTTTTTTAAGTCAAATAGCATGACGCGGTAGTAATACGTGCCGAACTCGGTGATGAAACTGGTCTTTTCTTCATTATCGGGTGTCATTCTGATTTGATTGTAACCGGAATAGGCGTCCATGAAACTCAAGAGCTGGTGTCCCGAAGAGTTGTCTACGAACTAGTCGATATTGGGGAGTGGATAACTATCCTTCGGGTATGCCTTATTGAGAATGATAAAATCCACACATATTTTCCATTTGTCGTTGACTTTTTTTACCAAGACTACGTTAACTAACCACTCGTGATATTTGACTTCCCGAATGAAATCAACCATTAACAGCTTTTGAACTTCTTTATGTATGGCGCGTTCGCGTTCAAGAGTGAATACTCTCTTTTTCTGTCTCACTAGTTTGAAATTGGGATTGATTGTTAGTTTAAGGGTTATGACTGAAGGATCTTTGCCTGACATGTCTTCCGGGGCCCAGGCGAAAACTTAGAGTGTCGTTGTAGATAGATGACTAAGGTCTCTCGCAAGGAAGGTGATAAGTTGGTCCCTATCCAGATGGTTTGATTGGGGTTGCTCGTTAAAAGGACCTCGGTCGTCTCTTCGCCTTGTTCAGGTTTTGATTTTGGTTCGGTGTCATCCCTAGGTTTTAGGGTATCGATTGGAAAAACTTCTTAAGGGTCTCGAGCCGCAAAGAGGATATAAGGATCAGGATCGCTATGCATGGTGGCGATTCCCTGCGGTGTCCTGAACTTCACCTTCATGTGCCTCATACTTGGCAGTGCTTCTAGTTCATCTAGACTAGGCTTCCTGAGAATGGCGTTGTAAGGAAAGTAGAGTTTTACCACATGAAACAGGATCTAGGCGATCGCATGATTATGGGGTTTTTCGAGAGTCATAAGAAGGTAGATAATACTTTCGGAATAGGTGGGCTCATCTGAAAGTCCTCTAAGGGACCCGGTAGGAGGCAAAAGTCGAAACGGATCAAGACTCATTCGGCAGAAGGCATCCCAAGTGAGGAGATCACAGTCAACCCCCTGATCAACGAGAATCCTTTTCACGGTATAGGATTCTATCTTGAGGGTAACGACGATAGGGTCATTGCGACGGGGATCTACCCCTAACAAATCATCATCATCAAAACCTATGACTGACCTTCTTCTCTTAGCTGATGCTATGCTGAGGATGATTGTAATAGGCATTGTTACGAGCTTTTGAAAAAATCAGTCTATTCCCACGGATGGCGCTAATCTGTTGGAGATGGATTGTGGTTCCACAGATATCGGCTCCTTGTAGATTTGAACGATCGCCATCAAGAGGGATGTAATACTTGCAAAAACTGTTGGAGGGTACTCTGGCGGGGAGACTCCGACATTCAAGTCAGAAAGAGCGATTTTCGAATGAAATAGAAACAAACTGAGAGTTCAAGGGAGTGATTCCTTATAATTAAAGTATCCAATGTGTAAGGTCCAAAGAGCGTATCTGACTTGTAGGATTTATGATGATTTATATTTGCAAGAGTCGTGCACCGTCGAGATGTTTCAACCCTACTTTCCTTATCGAACTGATCCGGAAATTTTAGGGATTCAATTTTCCGAATTGATTGTGATTCTCATCAATTGGGAAGATTTTATTTTATGGTGGGATTCTTTCCTTAACGGAAAGATCTTAGAGAGGCTACTCTCAAATAGGAAATCGGATTTATTAGGATATTTGGACCTTCATTGGAATCGTTGGAGGTATCGATCAACTGTTGGACCGATGGAAGGTCTTCGGAGCTCATTCGTTTGGTGGACTTGTCGGTTGAATACCCGATCGGAGCGATTACCTTTACTTGATAAATCATGTTTGGAATGACTGAGTCCCTATCGTTTGGAAAATTTGGACGATTAGGACTTTTCGGTGAATAGTCATAAGAAATATTTAAATATCGATCGGTAGCTGTCTTTTATAGATTTTTTAAGAGTTGACTCTTCGAATTAAATCTTGAGCTATGTCCGATAAATAATGTTGAAGTTTATATACTTTTTTCTTTTATTTTGTCAATAGAAAGAATTATTGTATGTTTGTTTGAGAGAATTTAAACAACCCCTCACAAACAATATGGCATATGCGAAACAAAGGTTCGAGGAATATGAGAAAAGATAACATAGTAGTAGTGTTTTTTTTTTCCTCTTGATTGATCGTTATTTAATAATTAATTTATTGATTTCGATTAATTTGATTTGAACTAATTATTAAATTTATTAAAAGATAACTTTTCATAACAATTATTTTTTTTATTTGATAAAAAAATATAATTAAGTAGAGTCAAATAAAAAATAAAAAAGATAAAAATAAAAATAGAGAGGCCAACGATTTTAAGCTATCCATGATAGATAGTTTGATTAAAAAATTTTTAGTATTCCGTACTAACAACAATTTGTCTCGTGTACCAATTATGTTAGTTTAACAAATACTATTAAAAACTCTTTAAAATATCTCCAAAAATCTTACAAATGGTGCGAAAATATTTAAAAATATTATTTATTCTTTAAAATTATTATTTCATCTCATCCGCTTTTTATTATATATTATACTTTATTTTCTAATATAAATTTTTAATTTAGGAGAAAGAAAAAAGATCGGGTCGTCTCAAATGACTAAAAAAAAGTTTGGAACACCGACAGGATTGTATTGAATTTTCACGACATTATCCGTATTATTGCCAGCCGCACACAAGTAAACCCCCAAAGACTAACATACGCCATACGAGTTCGGCATTTTAACCTAAACCCCGTCCTCTGTCCTCGCCCGCTTTGAAATCTCCGGACACTGTAAAAATAAAAGAAAAGGGGTTAACTTGACAGCAACCGGACAAAAACCGGACGGTTCTGATTTGACTATATAGTGACGTGGCAAAATCAGTGGGGTCCGTGAGTCAACGTTAAATGTTTTTGTCGGATGAAAACGTGTACAGCATAAGGTCAGTCGGTGGTGATGTCCTTCCACCACAAAGAAATAATTGACGGGTTGGGCCTCGGGTGGGCCCCTACATTCCGGCCCATATCTCTGTCGTTTCTTTTTCTACTTCGGTGAATCTTATGTTTTTCCATTTTTTTTTTTAATTTTTAATTATTAATTCATTTTTAATCTTACTTTACCCCACATCGCGACCTTAAAGAATCCCTTGCCTGGCCTTCGTGTATAAAATAAAATAACGTGTTTGCTTCATACCAACTAGATATGACTTTTTTTTATTGTTTTAATGGTTCATAGGAAGTTTAGAGAGAGATTATGAAGAGAGAGACAGAGAGAGATGAGAGAGAGAAAAAAGTATTCCAATATAATTTCATTCAATGTCAATTCTGCTAATTACTAAAAAGTTTTAATGGTTCATAGTTCAGTTAATTTAAGTTATGATCTATTGAAAGCTAATACGAAAAGGTGTAACTTGGTTCTCGAGGATCCAAAGAAGCAAGCCAACTTGAGGCTTGAGCAACTCTCGGTCCGAAAATTCAGGTTCTTCCCAGATAGGTTCTGAACTCGATACATATTTTATATATATATATATATATTTGATATAACAAGATATAAATAAACGGAATTGAATCAAGGAAGAGAGAATGAAAGTAAAGAGACTCTACCGTTTGAATTATTCTTGATGGACACATTATTTATATATGTATGTTGTATATAACTCTCTTCATGGATTAAAGCAATTTATATAATTTTTAATTTGATATAAATTTTTGTGGAGATTAAAATTTCGATTCATAGATAGTATTGTATATGATCATTTTACATTTTCATAATAGAATGGTTAAGAATTTTAATATTAAGAACCAACTGCAAACCAGTCCGAATAAATTTGGATCAAGTTGGTTTCATTTGGTTATGATAGTTTTAATATATACAAAAATCATGTCAAATTGAATCCAATTGAATCGGTTCTATACAACACTAATCTTAGTAGAAATTTGTGCTCTTGACAAAAAAAAAAAAATCGTAACTCGACAAAATCATATATGACACGGTTTTATTGATTATTGAAAAATATAATGAGATTTTTCAATTTTATATGACCCATGAAAATGGCTTTGTTTATGATTTCTAGCAACACCCAAATGAAAAATACAAAGATTTTGTTCAAATTATCATTATTGTTATAAGAAGATGAAGAACAAGAATGTCTGTAATAGCATTCTTCTCCACATGTTATATGTCACTTTTCTTTGTTGTTACAAAATGAATACTTGATATCAACACCTAGTTGGTCTCCTTTAAACAAAATTTCAAGTTCAAACATTGTGTATGAAGAAAACATGTGTAAAAAAGTTATACTAAATCAGATTTAATCAAATTT
Source organism: Dillenia turbinata (assembly GCA_037126225.1). Lineage (NCBI taxonomy): Eukaryota > Viridiplantae > Streptophyta > Magnoliopsida > Dilleniales > Dilleniaceae > Dillenia > Dillenia turbinata. The sequence continues at coordinate 6,888,849 of JBAMMX010000009.1, forward strand.
TATGTGATTATCAGATACAATGGTTTATAAATTACATATATTAAGAATATTAATTGGATGCAACAAAGCTTTTCATGTTAAGAAAACTTGTCATTTGTCCCACTTAAATTTTGATGGGATAACAAATACTTTCCTAGTCACTCCCCACTTTCGGTTTATTCAAATGCAATCAAAAGCATCAAAGAAAACAAGCAAGAATTGCACTCAATTTTTGCTTCCACTCTGGAAAAAGTCTCCTTGCAGAATAATGGTTTCTTCACTTTTCTTGCACCAAACAAGAAGGTTTTTAGATTCTCACAACATAAAACCATGTGTTTGCTAGTGACATGTCTTTGCATTTCAACATAATAATCTTGTTGAGTGCTCAACTTGCTAACAATTCATGTATAATCGTAAAACTGTGCATTCTTACGCAAACTTCAATCATGTCGAGAAGAAAAGAAGAAAGGTAAAGCAAAAACCCATGGCAATAGAACATAAAAATTGGCATACAGCTGAGCAGTCGTTGATAAGATGCCCCCACAATGCACGCGTTGCTCATTCGTATATCAATGCATGCTTTCCACTCGCTGTCTCTTCTTTTTTAAAAAATAAATAAATAAATAAATTATCGACGTCTGTTAATCATAGTGAATCGACTAAATCCAATTCAACTCATGTTATAAATAAAACTCTCATGACATCTATTTTTACTATACATAAGATATGAATCTGAAACCTTAAGTGGTATCAATGTACAACTGCTAGAACAACTAAACGTGTCTTTTATTGTCCATCGACAACCAAATTTTATAATAATTTTATTTTAAGCATTTTGATTTTTTTAAAATAAATTTTAATAAAAAATCTGATTTTAAATATTTTCTATCACAATTGAAATTATTAATCTTATTTACATCGAATCCATCAGCGTCGCCTAGATTTGAACAATTTTTGTGCAACTCCAACCTTGTAAAGGGCAAATTACTATTTGATGAGATTGGTATAATGATTGTCATTTACACCAAGTATAAATAAATGACTCATTTACATTATATATAAATAAATGATTCATGATAATCCTTGTGGGGACATCTAAGTGGTAAAAGACTCTTACTTAAGTATTTTTCCGAGATCAAAGTTTAGTATTTGAATTTTTGTGAATACGTATATTTTTATAATTTTTACGATCTTTGCGTTAAAAAAATAAAAATAAAACAAAACAAAATAAATGACTTATGATATATAAATAAATATATATATAAAGAGGAATATCAGAAATTTTCTTGAGGGAAGAGGCCCCAATTGGGGTGTAGTTGCTGGTTTTATTGGTCTGACTGGCCAATCTGATCTGGTTTTAGTAATTTTGCATAGGAGTAAATGAATTAATTGTGCAGAAAGAGTAAAGGGTATTATTTATTTATTTATTTTATATAAAAATATACAATCAAATATGATCAATCTGAAAAATGAATGATGGAATTGAAAATACTCTATCGCTTGTACCGTCGCTAAAGCACAATAAAAGGTATTATGAGCCCTCAAATTATAATTATTGTTTATATGGGTGTGTTTCACAGTTTATTAAATGTGTTCAATAATTGGGTCCTACGAGTAGAATAAATAAAAAAATCATAAGACATATGCACATATTTATTGTGGCTTATGTATCTAATAAATATGATGACAATACATGTCTGAAATATGCCCCTTGGATTCAATCGATATTCTCTCTCTTCTCTCTCTCTCTCTCTCTCTCTCACAAGGTCTTCCCCCCCTAAGTCCGTAACTCCGGCTGATCGTTTTTAAGATCGGATAAAGAAATATGATTACGTTAGACGGACAATCAGCATAAAATTAAAAATAAAATTTTTGTATGAATTTACAATTGAATACAATAACACAGACTCTATTTAGTGTGATAAAAATATAATTATCATTATTGTATAAAAAAAATAATCATATAAATAAGTATTTGATATAAAATAGAATATAATGATAAAAAAAAATTCATATATCATATCCCACTTAAGGGATAAAGAGTTGGTTCATCTTGTTGTTGTTGTTGTTTTTTTTTTTTTTTTTTTTTTTTTTTTTTCTATTTGATTTGATTAGCTCATGCATTTAACAATTTCTATTTTAATTTTTGAAAAATGAACAATTAATTTTTGACCTTCCATTTATCAGAAAAGTTTTCTGATAAATAATTATTAGGCAAGAAAGAGAGGCAGAGGAGCTTTGTTTGCTTAAATATGGGCTGTTGGTTTCTTTTTATTATTATTATTATTATTTTCAAATTAAATAGTAAATTTTATTTTATTTTACTTTCCATATACCACAAAACTTTGGTCTCCAAGGTCATAAAAGATTAAAACCTTTGGTTGACAAGATGATATATAAGTTTCCACAGTCACCATAATGGTCACAATCTTTTTTTCTAATTTTGAGATTTAAGGTTCAAACTGTTTTGTAACCAGAGAAAAATTCTCACAAGTAGAATAAAAGATGCCTAGAAACCACTGGAAGTGAGAGAATGGTTATAAAAAATAGTACTGCTCAAAATGAAAAACAGAAACAAATATAAAACGATACATAAATATGATAATTTTTAAGAATATAAAAAATAAAATATGAAAAACACATAAATATAAAAAAAAATATAAAGATTTTTAAATAAATATAATTATTTTATAAAAATAATAAAACAGTCATTTTTATTGATAAAAATTTAAAATGGTCAAATATATAATTATTAATTATAAGATAAATAATATAAAGAAATAAAAATTATAATTAAATAAGTATATAATTCACTAAACGTAAAAAAATATGTATTTAGCGTGTTGAATCGTTTGGCAAAAGGAAAATGCTAATATTTATAAATTTCTGTACATACAAAAATTAATTTTATAAAATGATTTTACAAAAATAATTGTGATCGTTAATAAATCCCACATGGAGGTAGAGAGAGAACACAAGCAACAGAGATTCCATAGAAAATGCTAAGAGAGGAGGGGTCATGGGGGCATTTATGTTTTTGTCTTTAGGTGCCATCCCATTCCAGCCCAAATGGTTCCAGTTGTGTATGATTGGAAAATTCTACATCTCTATCTCATATCTCTGCAATTAATGGGGCTACACCAGACGTGTAAAGACACGCAACCGGAGCCTCCTCCGTCGCTGACAAAGCCATTCCAGCCGCCGCAGGCGACGGCGTTGTCCATTCTGTTCCCTTCCTACACCACTGCTCTGCCATGTATTGCTTCCCATCACTTGCCCATCCATCCACCCTCTTCAAAATACTTTTGTGGATAATAACACACAAAATCTTAAACTTTTTATTTATTTTTTTAATTTAGTTCTAAATTAAACTAATAATCAAATTCTCCATTATTTTTGTTTTGGTACTTGATCAGAATATCCAAAAACTCAATTAATCTGATTTGAGTAATTGTGGAGTCTAATTTCATGATTTGCTTTCCTAATATCTATTTTTTTATTCTTAATATTCAAATTTAAGATTTTGATTAAAGAAATTTAGTGATCTGCATCTCCGTTACAGTAGACCCAGGTCTTCTGTCAAGTGTGAGACTCAAACAAACCAAGCTTGGAATAAATAACAAATAATAATTTTGATAATACATTTTGTAGAGTCCCTCAGTTTTATTTTTCCTTTCTTATTTTTTTTTTATCTCTTTTGGTTGAATGCCAATTTTTCTCATGTGCCAAACACAATTTTTCAATATCAACACTCAATTGGATCAAATGCACCAAAGTGTAAAAGTTGCAGAACAACACACGAAAACCTAAGGAAGCAAGAAACAAAGCAAAGTCCAATCATCCACGACCCATGAAAGCAAAAACCCAACCAAGCCCATGCAAGAAAAGAAAGACTAAATCTCCTAACTAATCCACTCATGGCCATGAGAGAGGTGGAGGAAACACCATGATTTGAAACCAAACCAAGAGACATCCTAGCAAGCGTGTTCCCATCTTCACCAAGTCCTTTCAATGATTATGTTTGAGCTTGAATTTCTAGCATCCAAACAGAGAATTAGCACTACCCTCAGAAAAATAAATTAATTCAAATACTCATTTTTAGCAAGAAAAACTAGTGGGTGTTTCGCCTTGTCTTTCTCAAATCCGAGGGCCAAGGTTAGTGGAGTTTCAATTTCCCTAACTCAAGAAATTGAAGTATCTTTTTTCTTTTTCTTTTTCCTTTTTCTTTCCTCAACGAAAAGATTTTCTTGAAATTCTTTCTGGTCAAGAAATTACATCAAAATTATGGAATTATGTGCAACTTCGAATTTCTAGTGGCTTATGATACATTTTGCATTGTAACTTCGCATTTGTCAATGTCTGGGTTCATCCTATCTTAATATTTTCCATCTTTTGAATGATTTTTTTTTTTTCTCTATTTGTCTTGGTTAATTGGGCAAAGACCCACAAAAAGCAGCCCACAAAGGAGAATAGCCCTCCAAACAAACAGTACAAAAGGTGAAAATGTGCCATATTCAGCCACTTGAGTTGGCCCTTGCGGGTCTGAGTTCGTGAATGGGTTTGTGGAAATAGCCACCACCTACCTAATTGGGAATGTGAAAAGATCTATGAACAATTGATTCAGTGAAAAATGCGTTCGATCTCTTAATAAAGAATCAAGTTCAAATCTTAAAAATGGAAACAGCTACATTGAAAGAACCTCCCTAAAAGAACCCAACAGTAATTCAGACCAGATTAGTCACAGTATAATTTTGGATATCGATTGAACTATTAAAATAAAATAAAATAAAAAAGGCCCGGAGAATAAATTATGAAGGACTTGCCTACGACCCATAAATAAGTCAAGAAAGATCCGATTTCCTTCAAGTCCAAGCTTCTTTGGGGAAGTAGAGGCCCATATTGACCTCAAAAGATTTCTTCTCCCCTAAACCACCCCACCAAAAGGGTTTTCATAATATATATATATATATATATATATATATATATATATATATATATATATATATATATATATATAGGAGATGCTCGATTTCAAAACTTCTGTGGGAAAGGAGATGGTATCAATTTAACTCATAGGTAGTTTTCAGAAATCGTAGTCCAGTCTGTCAAACAATCAATGTGCTCCAAAACCTTTGCATACGGACCCCTGATGATTTATATAGGGATACTAAGAATGTAAGATACTAAATGAATTGAAAAAGAACTCGCATATTAAACTACATTCCTCGTGAATTGATAATGACACCATGGGAAAACAAGAAAAAAAAAGAAAAGTTGCTTTGCTTGCTTTCGAATTAAGTCCGAATAGACCATAATTGAGGCTGAATCAGATATTGCTACAGGGTAACTATGCTCATTCCCATATCCTATCGACCATTAAAAAAAAAAAAGGGTTGAACAGGTTGATGACTTGCTTTATTCAAAAGACATAGGCCTTGTTTTCAAAATTAAGGCAACACAGAGTTGTCACTGTTTGACAAAAATATAGTAATTGAATTTTTGTGGTCTTTATCGTCAAAAAGTAGTGTTGAAAACCTATTCAGTGTAAAGAGAGGACTCAAGTTCAGTCCAAAGGACACACCACATTAAAGCTCACAGTCCATCCTTTTGTCCATTGGCAACTTTTTTGGGTACCAAAGCTGAGAATTTTGCCCATCTGCCCATTCAGACTATTAGCTGTCATCAAACTTTTTCTTTTGCATGATCCTGCCAAAGCAATCTCAGCGGCACACAGTCCACCCTTTCTTCGTCCATAGATCTTGGTATCTTATTCTCTCTGTTTACTTGGGCACCCCTTTTCATTGATTTCCACCCTAACCCCCTTCCCTCACCCCCCTTCCGACCCTTGTGAAACAGGAGACAAGAGTCCTAACTTGCTATATCAGCAAACTTACTTGTGCAGGTGAGACTCAAGTTGAGCAAATATGTGAACAAAGCTCTTCTTATGAAGTTGCTGACATGTCAACACCTCTTGAGATGCCACACCAGTAACTTATTCATTTAATAGAGAGAGGTGAGTTGAGCCTATCGACACTATGGCACTTTTAATACTCATAATCCCTTCTCAGCCACATTGAAGTGGACTTCAAGTTTTGTCTCTAATGTCACAACCGAAAAGACTACATTATACCAACTAAATTGACATCCCTATAGCTAATTTCTTCCCACTTGAAAGCAACATTGTCCATTACTCATATTGCTTCTATGGGTACAACGCAAACACTGCTCAGTACTGGCTATGTAAATCAATCATCAGAGAATTTAATTGCTCAAAGAAAAGAAAATCATAGGCTCCCCAAACAATTTTAGAAACATGCTTCTTCCAACAATCACAAACACTCACAGTTCTGTTTGCGCTTTCAAGTCAGATAACCACGATAACCACGATCACTAGATGGAGCTCAGCTGTCAATGTCTGTCACAGGGACACAACCAAGTGGAGAGAAAACCAAGAAACAAGCATTGCTCATGGGAATGGAATCAAATTGAACTGCACCGTAACAGAGAATTTAAGGGCATACTCATGAGAATTTCCTTCTAATAAATTGAACTGCAAAAAGAATTCCCATACAAAGGAAAGACTGCAAAAATAAAAGAAAAATGGAAGAAAAGAGAAAATGGAAGGCGAAAACAGCACAAACCCCTTAAGGACCTAGGCATAGCTAATTTCTAAGATCTAGCCCCTAAACATCCATTGCTCTCTACCCCTTTGAGTTCTCTCAATTGGTTCCTTTTCTCTACTGGCTAAAATATGGTCATCTATTTCTTCTATCCTTCCGTTCCCCACCTCTGTACAAAAAAACAAATCAACAAAGAAATGATGGGAAAAAATATAACAAAATAGGATGTGAGCGTGAGGTGAAGGAAATAAACAAGAGATTACAACATGGAGAGTTGTTCTCTGCATCCTCCCTCAAAGGTACTCCATGTGAATGTGACTAGCAGGAATGAATTCCTCTGAGGCTGCGGCTGCTGCTGTGACTCCAGCAGTATTGATTTTGTCGCCTGTCTTGTTTCTCATCTCAAGAACCTTCTTATGTGAATTTGAGTGCAAGGATGGGACAAAAGTTGGACTTGCTGCTGGCCTATACTCAGGGAAAAGCCGTCCAGACTTGTAGCGTACCCCACAAGCATTGCAAAGAGTTTTTGGCCCCAGAGGACCAGCTCTCCATTGTGGAGTCTTGGTTATCTCGCAATGCAGGCATTTTCTCACAGACTGGGATGGTGGGTTTTGTTCATTCCACTCTGAACTGAGGGGAGGTGACAATTTCATTTTCTTTTTCTTCTTGTGTTCTGATGCTTGCTTTGGTGACTTCTTCATTGGACGAGACTCGGCAAAACTCTCCGTTTCGGAGGGGATTCTTGGGGTGGCAAATTGCTGAGTCTCTGTAATAGAGGACGTTGGAGAAATAAGCTGCATTGCAGGGCGAGGGTTGAAGGTTGCTGGCCTAGGGCGCTTGCTTCGAGCTCTCCCTGGAACGACAGTTTCAGGGCTGAGTGACATGGGCTTCCCTCCTGAACACGAGCTGCTGCTTTCAAGGACAGACACAGGGCTGGACGTTTGAAACTGATGGCGAGAGGAGTCCTTGTTTGCAAAGGAGTCCTCTGTGTTCACAGTCATGCTTCCAGCAGAGAAGGAATCATCGTCAAAGAAGTTTGAAAGCCATTCCAATTGAACAATGTCTTCATACTGACATAAACAGGAAAAAACATATAAACACAAAAATCAGAATCACTTCATTTGACATGCAAGTATCTTAGTATTACCCGGAACCCGAAAATACAGTATCTTAGTCTTCAATATGAGATTACTTCATATCTAATTTCCATAGCAAAGGAATGATGGTACTCAAAACAATATCTCATAATCATATCGAATTACATAAACATGCTCTAGTCCCTCATATTAAAGCAAAATAACCATCATTATCCAATTAATTTCAAAATTTTGACCATATTCCATTAGATTTACGACTTTCCATACAAATCATATTTGTAAGTCGGATGACAACAACATCATGAATCACCAAAATAACTAATCTATCATATACAAATTTTGAACTAACCAACAATGAGGTCAGTTTGGTTTAAATGCCAAACGAAGCATGCTGTAAAACAAAAGGAACTTAGTCAAGTGGCATAGAATTGCTCATTGGTTTGCAACGATACACACAACTAGGAAAGCGAATATATGGCAATTGAACAAGTCTGAAATTAAATTCGCCACAATTTTTCTAATTGCCCTTTGAAAGTCACCATATGAAAAATAAAATAATAATTAACATCCTTGAACAAATGTTTTACATATATATATAAATATATATATATATATATATATGTATGTATGTATGTATGTATATAGTATAAAATATTCTAACGTACATAAACAGAAAATTGACAGACTACCACACAAAACAAACACAGCCGTTGTCCTAGTAAAAACAGTTCAGTATAAACCACTGTGAAAAACACACCACAACGGAAGACACATGATACTCTAACCAACAAAAACCAATGGAATTTCGATTAATTGACATAATTCAAAACACAAAGACATCATTTCTATGAAAATCTCACCGGAACAGAAAGCTCTGCAGAGAGGTCAGAAGCAGCACAATTGCTATGGTTGCCTGAGAAAACCGAGGTTGGCTTAGCAGATAGGTCAGAAATAGCACTACTGCTATGGTTGCCTGAGAAAACCGAGGTTGGCCCTTTTAAGTCCTCAGCAGGTGTCGGGCAAACATTGTTAACGCCATCTTCATCTCCATCATTAATCGCTCCACCCTCTACCAAATCCTCCGGTGGAAAATCAAGCAAATCATCGATTTGGTCGAAGAAATTGCCACAGTCAATGTCATCTAGGAAATTAGGCCCAACCATTTTCTTGACCTGAACAAATTTCGAAATGGGTAATGACCACAAAGTGAAAAATTAATTCTAAACAAGAAACGAAACATATTATGTATTAGGTTCTAACCATTTTACTTTTATTGAGAGAATTATGAGAGAACTTCAAATGGGTACGTGAGAAAACCTCTGAGGAAATGAAGAAAATAATAAAAGACTGAAATATTGTGCATTACGAGAAAAAATACATGGGAATTCTAAACGGGTATGGTGAGAGGACTCTTCAAAAAACCTAAGAAAAGAAATGAATACGAACTGAAAGGGAAAAGGGGAAAATATAAGTGAATGCGCCATATACACGCGGATGACATAATGTTCTTGCCTTGCTTGGCTTTTGTCGAATCATTTTGCCAGCTCATGCGCAGTGTGGCGCATTTTAGCATCATGAAAAAAATTTATATACTCTTCCTTTTAAGGCGTGAAAATTTAAAGACAACGTTTCTGGATAATCCAATCTCAGGAAATTTAAATTAAATCTTTACATAATGGGAAGAATAATTCAGAAAGATTAATGATGGCAGAAAAAGAAGCTTATGAGAAGACAATTAATTTCTCAAATCTGCAAAACCCCTTTAAGGTTAATTGAATAATTTTAACACATTTGGTTCAAATTTCACATTCTGGAAGAAAATCAGTGAAATTTCAAAAATTAATTTTCTCAAAAGCAATCAAGACTCCAAAACCTCATTTATTCCGAATGAACTCTTCTATTCAGAAAATGAAGAAAATTTTCAATTCCAAAAGCACGAAACCCGACCTTGTTTTTTCAAGCTGAACTAAACTAAAGCTTTTACTCCACAGAGAGATAAGTAAGAGAGCCTCTGAGACTTGTGAAAAATAGAGCAAAAACCTACTTGAACCCCTGCAGGAAAAGAGAGAAAGAGAGAGAGAGAGAGAGAGAGCAAAAGCAAAAACACAAGATTAATTCAAATTTCTTGAATTTAAGAACTCAAAACACAAACTTTTAAAAGACCTAAAATTGTGACATTTTGAGACAAAGCGAGCTACAAAAGATTAATTCAACTTTGTTGAAAGAAACAACCCAAAACACTTCGAAATTCATGAAAACGTAATAATTGTGAAATTTATTGAGAAACCATGACATTGTGAGAGAATGAATTCAAATTTTATTTTAAGAAACAACTTAAAATACTTCAAATTTTCAAGAAAAATAAAGATACCCAGAAAGACCCAGAAATTGTTTCTTGAAATTAGTCTCGCAAAGTGTGACATTGTGAAAGAAATTGTGCTGAAATTGAATTGAGAGGGAAAATGAGAAACAGACCTGTCGTTTAAAAAAGAACCCCGAACAATTTGCCGCTTAAATTTTTCAGAGAAATGTTTATGAATTCTGGAGAAGGAGAAAGTACTCTAATCCTAAAGATAGTTTAAACTAGTTCAGTTTCAGTTTTTCTTTTCCTTGAGAGAGAGAAGAGAGGAGAAGAAGAGAGAAGAATTAGGCCCAGAGAGAGGGGGGAGTAAGAAGATTGAAAGGAGAGAGAGGTGAGAAAGAAACCCTAAAAAGGAAGGAAGAAAGAGAGAGAAGGTAGGTGAGGCTCCTCCTTCATTGCTAGCTGTCTTTTACGATCCCTTCACTGTCGTGATGTTGAAGTCTTTATTTGCTCCCTCTCTCTCTCTCTATCTCTCTCCCTCCTCTGATTACTCGCTAAATGAACCCACGGGTCCCACCCTCCACACCCTCTCTCTCTCTCTCTCTCTCTCTCTCTCTCTCTTCACCGCTCTCACATTTTGATTTTTCTTTACTTCAAATTTTAAATCTCTCTCTCTCTGTTTCGTGTTGTGCACAGATTTTTTCACCGCCAATTGTTTTTGAAATGAGGAAAACATATGCAATGTTTTTTTTTTTTTTTTTTTTTTTTTTTTTGAAAAAGGCTGGTAAAGCAAAACAAAAGAAAAAGAAATGGATTAGTTCTGATAGAGTTTTCAGGCTTGAACACCCCCTTCTAATCTCCACACTTGTGATTATTTTTTCTCTTTTTCTTCCTTTTTACCCTAAAAAAATCCTATCTATTTATTACACTTTGAAGACTTTTTGAATGAAAAAATAGAAAAATAACAATAAAAAATTCATTAAAATACCGACTTTTTATTTAAATTTAACTTAAAATATTAATAGTTATAAATTCATTCATCGAAAATAATAATTAATCTGAACTCTTCCCTCTATGCACAAAACTAATTAAATAAAATTAATCAATTAATTGAATTACTCTGTATTAATATTAAATAAAACCATAATTACGAATTGATCAAAGGAAACCGAAATTATAATTTTAATCAAATATTTTAAAAGAAATAAAAAACAAAATTATTATTTTTGTTTTTACTCGACAAAGCAAGTTATCACTTGTGAAATGTGAAAGGTGATACTTAGGAAGAGCGTGTTGAATCCAGTCTGTCTCTTAACTCTTATGAACGTGAATGGTCTACGCGCATGATTTAAATAATACTATAAATTTTTTGTGACAGTTTAGTCCCTCTACAGCTACATAGGCTTTTGGTTTTTGACTGCATGGGGATTTGGAAGTGCAACTCGATCTGCATTCTAACTTTTTAATCTTTCAAACTCTGCTTCATCTCTGACCAGAAGAGATTGCTAAAAGTCCACTGCCTACCTATACATTTTGTGGGATTACCATTTTACATTTCCCTCCTAAGATTTATCACCATTTTTTTATTATTTAATAATTATTATTTCTTATAAAGTGAAATAGTTGAATAATCTGTGAATTTTGAATAACGATTCAACATTTATAAATTTGTGAATATTATTACACATAAAATTATATAAGGATCGTACAAAATAGTTACTTCAGCAAAATAAGAAAAATTATGAAATATTTTTGAATTTTGTAAATGGGTTTAAAATTTTATATTTAGACTTGGGGTATTTCTATTTAGATTTTTTTTTTATAAACATTGATATTTAATAATCATGTTGGATCCAACTAAATTTGATTTGAATCCGATTGACTCTTAAAAGGCAAAACTCTCTTAGTGTTTTTTTTTTTGTACAAAATATTCGAATCGAAAATTTTATTTAAGGGCACCGATGCCAAAACACTGGACCAATTAGTTATTGATTATTTGAATATGTTTAAAACCAAAGCAATTCTACAGAATCTGTGAAATTTAATTCCACTTTTAATATTTGTTACTCGGAATCTTAAAAAAAAAAAATGAAGTCGAATTATAACTCTATAATTTCTTGATAGAGTTGCATTAATTATTATTACAAAATACCAAAAAAAAAAGTTTAGAATAATATTTTACTAAATTTTGTTATTGATTTTTTTATAAAGGAAAAAAAATCATAATTGCAGATGAATTATTAAAAAGTCTGCCAAAAAATTTGCTCTCCCTTTGAATACAATTTCAGAAGCTGCATTTCCTGAGAGAGGAGTGATGATCTCTCAATGCAAGCAGAAAATTGATGGCAATGCAGATTTTGATCAAGTCATCATACACCATTAATTCTGCATTCTATTTATTTACGATAGAGGTTGGTCCCGCCATAGAAATTTTTGCATGTCAGTGATCGGACTTCTGATGACTGAAATCTGCAGTAGAACCTTTATCATTCTGATGATGAGAAATTTTACTACAAAATTATTTATTTTGTGGGTCCAGTTTTGATCTTCAAACAGGTGACTGGTGAAGCACCCGATCAAAGGGAATTACCTTAATTTTCTTTTCCTTAAAAGCTTCATTGTTGGGGCATATCTTTTGTTAATGGTGAGTTGGTGACAGTTGCAGCCCTCACAACTCCCGTCCTCTCTCCTAAAGAACCTTAAACTCTTCATAAAAAAGAAAAAAGCATCCTTACAAAAAAAAAAGAAAAAAGAGAGAGATTATAGTTTAAATCGTTAAGAAATTTATTATTATTTATTTTTTGTTATCTAGTTACTCGTGAAAAGTCTCTTTACAAAAATATAAAGAAAAATCTGCATACATATACATTCATTCTCCTTATATCTCCACACTAAATCAGGAAACACTTTGTGAACCTTTTTCCATCACGTAATGGTTGGGATTTATTATTATATTTTTATTTAACAATGAAACTTGACTCATTTATATTAAAACACACAAAACTATAAATAGGGTAAACTTGTGAAAGTTTACTTACTCGTTTTATAAAATGCATCAATTTTGATTAGTTTCTTAGTTGCCTCATTTTTTATTTTACTTATAATCTAGATTGCATAAAAACGAAAATAAATATAAAATGATATGAAAAAATGTGAAAAAATAAATAAATATTAAAAATATATAAGAATTTTATATAAATAGTAATTAATATAAAAAATTATAATTAAATAAACAAATAATTCATTAAAAATAAAAAATATATATATAAATAGAAAAATATAAAGACTTTTATATAAATACTAATTAATTCAGTGCATTGAGCTGTTTTGAAAATAGAAAACATTAATGTTGAAAAGTTTCTGTACATCAAATATTATAATCATGAATATTTCTTTATTCAAGAAAGCCTATTGCTTCTAATATTGCATTAAAGTTGTGTGAGCCTTTGATGGTCTAATTCAAAGTTTTTTTTGTTTTTCTTTTTTAATGAATGGTAAAACCAATCAAAATGCTAATACAATAGTAATCAATAATTAATATTACTTCTTCAAACTTCGATTTAGATGAAAAATTTATGAATAGAAATGCAGAATTAAAACTACAGTTTAAATAAGAGAATTTAATCAAAATCATTTAACATTAGGCATAATTAATTAAAATATGATTGATGTAAATCTCGTTCAAACTTATTCCAAAATACAATAAAATACTTAACTTTGATCTTCCAACTCATTGATAATATTGATTACTAAATTTGATTTCCCAATGACTAATACAATTGTCAATGGATAATATTCATAGTATGTCAATTTTTTTCTTTTATTTTTATTTTTTTTGGTTAAAAACCCATTATATTACTTGGCTTACACTAGCTTATCATGTAAAAGTTGAACAAATTACTTGATTTAATCTTAGATAAGTTTTGAAAATGATTAAGTTGATCTTCTACTTAATTTAAGTTTGGGGGAGATAGGGAGAACCTTGGACTAATCGTTTTTGAAATCAAAAGGTCACATAAAGTTGCTTACTTACCACACCACGTAATTGCACCCTTGCCATCAAACCCCCTCCAAAAAAATAGAGAGGGAGAATACAAACAGACAATCTGTCTAATAAAATGGGGTGATAAATCCTTTAATTAAGTTTTATGTTTGAAATTTGAGAATAGAAAAAACTATGTTGTTGAGTTATCTTCTAAATAGGGCTCCTACAGATGTTGAATCGAATTAATCGGAATATGAGTCCGAATATCAATAATGGGAAAAAGATAGTGAGAGAGAGGACAATGGCATGGCACACACTCATGGCCTCTCACTACCTAACACACATGACACAATTAGTGATCCTATCTCTAGTGCGCCACAAATGGGGTTCAAATTTTGAACGCCTCTCCAGAGCCAAAAGTGTTCAATTTTGGAAGTCTCCTTTCTTCCTTCATTCTACTTTCAAATTTGAATAAATAATTTCTTTTTTTTTTTTTTGCTTTTTTGAAAATAAAAAGTAATATATTATGAGCTAAAGTTAGTAATTAAAATAATAGAATAAATTGATATGATATTATTTAGCTGCATCTGATTCTTAACTTAATATAATGTTTTAGACCGTGCAATTTTAAACTATAAAAAATATTTAAAAAGATAAAATTAGTATTAATTATTAAAAAATAGCAAATAATTTCTCATTAACTGTGCATAATTCTATTTTTCTAAATATTTTTCTTAAAGTTTTTTTCTTTATTTTTATAAATAGAATTTATTATTTGAACATGCATTGCACTCATAATCCCACCTCTATAAACGAACGGTGAACAAAATAGCAAGTGAAGCGACAGAACAACAGCACGTTGTCTTGGTTTGGGCCTCCTGGAGGTAAAATGATGGGCCTCACACTGCAGTCTTACTTTCTTTTTCCGGTTCATACATGAAATCATATTTTGATTGATTTAATTTGAACTATTGTCAGACTTTCTATAGAGTGAACTCTCACAACATAATTCTTTCAATTTTCAAGATTCAAATCTACGTTTTCATTAAGGGATCCATGGTTCTTTCAAGATTCAGAACCTTTTTGTAACTATCTTCAGGTGTACTCTTTTCATCAACGTCCCTTCTATTATACTCTCTCTCTCTCTCTCTCTCTCTCTCTCTCTCTCTCTCCCCTTACAATTTTTAAAGGGTTTGGTCTTCATGCACCCTTTCTCTTTTAACTAACTTGGGTTGCACTCTTTGAATATGCTTCCTTCTAAAGGACTTCTTCCACTTTTAAAAAGGTGAATTGAGATGAACCTAATTTTATAGGTATATTTCTATGAAAGGTTAGGGTTTCTGCACTACCACATTAGTGCAAACTGGCTTGAAACATGATTCTTTTGCAGAAAATTTGGTTCATCTACCACCCAGGAAATTTTTCATTTTTGTTTCGAGGGTACAAGTTTTGTAGCAGTATCTCTTCCCCAAAAATAGAAAAAAGTCATATGGCTACCCATTAACATGTCATTAGTGTATTTTCAACCGTAAAAGTCTAATCAAAATTATCAATTTATTGATTTTTTAAAAGATTTGTCGTCTAAGAAAATAATAATTTATTTTTAAAAAAAATAATTTTTTAATAAGTCCATATAATAAATAAAAAAGAATGGCAACAAATGAAATCCAACGATAACAATCTAACTCTTAATTTCAATCCAAAATCAACTATTTAAAAGACAAATCTGAAAAAGATACCAGAAAAAAACCAAATGAAATCCCATCTAATAATTTGACTCAATTGAGTATGAGGCGCACCTCATTCCTTCCCTTAAAAGATAAGAAAGGGTGTGGCATGGGGTATGGGTTATCATTCTACATGAATTGAACTCACACGGTTTCTATATAATAATTAAAAATGGAAAAGAAAACAAGTAATTAATATTGTTTTTTTATTGATTTTATTGATTTTCACCTCCTTGGTGTTGTACGCTTTGGGGAAAAAAAATAAGAAAATACAATTAAAGTAGCATGAATATGTAGATAGGCAACCATCAGATGAACGAATAAGATGATATAAAATTATAACAAGTACTCATATTAATCAAGAGAGAGAGATAATTATATATAGGCAACCAACAGAGGAACGAGTAAGATGATATGAAATTATAACAAGTACTCATATTAATCGAAAGAGAGGGATAATTATATATGTGAATATGTAATATAAAATATAGTATAATGATATAAAAGTATACATATAATCGATCCTATTTAATGAATAAAGGCTTTTGATTGCTGCATTCTATAACAAAATCAGCATGTGATATTAATATTGAAAAGTTTTTCTGCATTAAACCTCTATATTAGATAGAGTGAACAAAACCTTGGGGCATTTTGATGAGTTTTAAAATCACAGAGGTGTGAAGTAAATCTGAGTCAATTCAAAAATGGTAAAACAATTTTACCTTCAATCTATTACAAATGAGTCATTAACCTAATATTAATCCATTCAAATTTCAATTTTGAGTGAGTTCAAATCTTTTCTAGCATTTAAATGGATTCGTGGAGTTTTTCTTAATTTCGAACTATACGGTTCAGTATTTTCTATTTTCAATAATAAATTAAATATATTCATCGAAATTTATCAAACTGCACGAGTGAAAATAGGGGAAAAAACAATTATGTATTCCTTTATGAATTTTAAACAACCCTATTTGTTTTTCTTTTTGAACAAGACCCCGAGAAAGTTTCTATGGAAAGCAACGTCTTCTAACCATAAAAGGTTGTGAAGATCACATCTCACAATTTCTTGTCACTTTTGATGGACCAATATTGATTTGAGTAATTATAAAAAATACCCCTCTTCTTTGTCCCCCCACCCTACATAATGTCGGCACATGAAATGTGACCACATAATCCCCTCCCCCCAACCAAAAAAAAAAATCACATGGCAATGTGCCTACTAATGCTAACAAAATGTTCCCATAGAATAATTTAATCGTCACAACGTTATTTTCTAATTTGATGATTCCAGATTCGAATCTGTCAGGGTGTTTACGAATAACCAATTGGTCGTGAAACAAATCGAATGAGTTTACGAAGCTAGAGACCCGGTCATGACGAAATATTTAAGTTACGCAAGACGATGGACCGATTAGGCAAAGTAGACATTCAACAAATCCATCATTCAGAAAATACTCGGGCATATACCCTATTAAAACTAGCTAGTTCTGATTCAGTTGTTTCTAACCGAACGGTATATATTGAAAGTCTGCCGTATTTCAGCATCAACGAGCCTAAAGAGATCTTCCCAATCGATCACCCGCTTAGTTTGAATTACCCTATAGAAGAGTACCTAAAACACGATCGCCTGCCAGAATCCCCGGGGGAAGTAATAAAACTGAAGCGAAAGGTCTCACACTACACCATAATCGATGGGGTTCTCTACCATAAGTCATTCACTCACCCGTATCTGCGATGCCTGACTCCCAAAAAGGGAAATTACATCATTCGAGAAATTCACGAAAGAATTTGCGGCAATCATCTGGGTGCTCGAAATTTAATCTATAAGGTCCTTCGATAGGGATACTATTGGCCAACCATGAAGGTTGATTCTAACAACTATGTCAAAAGGTGCGACAGATGCCAGCACTTTTCATTGGTTCCTCGGCTATCCTCCACCGAGCTTAATCCAATATCCAGCCCTTGGCCATTTGCTCAGTGAGGCATGGACATCCCCAGACCATTTCCCCCAGTCATGGAACAACGAAAATTCTTGATTGTGACAATCGACTACTTTACGAAGTGGGTGGAAGCCGAATCTTTATCCCAAATCACGGCCGCCAAAGTCTAATCCTTCGTGTGGACTCATATTATCACCCGATTCGATATACCACGTATCCTTATCACAGATAACGGGAAGCAATTCGATAACCAGCGCTTTCGGGAGTTTTGCGAGAAATTAGAGATTCAACATAGATTCTCTACAAACCAACGGACTAGCTAAAGTAACAAACCGAATGATCCTATAAGGACTAAAAACAACACTGGACGACACCAAGGGGCAATGGGTTGAAGAACTTTATGTCATCTTTTGGTCGTATCGTACTACCCCTCGAAGGGCAATGGGGGAAACACCATTCAGTTTGACTTACAGAAGTGAAACAGTTATACCCGTGGAAATAGGCATTCACTCGCTCTGAGTAGCTCACTATGATGCTGGGCAAAACGAACGCACCCTACGAGAAATGTTGGACTTATTTTCAGAATTGCGGGAATCTGCATCAATACGAATGGCGGTCTATCAGTAACAAATGACCCGGTATCATAACCGAATGGTTAGAAGCTGAATGTTTAAACCCGAAGAATTGGTGTTACGGAAAGTAGAGGCTACCGATCAACAGCAGCCCAGGGGTAAGCTCGCCCTTAATTGGGAAGGTCTGTATCGAATACGTTGCATAGTTTGATCGGGAACGTACCAACTCGACAATTTAGACGGGTTAACGGTACGTAGAACTTGAAACTCGAAAAATCTACACATATACTATCAATGAGTTTCAGCGCTATCCAACAGCTGGGAGGTCTTTCTTAAGCATAACTTAAAATTTTTTCTATCGAAGGGTCTCAGTCGCCCAACCTCTACTGATCATACGTGTCGTCAAGAGGGGATATAACTCCCCAAAAGGGTGGACACAGCCCACAACTTAAAATTTTTCTATCAAAGGGCCTCAGTCACCCAGCCTCTATCGATCGTATGTGTCGTCAAGAGGGAATATAACTCCCCAGATGGGTGGGATGCACAACTTAAAATTTTTTCTATCGAAGGGCCTCAGTCCCCCGACCTCTACCAATCGTTCGCGTCGTCGATAGGAAATGTAACTCCCCAGACGGGTGGACGCGGCCCACAACTAAGAAATTTTTTCCTATCGCGCGAAAGGTCTCAGTCACCCAGCTTCCACCGTTCATACAGGTCGTACAAAAATCTTCTGAACAGAAAAAGACTTAAAGAAAAGATCCGTTCTGATAAAGATTGAAGAAAGACATACAACCAGACAATGAATGGAAAAGGAAGAAGCCAAATTCAAGAAAGTAAAACACCATCTTTTCGTATGCGCAAGATCACGCCTGGTTACAAAAGAATATACACAAGCCCCTATGTCGAACTAATTACACTAAGAGAAATACACAGTAATATTCTTCCACAAATAGTTCTCAGCAATTGTTATGGAATAAGCAAATGACCCAACAACCAAGGAAGAACACAATCCTCACAACCGGACAGTACGGCAATGTAGCGCTAGGGAAAAAAGGAGACAAGTTTGGGTTTTGTCCCACCAAAGCGATCCGAACTCGACCTACCCATCCAAAAAGCAGTATGAAAAATACTCCCACCACGCCTAGATGGCGAGGACCAACTGGAGAAGGTCATGCAAGGCGGTACAAGATGCACCCCCTCGGTGGCAAGGAATCAGATTATGCTAACCAAAGTGGACGGTCAACATAATGAGATCTCGTTCCAGTAGTCATCTTCTTTAATGAGATCTCATTCCAACAGAAGTCACCTCGCTCAAGGAGCATTGCACGCTACAACACCTCGCAAATAGACCCTTGGAAAGGCTCATTCTCAACCAAGCGACCATGAAGGAGGAGTATCAATTCCCTACGAAAGAAAGTTAATGCACATCATGGCTATTTATAACAGTGAAAATGAGAAGTCTCAATTAATTCAGGGAAGATAAACGGATCAACACAAACGCAAGTCATAAATATCGAAGTAAATTGCCTTTGGTTCCTTATGAAGAAAGTCGTATCTGATAAGACATACCCGCGTTCCTAGCCTACAAAAGGGGCGAATCAGAATGGGCCGAGCGTCCCTATACATTCATAACGTACAAAATACGCTTCACGGATCTTTACTTATGACTTTTCTTTTCTAAGAAAGCCATAAGTTAGGAACAAATGATGAGACATGATCAAAAACTCAAACTAAAAGTGTTAATTCTCAAGAAGCCCACGAAGGGTACCTACGGACCGATATCTAACGATCGTCATGATAATCTATCAAAGGGCTATAGCTGCCCAGATGATCTACTGAAGGGTCTCAGTCACCCGGGTCTACCGAACGATAGGGTCTCAATCGTCCCGCCAGCCGAAAGTAACTCATCGAACAAAGGTAATCACCTCAATCGATCAAGCAGACATCAACTCTTTAATCGGATGGGTCACGATGGTCTCTTAATCAATCGAGCGACTGAGCGTTGTGCAACACCCCTAACAATTCTAAAGGAATGTTAGAATTCTTTTAACTTCAATCTCTTATTTTATAACAACAAATCCCGAATCTTTCGAGTAAGGAAAACGCATCTCCTAAAAATGGTAGTTCTACCGGTAAATGAGAATCGTAATCAACTCATAATATTAACCTCCGAGATTCCCGGATGAATTGGAGAAGGAAGGTAGGGTTGAAGTCTCCCAGCGGCGCACGTCTCTCAGAAGTATAAGTTATCCCAAAAACTCTCAAGATTGAGGTACGCTCTCTATACCTAACACTCTAGACACACTGATCACAGGGAATAACTTCCCTCAATTCTCAGTCTGTTTCTTTCAATCGAAAACCGCTCTTTACTGATTTGAGCGTCGGATCCTCCCTGTCGGAGCACCCTCCGACGGTTTTTACAGGTGCATCCACCCATTGACGACTACTGTTATGATCAAGAAGGAGTTGGTATCTGTGGAGTCATAACTCACCTCCAATAGAATCATTGTGTAATAATAATGATAAAAAAAAACTAATGCCGACAAAATATCACTTAACAATTCAAAATTATGATAATTTTATTAATTTATGTACTTTAGATTTTCAATTATATAGTATAAATTTGGATAATCGTTGATATGATTCATACCTACAATTGTCCGACATGAACTTTAAATATGACTCTTAAAATATCTCTATGTCAGCTATGCTTGGTCGTGCTTGCATGATCTCTCGTTTAAAAATCTTATTATTATTATTATTATTATTTCATTTGAAGGCGTTCATGTTCATTATATTATTTGCAATTGTCTGGTTGATGTTTCATTGTCACAAAGTCAACAGAGTGGGTTTGACTAAAATACTCTATGCTTTGGCGCGTGCGTCACGCGCATTCTAGTGAGAGTTGGATTGGGATTTTCCTCTCCTTAACATGTTGGGTGTCACATACATGTTACGGTGGATGGGGGAAAGGTCCTACTGACCTTCCTTTAACATCTTTTGTCGGACAGAAAATGTCCTTACGTTACAAATTAGAAATAGGAATTTTTAGTACTCATTGATAATTATTTTAATAAATAATAATATTAAATTTTTTAATTAAATTTTAAATTTTAAATTTAAAAATTAAAAAATTATTCTGAAAGAGTTAAATTTCCTTTTTCGTTGTTATCTACCGAAAGGGTATGATAGTAATTTTGTGATAAATAAGGCGGTGAGTCTCCGTTGTTAAATTTCGGCGGGAAAACCGGGGGACGCATGTGTCAAATGCATGCGAGCACGTACGAGTCGCACGTTGTGTGGGACCGGTCCGCACGTTGGAGAGAGTCGGTAGATACTCAGCCGCACGTTCATCCAGGTGGCGTCGATCCGTTTGACCTGGTTTTCCAAAGTGGACCCACGTTCTGGTGAGCCAAATTCCAGCTTGTACTCTGCATGCCCTGTCAGGTGACCTTGCCTCGGGATTTGAGTTAATTTTGGTGTCTTCTTTGCACCAATGATTGAGTGCTGCATGGGATTTTCTGAAATAATAATTTTTTTAATTAATTTTTTTTTAAAAGGAAGGAAAAATATCTGAGGTGAATGATTAGGATTAGTTGTTAGTGCTAATATTTTTTTTAATGAAGGTATAATATGATTGATTAAATTATGGGAGGTGGAGGTGGGAACCAGTTGAATGCCGTACAGGTGTATTGGTTCAGACAACTATGATCTTGGGAATATAGTGTGGACCATGGTTGGTTGCATGCGATAGGAGGGTGTAAAAAAGGCTCAAAAGCACTCTACACTCAACAATAGATATACCAAATTAGTTGCCGAGGTATAGTAGCTTTTCTTCTCCATTCTTGGGACGAGCTTAAGAATTATAAAGCCACACACACACACACATACATTATCAGAGGGCAGTGCACGAGAGTAAGGGCGTTTTTGACCATCGGTATCTAGTAACTTAACTAATCAAGTTTGAGTAGATGTAAAATTTAATTTATAGACTGACTCTTCCAATATCTATTTTTTCATTCTCAAAACTCAAATTTCAAATTTTATTTAATAAAATTGAGTGTTGTAGTGTTTGATTCACAAAATGTTGTGATGAGTGTAAGAGTTGATGAGCAATGAATCCTCTTATATCATCAAGTAAAAATACTGATGATATAAATTTTAGTATAGAATGATTTCATATAAAAGTAATAAAAAAAAAATTTAAAGACAACACTCTTAAATGTTATAGACATATATATAAAACGTTGTAAATTTTTATCAAACTCGATAAAACAAGTTTCGATTGAAATGTAATCGGACTAGAAAATTAGGTTTATTTTGTTTAAACTTAATTGGGTTTGAACTTAGGGTGATTAAGCTTAAATTGTATTATTGCATGTAAGTATATTAGTGGAGCAAATTTCTAATAAAGTGCTAAGTCCCAAATTTGAAAATTTTAGCTTTAATTGGGTTGGGTTCCATTAGATTAATAGATTTTAAAAGGGTACCAAAACTACGTAATGATAGCTGAGCAGATAGTTCAATTCAATGTTTAGAGGGTTCCGTGACATCCACAAATGTTTTGAGCTCAAATCAAATGCTTCCACGTATCACTCGCATATTTGGAAACAAAGCTTTTAATAGAAAGTGATGAAAATCCCAATATATTAAGGATTATAGTAATATTTGTTTATCGACGGATTGTCAATTTAATGAGATGTGATGTTAAATTTTTTAATTCTTAGATTTAAGTTTTGAGAATAAAAAATATTATATTTAGAGGATAACCCTCATAATGAATCATTATAAATTTTAAATTGGGTTAATTAGAATATTATCTCAGATCGATGATGTACACCAAAAATAATAATAATATTTGTTTTTATAATTTAAGTAATCAAATAGTTTTACATAAGACTCGGTGGTTCGATGTTAGTGACTTGGACATATAGTTGGGTGGAGACATGCGGAGGTTTAAATCATGGGTGTTGGATCTTGTTTTAAAACTTAAATAAATATAGCGAAATAATAAACAAAATGAAACAAAACATATAAAAAATATGAATTTTAAATAATTAAATAGCATAGAAACTAAAAAAAGAAAGTTATTGCTTTCGCGATTTCTTCGTGCTTGCATTTTTTTTTTCATTGTGTAGAGTTTCGTCTCGATTAATCTGAATTGATTTATTACCGGACCTTTTTTTTAAAAAAAATTTTCTTAACGTGATTTTTTTTATACTTATGAAAAGTCGAACTTATAATGATGATTAAAAAAACTCAAATATTGTTTTGTACTTGCATTTCTAGCAAAATTTGTGTAGCACCAACTCTCCCACGATTTTTTCTCCGGTACACAAACGTGCAATCTTTCATACGAAACTTCTCGTATCAGTTTTCTTCTCTAAGCCTTATAGTTAACCCTCGTGTCTGTATGTATGCTTTACGTATTTTTTCTCAGCATATATAATTTCAAAAATAAAAATAAAAATTCTGAAATTTCAAATTGGTTATGGTAATTTTTTAAAATTATACATTAGCCACAAACTTCTCTTTATATTATTCTTTACTTTATTCAAATATTAATACAAATCCATATGAGTAGGTAACAAATACCAATTCAGTTTTTAAAATAGAGAATGGATTTTGTATATATTTATTTTGGTTAAAAAATAAGTATAATGTAATGTACTAATTGTGTAACTCTATTAAAACTATTTTAATTCTAATTAATTCAACTAAAAAATTAAAACTGCACTACAAAAATAAATACTTTTTACAGAAGTACATCTTTTATGTTATACTTGAGGTGTTCCTCTATGAAACACCCGACATTGAGATTGAGAACATGCAATATATATATATATATATATATATATATATATATATATATATATATATATATATATATCACTTTCTTAATTATCTTGAATCTCTCGTCCATAATAGAAGATGCCAAGAATGTTCAATTTATTGTCCATTAATCGATGGAACTTGAAAAACTCTAAAATCGTCCGATACAATACAAAATTGTATCACTGAGTTGTTTAGTTCCAAATAAATGACTAGGACACTGAAGAGGACAATTTCTGAAACATTTGGCATAAATTTTCTATTGCTAACCAATATTGTATCTATATTTTTTTATTATAATAAAAATTGAATTCTGATCATGAGATTGAGAGAGGAGAACTGTTATTACTGGATGTCCCATTGGAGACACCAATATTGTATATTTAACATATGAGATTCTTGATCCATATAAAATCTCACTTACAATATATCAAAGCATGCATCTCTGATTTCGTAAGTTCATTCATATATACCCAAAATAAAGAGCATATAAACTATTTATAGTTATACAATACTAATTTTCATTTATAGTACATTTTAGGAAATCACTTTATAAGTTTTTTCAATGTTAACCACCTTCATTACCTACCATCGAGTCTGGACTCTATTTTAACTTGAATACTGTTTATTTATTATTATTTTTTTTTGTGTATACTATCGGTATCCAGAATCATGATTCGATTAATTCAGCTCAGAACTTGTAATAGCTCATTTCGGAGCTACCTTCCCGATGTAATTTTTTTTATTTTCAATATTTAAATTTGAAACCTTGATTAAATAACCTAACGTCACATCCTACTAGACCGACTATCCGTTGATAAATTGAATATTGTTTAATGATTAATGTAAATCATCTCTGATAATTAGAAAATACGCAAACTATAACTTAAATTTTGATAAAGTGTCCAATTTCGCTAATCAATTATGAACAATTTATTTTAGGTAGATGTTACCATCAATTAGATCACATACACATCAAACTGTTGAACCTTATACATATACAAATATGTTTCTATGTGATGAGACAAGATCCTAGAATCGCATCCGGTGGGTCAGCCCTAGAAAGGCCCACACATAAGGCCCATGAAGAATAATTACCGGTCGAGGTTTAAGTACAACCATCAGCCAAAAGGTCTCAGTCGTCCAGATCTCTCGAATGATAGGGTCTTAGTCGCCTAACCAACCGAACGGCCTTAGCCGCCTAACCAACCGAATACAATTTGGTAAACGAAGTTAATCACCCCGATCGGACATCTAATGACAGCCCCTCAACAACCGAAGGAGTCCTGAGGACTTCTCATCGGTCGAGCAACCGACCGATTGCTAATGGTTTTAACGATCCAGAAGGAAGGTTAAAATACTCCAATGACTCCCGTCTCTTACTAAAAACAACACCTCGAGGTCTTTGCAGTTAAGGAATGAATATTCCCAAGATTACGGTAGTTTTCCAAAAAAAAAACAAGGATCGCAATCAATTCGAAATATTGAATTTCTTAGATCTCCGGATCAGTCCGATAAGAAAGGTAGGGTTGGAGTATCGTAGCGGCGTCCAACTGTCAAAGATATAAAATATCTTAAAACTCTACACAACAGGTACGTTTTCTGGGCTTTACACTCTTGGCACACTATTCACAGGGAATGACTTTCTCTCAACTTTCAGTCTGTTTTTACTTTTCATACGAAAACTGCTCTCTCTGATTTGAGTGTCGGAGTCTCTCCGCCAGAGCACCATCTGGTGGTTTTTACAGGTGTCATATCTCTTCGGCGACAATCACTCTGGTCAGCAGGGAGTCGGTAGCTGTGGAGCCAAAACCCACCTCCAACAGATTGGTGTCGTCTGTGGGAACAGACTAGAGTAGCTCCTGTTATCTTGACAACCATATCTCCAAGAACTAGAGCGTCCTCAAAAACCGCCCTTATTGTCGAAGGGCGGATTGCCATACTTTCTGAAACCGCTCCTCCTACAGCACCCGATCATCCTACCCATGATCAAGCGGCCTCCTTTGGCCCACTTCATTAGGAATAGGCCTTACAACCCGCTTTCATCGTCCAACCAGTTGTGGCTCCTGTTCCGGAGCGAGTCAGCAGCCCCTAGATGGAGAGACTAGAGTCCAAAATCCAGGATATGAGCAAGAAATTAGAGGACCTTAGCCGTGCCCTCAGACCTGAAACCCAATCCTCTGTCGGGGGATCTAGGCGTCCCTAGCGACAACCGTCACCCCCACGTCGTGAAGTATCAGAAAACTCCAAACAAGTCCCCGATGATCTTTGAAAGCAAATCGAGCAACTGGTTGCCGATGAACTTAGGCGGGCCAACCCCCAGGGAAACCAAATCTCCTCTTACTCCTACATTTCACCATTTGACCTCAAGATCTCCTCAGAGCCTATATCCCGCAACGTGCTTCTACCCCCCATGGAGAGATATAGTGGAACGACGGATCCCTGGGACCACCTGGCTCATTTCGTAACTGTGATTATCTCCAGAGACATGTCCGACACGGCCATATGCAATTACTTTCCCACCATTCTTTCGGAAAACGCACTTACCTGGTTCAATTCTCTCCCACTATTGAATATAAAGACTTTCTCTCAACTACGTGAGCAGTTCGAGTCACACTTCATAATAACAGGGGAGTCAAGAAGAAATCCATAGCCTTATTATCGCTGTACCAAAAGAAAGAGGAATCCCTAAGAGATTTCCTAGAAAGGTTCAAGGTGGAGATGATGAGGGTCTCTTCTTTGAATCATTCGATTGCATTGGTCGCGCTATTAACAGGACTATGACTTTCCGGTATGAAGGTATCAATTATGAAGAAACCCCTTGCTACCATTCAGGAGTTTTATATTAGAGCTGAAAAGTATACTGCTGCTGAGGACGCTGAAGTGTCCAATCACAGGAAAGACCAATATATTCGAAAAGAACATAACCAATCACCTCGGAGGTCTCCGCCCCGAAGGAATCGGGCAAAATCCCCTCCTCCAAGGAGGTACAATAACTATACCCCGCTAAACAAGATCCCTGGTCGGGTCTTAGCTTTTATTAAAGACAAGCCGTACGTCCGATGGCCCCCACGATCGATTGAAAACGACTCCAACAAGGACAGAACAAAGTACTATCACTTTCACCGTGACTATGGTCACACGACGGACGACTGTAAGAAATTGAAAGACGAACTAGAGTTCCTAGTGCACGAAGGAAGGCTACAGGAGTTCATCATCGAGAGGGAAAGTGTTCCCCCTGCTGATTATCGGCGCGAATCGTCACGACATGACTAGATGGAGGAGTGCCAAGCAGTCTGACCCCCGACCGACAGAAAGGATGAGGTGATACTCTAGGTCCGTAACGAACCAACAAAAAAAGAGGCTAGACGCCTAATCACCCTAATCTTCTATTGCCCGAAGGTAATTCTCCCTGCACCGCAAGAAGTCCTAACGGTAAGTGTCGACAAACGACAAATGGAAAAGAGGCCCGTCATCGGTTTTACCGATGAAGATCTAATTGGAGTCAATCCAAGTCGGCATGATCCCCTTGTGATAACTGCCAAGATCGGGCAATTCAAAATTAGAATGATCTTTGTCGATCAAGGAGCTAGCTGTAATATCTTATATCGGGATGCTTTTGGACAAATGAGGTTCACTTCTGCTGATCTCCAGCACCATGCAAGCCCAGTTAAGGGGCTTTCAAGTGAATGGATATACCCCGAGGGTATTATCTCACTCCCGATCACCCTCGGAGAGCCCCCTAATCACGCGGTGGCTCTGTCATATTCAATGTGGTGGATCTCCCTTTACTCTATAACGTCATCTTAAACAGACCTGGCCTGAACGCCTTAGAGGTTTTACTCAATACTAAGCATATGAAGATCAAATTCAGGACGTCATTGGGAATCGGGACCTTGTCATGTGAACAGGAGCCTTCTATTTCCGCTCCTAATTAGTTATCGGATTCTATTAATGGTGTTTTTTCTAAGCTACGAAGGTACTTCTCGAATTATTGAAGCCATTTATTTAACGGACTTCTTGTAACTCCACACCAGGTTTTATCGTTCGGAGGGCCTTAGTCGTCCAGCTCTTATCGTTCGTACGCGTCGTCAATGGAGAATATAACTCCCCAGATGGGTGAACGCGACACATGACTAAGATTTTCTATCGTTCGGAGGGTCTTAGTCGCCCAGATCTTATCGTTCGTACGCGTCATCAATGGGGGATGCAACTCCCGGGACGGGTAGACGCAGCCCACGATTTAAAGATTTTCTATCGTTCGGAGGGTCTTAGTCGCCCATCTCTAATCGTTCGTATGCGTTATCAATGTGAGATGTAACTCCCCGGACGGGTGGACGCGACCCACAACTTAAAGATTTTCAATCATTCGGAGGGTCTTAATCGCCCAACTCTTATCGTTCGTACGCGTCGTCAATGAGGGATGTAACTCCCCAGATTGGTGGACGCAGTCCACGACTTAAAGATTTTCTATCGTTCGGAGAGTATTAGTCGTCCAACTCTTATCGTTCGTACGCGTCGTCAATGGGGGATGTAACTTTCCGGACGGGTGGATGCTGCGATGACTTAAAGATTTTTATCATTTGGAGAGCCTTAGTCATCTAACTCTTATCATTCGTATGCGTCATCACTGAGGGATATAACTCTCTGGACGGATGGATGCGGCCCACAACTTAAAGATTTTATATCGTTCGAAAGGCCTCAGTCATCAACCTTTTTCATTCATATGCTTCGCTGACAAGAGATGCAGTCCTCCGAATCAATAAACATGGTCTTCCCATCTAAAATTTCCTTGCTGGGCAGATAACCTAAGTCCTCTTAACTCTATGAGACAATGCAATAAGAATTACAACTAAAAAAGAGGAAGACGATTTCTATTAACAAAAAACAAGAATTTCTCAATAAACAAATAAAGGCCGAGGAGTACAGAATCTCAAATGAAAGTTGTGCAGTCGGGTTTTGAGTATCGGCCTCTCCTTCGACTGGAGGCAAGGCATCACTTAGACCCATATAACGGATTATCTCTTCGACACACTTCAATCTCTTAGACAGTCTGCACTGAGAGTCTTTATGGATAGTAGCTTCCCTCGCGCGGGACTCCTCGAGCTCAGCTATCCTACGTTCCGCCGCTCGGAGCGATTCCTCCCGAAACTTGACCAACTTCTCAACCGACCGAAGATGTACGTCACGTTGGGCCAACTCTGATCGGAATCTTTCTAGCTCTTCTTCCTTTTGATTGACCAGCGTACTGGACGCGCTTCCCGTCTTTGCAACCTCTTCCTTCGGAATAGGGACTTCTTTCTACGTTCGAGCCGGACGAGTTAACTCAGAATGATGCCCCTCCAGGTGGCTTATTATCTGTCTCCCCTGTTGACCTTAAAATCGGGCAAGGACCATAGTCTATAAGGAAGATCGAGTCAACGAAGGTAAAAAATGAAGAGGAACTCGAAAGGTACAGAAAAAGTATTACCATTAAGTCTAAAGACTCAAGAGCCCCACCGAATTTTTCGTAAGACATCCTATGGAAATCGAGTTCACAACGATGAAAGTCAAATTGGCCAGCAATACGCTCCGCTTCTGTCAGATCTATAGAGTTATACTGCATATCCCCACACAAACGGTAATGGTTCTGCACTCTTTTGAGCCTTTCTTACCATCAAAAGACCGAATGGAGATAGCGGATGGAGAATCGACCCCTTCAATAATCTTGTGATTTCCCTTACGCGCAGGCCAAACCGAGACAACGGAAGAAGGTCCTGCCATTGCGCCCCTTAAAACCCAAGAAATACTCGTCCTCACCCCGGCACCAGTCAGGGGATCGTCTCCAGCCTCTCTTAGCCCGTCCGCACCGACACCCGTTCCACCCGATGGATTACCCTCGTTCGGAACGGTAGTCTCCATCGGTATAACTATTATTGGGGCCGAACGATTGGATGGAACTACCAATGCAGACGAGGAGAAGGAAATCATCATCCTTTTCATCGAAGGGGGCGATGACTTGGGAAGGGCCTCAGTCGCCCCTGAAGAAAATCCAATTAGGGCCTCATGCGTCCCGACGCTCTCCTAAAAGGGCATTTTCACACTGTGTCGAACTAGCTTGTCAACCGTGATATTCTCTAACATGACATCATCAAGAGAATCCAAAGAATCAGCTAATTCGACTCTCACCCTCTCCAACAGAAGAGGCCTGTCGATTTTTCTCTTTTTCTTGATCAGCAAACTAGCTAAGGATAACATCTGGTCATCGAGTAAGGACTCGACCCATATGCTCTGACCGGTAGACTTGCAATAGCCACCAATTGACAGAAATGAAGCGGGCATGTCTCAAAATAGTTGGGGGCTTCAACCCCACAGAAGGCACTCAGTCAGCCTTGGGTAGCAGCGGCAAGCAGTCCCTATCCAGGAGTTCTACATAAAAGAATTTCTACGTCCAGTTCTTATCAATTGACTCTTTATAATGGAATCTCCAGCCAGACTCAGGGCGAGTCTGTAATTTATACCAACCCTTAGTCGAACCACTGCTTCTACATGTCATCAAAATGAAGAGAGATGACAGAATGTCAAAATCGAAGCGAAGATGTCAAAACCCTAACAGGGAAGCCACTGCAACCACTAAATGTCAAACATTTGGAATCAAGAGAGTTAGGAATATGTTCCAACGACACAACACCTTTGCTAAAGGGCCCGTGTATGGAATTTTTAGCCTATACCTAACTGATTGTAGGTACATCAAAACACAACCCTCTGGCGTCGTGTCAGCTCTATCGGCTTCCATGGCAAATATTAAAACGTAATTATCCCCCATCAGCATCTCAGTCTGTACCTCTTGGAGTTCCTCCCAAGACATAATACTCATGATGTCACCAATGTCGGAAAAAGTCTGAGAAATGAGTGTTTTCGTCATTATTTTTGGAGATGGTGTCTTTGATAGGTCTCAAAGGGGGGAAATCAGAGAAGCAGAAAGAGAAAAAGCCAAAGTACGATATTCTCTAAAGAATACGAACCCTTATGAAGCATACAGAAAACGATTTATGGAAATCGAAGCGATTGTGATCATAATAAAAGTTTCGTGCCTTTCTCCTATCATCATAACTCATGACGTCTCTTCGGTAAGAGAGCCATGAGTTAGGAGCAAATGATGAGGGAAGGTCCCAGAATCGCATCCGGTGGGTCAGCCCTAGAAAGGCCCACGCAGAAGGTCCATGAAGGACAATTACTGGTCGAGGTTTAAGTACAACCATCAGCTAAAGGGTCTCAGTTGTCTAGATCTCTCGAATGATAGGGTCTTAGTCGCCCAGCCAACTGAACGGCCTTAGTCGCCCAGCCAACCGAATGCAATTCGATAAATGAAGTTAATCAACCTAATCGAGTATCTAATCGACAGCCCCTCAACCGAATGAGTCCTGAGGACCTTTTATCAGTCGAGCGACCGACCGATAGCTAATGGTTCTAACGATCCAGAAGGAAGGTCAAAGTATTCCAATGACTCCCATCTCTTACTAAAAACAATACCTCGAGATCTTTACAGTTAAGGAATGAATCTTCCCAAGATTACGGTAGTTTTCCAAAAAAGATGAGAATCGCAATCAATTCGAAATATTGAATTCTCGAGATCTACGGATCAGTTTGATAAGGAAGGTATGGTTGGAGCATCGTAGCGGTATCCAACTATCAAAGGTATAAAATATCTTAAAACTCCACACAACAAGTATGCTCTCTAAACCTTACACTCTTGGCACACTATTCACAGGGAATGATTTTTCCTCAATTCTCGGTCTGTTTTTCTTTTTCATACGAAAATCGCTCTTTCTGACTTGAGCGTCAGATTCTCCACGTCGAAACACCCTCCGGTGGTTTTTGCAGGTGTCACATCCCTTCGGCGGCAACCACTCAGGTCAGCAGGAAATCGGTATCTGTGAAACCAAAATCTACCTCCAACACTATGACATCGAGATGTCAAATAAGAACATAGTGTCTAGGGTATACATGAAATATTTAAATAAAGTTGGGAATATTTTCAACAATAATCCACCAAAGGTAAAAATACATATGAAATAGGACATTGTGATGTATATACTATAATTTGAGAGTTTCATATTAATCATGAATGATTTGTCTCGATTATTAGATATGATTTGAGCTCAAAAAAAAAACCAATGGAGGTTTGTAGAATTGAACAGAGACATGTAGAACAATTTTTGTAAATGTACTAGAAAATTGATACTCTATAATTACGTAGTTTATATATTTTTAATTTTGAATATATACGGATAAATTTATGAAATGGGAGTTATATATTTTGATATATTGCAAATAAAAGCAATTGCACAAGATTGTGAAGCGACTATTATTATTAGTTTTAGCTAATGTATCTTGAAAACATTATTTATATTAGGTAGGTATAATGAAATAATAATGGGAAATTAGAATTTATGGGTAGTGAGTCGACTGAGACACGACTCATCAAGGAAGATGTTGGAGGGTCAAGATCATGTAGGTACAGCACATGTCATCTTTAATTGTTTGCAAAGTCACGTGCCCTCGTCACAATCATCTATCAAGGACCATCCAACAACGGAACACAGACCCACACCCCCCGCCCCCCCCCCCCCCCAAAATTATTTTATTTTGTTTCGATCGATTATTTAAAATTTTATCTTAACTAATTCGATTCGATTTACTGTTAAATTCTTTTTAAAAAGAAACATCTTAATATGATTTTTTTTATATTCATAAAAAATTAAACTCACAAATATAATTAAAAGAATTCAATTCTCCTTCAATTAACTCTCTCACTCTCTCTCTCTCTCTCCCTCTCCCCCCCCAAAAACCAGGCCCACGACAACCCCATGGTCCGCACCATACACAATCACGAATAATGCAATGCATTGCATGTATGATAATTTTATAGACTCAAAATACTACAAAAGAATTAGATTATACTACTAAGTTAAATGAGTCAAATTGAATCAAATTAAAACAATATTTAAATTTAATTTATTTTTCAATAAATTATAATTGAATCACATTTTTATTAGAAAGGCTAATATTGAACATTTAAGTACTAAAATAGCTAGAATTTTAAACACATTACAATGCATTAATCAAGTTAATATATTATTTTACTATGTTTGTTTTACTAAATAAATTTACGTTATATTTTTTTATATAAATTATCGATATCTGATAATCACGTTAGATTCAATTAAATCAAATTCGAATTAGGTTGGACTCTTATTGAACGAAACTCTCTCAATATCAATTTTTTTTTATATATATAAAACTCAAATTCAAAATTTTTTTTTAAAGAATATCAGTACCATACTTGAATTAAAATTGATTACTTTATAGTTAGAAAAATTAATCACAAGTTCGAAGCCTAGACATGGCCTATGTAGCCTATCCTCATGTTGGTGTTATGTTGGTGTCTCAGTGGCTTAAATAAAATCACAGAAAAATAATAAAAGAAAAATTATTAACCGGGAATAAATCTAGCGTGTCGGTGCCGACACTTATGCCCACCGACACATTTACCGGTTGTAATAAGTGACAAAACCTGAACAGTCTCTACCTTCACCGGTAAGAATCGGTAGTCTGAAAATGTTTCTCGCGTCGGTGCCTAATTTTATGTCTCTCTCTCTCTCGTGACAACGGTTTCCCGATTTTCGACCGTTGACAATTTAAATCTTCAGAAAATTTAAAAATTCAAATTTGAAAATTTTACTGGAACTCACGACATGCTGTCATGTAAGATTTTTCTGCTGGCATTCATGTGATTTAACAACGTGGGTTTGGTGAGTTTTTCAAACAGTGTGATGCTGACATGGCAAGTAATTATTGTGTTTTTTGTTTTTTATTTTTTAATTTTCTTAAAATACTATATGAGTGACCGCCGGTATAGGTGGCGTGAAGTGGGACATGAGAGTGATGGTTACATGTGAGATTTTCAATTTTTTCTTTTAAAAATTTAAATTTTAAATTTTTCAAAAATTAAATGTTTCCACGTGCCACGTGGTGGGGTCTGATTGTGTTGACACTACGTGAAGGCAACGTTCCAAATTGAATTTTCGTTTTAATGGACATTTTGTGCATGATGACATTTTTGACCATAAAATAATAAGAAATAGTCATATCCTTTGATTGTTTTCTGTAAGGGTATTTTGGGAAATTGGCCATGAAATTATTCTTTGGGGGGTGTCCCCTTACGTGGAGGACATTATCATCAATTTACTGTTTGAAAAATTTGTCTAACCTAAAAAGGATGAGTGGTTTCCCACACCTCTTTAAAGCCACTGGGGGAGACATCTCTCTACCTATGCAAGAAGAACAGTAATTGTCAGAAAACACAATTTTTTTTTCCAAAATTCATTTCATAATAATTCTCTCTGCATATGGGCCTTGCATCATTTTAATACCCTTTTTGTTTTTTTGTTTTCTAGATACTGAATTGGCAGGGATGACAATTCCAAGAAATCATTTTCATTTTTTTTAATTAATCGGTATTTAGAATTATATTTCGATTAATTCAGTCTGAATATTATCGGGTTTAATTTAGAAAAAACTCTCATAATATAATTTTTTTTAATTTTCAAGTTTCGAATTTGAGAATTAATTAAAAGATCTAACACCGTTACTCATTAAGTTGACTATTCGTAGGTTCAATTCCAAGAAATCATTGATTGAAATTATACAAAAATTTGAATATGAGATCTCTAAATTGAGAGAGGAGATTATGATCACTAAACTGTTCCTTTGAGAACCCAAGATATCATTGAAATACGATAAGGTGGTTTTGCCTAGTTATTCCATATTTGAACCGGGTGTATCCTAAAGTAGGACTTAAGAGATTAAGTTGCATTGGGCTGGTCAGTCTATGGGCCTTGTTCCGGGCCCAATTAAAGTGGGCTTGCAGTAAAGGGCTCATTAATCATTCAGAACATTGGGTGTGGAATAGAGCTGTTATGACACCCGGGTAGTGTCACTGGTACTCTTGACACTACCCGGTCAAAACTAGACTCGAGCTCGGGTTCAGGTACCTTGGGCTCGAGTTCGACCTCGAGCCCAAATGTGTCAGGCTCGAAAGTCCGACGAACTATCCGAAAATTAATTATATATTTTTAAATATTTTTTATGTATTAAATATTTGACGACACTATTTGCGACACTTTGAGCTCGAACTCGAGCTCGAAAAATACAAATCTAGACCAACTTACCTAACAATACTACCTGATACATTACCCGATGACACTTCAAGCTCGAGCTCCAATTTGAGAAATTCAAGCTCGACGAGCTCGAGCTCGAGCACATCTAAAAAATACCTGAGCTCGACTCGGGTGTCATAACACCCCTAGTGTGGAAAGAAAAAGGAAAAGAGAGCATTTCAATCTCCTTAATCATGGTTTTGTCGTGGAAATTGATCTTGAAGTGCTTATAAATTGGTGAACAATAGAGTGAAAGGCAGGAAAAAAAACTTTTAAGAAAGAGACCTGATTTTGATTTTGATGATATGAATATACGATAAGTTGCTTCTAAGCACTCATCATCATCGAACATGCTTTTCTATATCAAATGTTTGTTTCTAATCTTTTTGGCCTATTCTCTGTTTTTTCCCTTCTTTTGAAATGTAAATCATTGCACGACTATAAATTATAATCCACGAATTTTAAAAATTTTTTAAAAATTCAAACTTGATATAAGTACAAACGTATAAATTTGCTGACATTTGTCCCGGAATAATTTTTGACTAATCCGTTCTGAGCTGATATCAGCATCTTTTTAGAGAAAATCTCTTCCAACATAATTCTTTCTATTTTTAAGATTCAAATCCGATTTATTGGGTTTAAACTTCAAAATATGTAACGTTTTTATTTGGGTTTCTCTCTCTCAATAAATTTTATCGATTTTTTGTTTTCCTACTTGGTAGAAATTTAGGCCTCTTTCCAAACCTGATATAAGTACGGTCAAAATCACTTTAAACATAGGCTATTGTGAGTGATATAAGCCTACCTTCCCCCCCCACCCCCTCTCCTTTGCTCTCCATTTCTATAAAAGAAAAAGAAATGATTGTAACTTGAATCTTTCGTGCTCAGCGCGATTGCAGGTAGGCCGAAAAATTTCAAGATGGGCTTGTAAGCCCAATCTAGTTGTATAAAAGATCAAGCTTTTGGGCTTAGCCCAAACATTTATAAAGAGCTCTCTCAAACATGATTTTTTTTTTTATTATTATTAATATAAAGGGATTCGAGATCTTCATAAAGGGGAGAGAAGACGATGCCAATTAAACTATAACTCATTGGCTTTCTCAAACATGATGCTACTACACCCCAGGTGAAGAAGCATGCTGACAACCAATGCTTTGCAGAATTAGTGACATTTCCCTTAATCAATTTCTCAAATTCGAATTTTGAAAATAGAAAAAAACCTGTGTTATGAGAGTTCATCCCTTAATAGATTGGACACTTAACTCGAGCTGAATTCATCGAGATTAATAAATTGGTTATCGAATATCGGTCAGTCAAGTTATAAAAAAAAAAAAAAAAAAAAAAAAAAAAAAAAAACCATGCAGAGAACATTGGCTTCCAAGTAAAGAATTTGATCTTGAAAACT
Source organism: Dillenia turbinata (assembly GCA_037126225.1). Classification (NCBI taxonomy): domain Eukaryota; kingdom Viridiplantae; phylum Streptophyta; class Magnoliopsida; order Dilleniales; family Dilleniaceae; genus Dillenia; species Dillenia turbinata. The sequence continues at coordinate 6,925,509 of JBAMMX010000009.1, forward strand.
AAATCATATTTAAACTTTTTTCCCCCTTTTGCATCTACCTACACAATTTTTTCAACAATATAATTTATCATTTCGGATCGTAATTGTAATTGCCGATTCCATAATTCTTATATAAACATGTATATGTTTGCATATATTATGTTTTTCTTGTATACACTATGAAGAACACAATCACACCCAATTCCAATTACATAATAGTTGGACGAAAAAGAGAAAATAGAGAACAGAACCAAAAGACCTTTTTGTCTTTTATTTATTTATTTTTTCATTTTTACAGTTGATGAACAGCTCGCCTGTAAAATATAAACTCGAGGCAAACACTTCTCTGCCAAGTTGGACTTTTGAAGTTGAACTTGGGTAAAATGGATATATATTTGATGAATTTTGAAGAGTCATTGCACTCTCTCCATTCGAGCCAATGTAGATTGCAGGCAGCAGAGAAGCAGCACTAGGAAGAGGGTGGGAGAGGCCTCTCAGTAAGATGTCATTCTTCTACCAAAAATGCCTTAGACGCATCTAGATAATTATACCGGCACGTCCCAAGAAGGACTTCCGGTAGCTCATCCTCTGTCTCGGCCTGCATTAGAAAAATTTTTGACATGTTATAGTAGTAATTTTTCTTTTTCTTCTTTTGTTTTGTTGCGAGACATCCATTATTGTCCTATACATCTTCCACCTATTTGTCTGCCTTCGACTCCAAGGCATCTTTTTTACGGGTCTAGGGTGCAAGGTTGCATGCTATTTTACGTTCTTTTTTATTGAAAAGTTATTCCTAGGAAGAACGTGAGATCTTAAGTAAAAATATAATTTTGTTATTGGATTTAAATAGGTTTTACTTATGGCATTTAGAAGCAAGTGCTTGTAGTTTGGTCTTTAATGCATGACCTTAACTTGGACATTAGACTTAGATGGGCTAGTTAAGCACAAAATGGCCATGCTTGAGCTGAATTAGAAAGGGAAAAAAATTGAAATGAGTTCAAATGAGAGAATGTTATTAAGGATGTAGAGGGTGGGTGTTCTAAGTCCAATATATAGAGACGGTATAATAAGAAATCAAGCAGGACTCACCTGTATCAAGAATGCCATTTCTATAACTAAGCTGCTCAGGTACCCCAAAACAAGACCGGAAACTCCTCTTGCCACCGATGATGACCCCACATCAATATCAAGCTGGAATTCAAGTCATTATATGAATCAGAGAGAGAGAGAGAGAGAGAGAGAGAGAGAGAATTTGTGATTCAATGAGTGTACCTCCAAATAATTTCTCCCTCGGATATAAGTTGCTTCAAGCGCTTGACCCACCAAACATGCTTTCTTGCCAACACTTTGCTTCACTATCCATGATCCCTAGAAGAGTGAAAAACCACAAGCAACTTTAAGAAACTTAAAAAACAAACTATTCCACTCCAAAAACAAGAAAGATGACATGATTGACTGGAATGGGTTACTCACCTTTGAAATGTAAGGAATGAGCTTGAATCTTGAATTCCTGTAGGCATCATCACCATTGACAAATTTCTCCAGTAGGGGAGTACTCTCCAATGGAGTCTTTGTCATGTAATACATAACCAGATTGTGCCTCGTATTACCTGGAATCTGGTGCATCACATTTTGCCACAAACGCTTTAGCTCAGAATCAACTCAGAAGGGAACAACAACAAATGGTTAGACGATGAATTAAAGAACCGGACTTTACCTGCATGTTAACAATGAAAAAGAACTCTGATCCACCTTTGGCTTCATATTTCTGAACAATGCCTCCAGGACGGCTAGCTAGATCATCTTCTCTCTTGTCAGATCTAAGCCAATCTGCACCAACCAGCTCCATCAAAGTCCTGTTGGCCTTAACCTGGTAATCAATAACATGAGTCATTTGCAAGAAACCACTCCAGGTTATTATGGATCTATGCAAGCAATTGTGAGGAATGAGGCTATATGTACCAAATGGGTTGACAACCAAGTGGGCCAAATTCTACACGACAATCGACATCAGTATCTTTTGATTAATTCTTAATCATTTGTCCATGTACAATCTGCACCATATCAGCATGTTTGGATAAAGGTTGAACAACAAATGCTAACGTGGTCTGCCATGTAAGACGATCCATTCGATCCACGTAACATTACTCAGTTCTAAGAATAGTAAAGCCTCCAAACCATGTTGCATGGTCTAAGGACAGTGCCTTAGCTAGAAGGCTCCACAACGTGTAGGCAATCATTGTCTTATTGCACAAGTAAATATGCAAAGCAATTTTACTATCAGGTAGGCTAGGGTTTTGGGGATTCTAATCCACATATTAATTCATTTGGTGTCTCCCCTCCCCGAAAGTGTAGTAGTAGAGAATACCTTGTGACGATCCTTTAGATAATTTTCTCCACGGATTAGAAATGCTGAAGGATCAGATGAAAAATAACTGCACTCCGCACAATCAGGGCTTCTAAGAATAGTGGCTCCAAAGCTGCATGGTGTATCTACTTCATTGCCAGCCACTTCTATGTCCGTGCATGCTGTACAACCGATCTTCGGAGCTGTAGCATGCAACAGCCCAACACTAACAATGTATTTCACGCCAAAACTGCTAATATTGGAAAGTTTAGGATGAGAATAGCCTACTTTTACAAAGCTCCTCTGCGAGACCGTGCAGCTTCTTAACCATTGTTGCTGGTGATGGTAATTTAGGCTGGCAATTTTCCTGCACCGTCATAATGTCAAACAAGATCATGATTGAATGAGACAACGCATATTATTTACTAAATGAATAGGAAAATCATGGAACAAGATGATCTAAGAAAATCTAAGAAGGTAAATCCGCATGCCCTTCATCACAATTTCATGATAGAAAGAAAAGCCAAAAAACAAGTTGGGATGAAGTACCTCATTAATCAACTCGTGACTAGACTCCAAAGACCATTCACTCTCTAAATGTTCATCATCAGCTGGTTCAGGAACATCAAAGAACTCATCAGACACATCATTCAGTCCTACGAGCCCTGAAGACAGGATTGCTTCCTCTTTCTGTTCGCTGATTTCTTCATTTTCTTTAACCTCTTCATCCACAGGTTGCACTTCAACCTTGATTTCCTCTTTTTCACTTTGTGGAAGCCCAATATCTTTGGTTGTCTCTCGGGATGAGAGATCATTTGTGTAGTTTCCTGCTTTAGCTTTGAAGAACTCCCTCAGTGCTGCAATCAGAAGAAATAAAAAAGCGACATAATGTTTGCATTTAGGTCACTATAATATAATAGGCCTAGGTGCCATTACCAAAGAGAGGCCACTACTTTTTCTTCTTTATCTAACACATTCTCTCTCTTCAAAATTTCAACTTGAAGTGGAGTTTTGCATAAAAGAAATGGAAGGGTACCGGCAACTCTCTGAAGCATATGGGTTGTCACAGATTTTGCAGATGATGCTAGGAGATAAGATCTCCATAACCTCCAATCAATAGCAAGCATGTGTTTCACAATGGATTGTTTCCCTTGGTTCACTGGAGATATTACATATCCTCCACCTGGAACATGAGCATTTCGCAGATATTGAAAATGTCATCTTAATATTACATATCCTCTGCCTGCAATAGAACCTAGTCTCCCATTTAAAAAAGCTCATTTAAAAAAGCTCGTAGAACCTAGTCTCCTTTTTCAAAAGCACACATTACCTTTTACGCAAGCTCGGACGTAGCCATTTTTAGGTGGGCACTTCTTGTGGATCACTGAATGGTAAAGAATGACTGTCACAAATCAAACAGAAGTATTAGCTCAAAGCCCAAATTTTTAGCATTTTTTTTAAAGATTTTTCGGAAAAAGTACCATATCTGCCATCATCATCCCTCCTCCAATAACGTTGCAACAATAAATCTCTGCGGCCCATACCCCTGCAAAACCGTACCTATTAACAAAGGGATTTTGTACAAGCGGGGATCACTTCTAAAGGTACAGAACACTAACCAAGGCATCCAGTCATTGCTCAATTGCTCATGAATTATGTCTGTATGGCCATCGAGGTGCTCCACTACACTTCCACGGTAGAAACAGAAATCCCATCTGCAAATTTTAAAGTTAACACTCTAATTACTTTAAAAAAGAGAAAAGACTAGGATTATCTTACTCTGATCTTGAGGGACCGAGAGACATAATGGTTTGGAAAACAGCCTCCGAAGTTCCATCAACTACACCAACTACCATTATGGCTGGATGATCATCCCACCAACTCTGAAGTGGCAACCCATTAGCAAGATTCCTGTTGAAAAGAAATCATGGCCAAGGAAATTTAGAGTAGAAACTTACACTGCTTTGAGAATCCCTTGCTTCTTTGAACAGCCTCAACCCTGCATAAATTACAAATAGTTCACAAGTTGTTCTTTGGCATTTGAAGCATGGTTAACGAATGAGGTACTTAATTCTCACCATTCTGACATCCAAAAATTGTCCATTGTGAGGGGGCAATGACATCAGATGTCATTGGATTCCCCCTATGTGTGGGTGGGGAAACAGTCCAGTCAAAAGCTGTTGCACGCTCAGTTCTCTTTGTACCACCAAACCTGGCCAAGACAGTAATTCACTTAAACATAGAGGACAACATGTAAGCCCGAAACATGCTAAAGGGAAGAGAGTACGACCTATATGCAAGAATTAAATATTGAATTTCACACACATCAAAGATAGTATGACCTATATGCTTGTGATATGAGCATAAATGACCTGGAAAAATATAGTCCTTCACTCCCTAATGGAGTTTTGTTGAGTACAGCAATTGAAACAAGGAATAAGTTTTACTGAAACGAAGATAGATCCCATTTGCGGGATAGGACTAATCAGTTCTTGAGGGTAAGAAAACTGGGATCCCTTTCATGATTTATCCCAGTGATGTGTGTTCTAACACTATTTAGTTTGACTATGTATAGTTCTATTCCCAACAAAGGATATGAAAAATAAATCTAATGCTTCCTATCCAAAACAAATTGCATCAGCATGGTGGTTAGCCCAATATCAAAATGGATATTGATGTGTTTTGTGGACGATTTATGAATCACATCTTTACCAAATGGACCGTACTCATCCCAGGCATCTTTGATTGACCCAGTCCTAGCCATGACTTATCCCTTTCATGACTACAACGGTGTGCTTTAATTGCTCAAGAAAGCCTCCATTAACAACTACCAACCTTTTATAATTTTCTGAGCTCCCTCCCATGGGACAGGGGAAGGGTGGGCGAATATGTTTGCAGCTTTTCCTTTGCATTTTGCAAAGAGGCTGTTTCTTTAGTGTATCCAGCCTTCCCCTGAAAATTTTTGAAGCTTATACCCACTTGAAGCTATATGAGTAGAAAATTTGTTTAATTTGAACCAAAATTCTTCTCTTAGTTTATGTTCATGGCTGTGAAATACACAGGTTTACAACTAGTTAGTCATATAATATGGTAAAAAGGATTGCACTTCTTGTAATGTGATGAGCAGCAAATGACTTGCCTAAAGGATCTCCATTTTCTCTTGCTACAAGCAACGAAGTTCCTTCCTGGGCTTGGGGACTCCTGCAGCATATTCAGAACTATCAAGCTTTTCAACCACAAAAGATGTAACAAAGAAAAGCCTAAAAAGTTTAGCAATTTAAGTACCATTACAGCAGCATCCTGAATTGAGCGTGTCCATGTTGCTGCTTCTTCGGAACTACTTGCTCCCAACTGTCAACCCGGAAAAGAACAAGAAGCATAATGGGGAACACTAACAGAGATGACAAAGGAAAAGGGTATAGAAGTCACACCTTAAGCTGATCATGGTGATTGGAAGAATTGTAGAGGGTGAAAATAAAAAATACCTGCATGTGCCAAAACAACTGTATGACAATATGAAGTCATAGGAAGGAAATTCTAAACCTTTTCCCGTTTTCTTCCCCCCCCCCCCAAAAAAAAAGAACACCATTTATTCAAGAAAAAGATGGACAGCTGAGATTCATACTTTTCTTTGAATGCTCTCTCTGCCATTGTCAGTGACCCGAATGCAGGAGTCTATTATTGCACATCTCAGTGGCACCTGAGCAAAAAGAAAAAAAAAAAAAAGTGAGTTTCACTTGGTCTGCTTCACTTGGTTGTGGCACTATGTCCTTGCCTTGGTATAAAGATTGTAAGTCACATTCTTTTGATCCATACAAGCTTCAGAGAAATAGTATTATTTTTTCCTCATATGCTAGCTATGTATGACGGGAAAATAACAGACGACGCAGGAGATGACAGTACAACGTTAAATTTATCTACTTTCACACTGATTTTCCCCTTTTGTGCATGCAGAAGAAAGAACAGACGATGCAGAAAGATGAAAGATCATTTCATATCATAAGGCAAGCAGAATTCGGGTTTCAGAAAAGTCAATCAGAATGGGAGTGTAATGCAAACCAAAACAAAAGAAAACTGCAAAAAAAAAGAAAGAAAATCAATAGAATTAATAATTTCATAACTCAACTTATATATCAAGCCCATTAATTGGAATGCAGATTAAGAAGACAACGTATCCCATTTTATCTAAATTTATTTTCTGCAAGACAATTGTAATTGAACAGAGAGAGGAATATATCCTATGCAGGAAAGTAAACCTCGGAAAGATTTAGCAGACCTCCGAAAGTAATATATGTTGATGAATTTACAATTTAACAGATTCACCTAAATTCTTGTGTTCATAAATCAACATAAGTAAATTTTTTCCCCAATAACTGCAACTCTTTCATCTTGAAACAATGTTGTCAACCCCAATAAATTAAGTAAATCTTGTGGAGGAAAATTAAAAATAGTCATTTGAGCGACTTAAAAAATTCTTGCTTTTGATAATCTTCTAATATTTCAATCTTGCCCACTTCGCATAGCCCAGCAGAAAAGGAAAAAAAAAAAAAAACCAAAGCAACTGATTTCTTTTTAAAGAACTTATGAAAATTCCCAAAAAAAGGAAATCATATGAAGCCTTTGAAACTAAAATGTTGCGTAATCATGAAAAATTCGTAAGAATTAAGATAAAAACTTTATACCACAGAATATCAAAATTCTGGATAACAAACATATGAACCATAATTTTGATATATTCAATCCTTATTCAAAACCTCAAAACAACATTCACATTAAAGAGAACCAATTGGGTTTTAACCTATTATTCATGGGAGAATAATTATGTATATTATATGGTTTTTCAAAACCAATTTCCTAAGTTAATTCCTCATTCGCAATGATCATCAAAATTTAGATTAAATCCGCAAAATATTTTACAAAAAGAGACAAAAATAAAACAAACATGAATATGCAACTACATTGCATAATCAGAACTCGAAAATGAAAAAAACTTTCATAACATTGAGAGAGAGAGAGAGAACTTACCTCTGTATCGGAAATGGGTATAGATTTGTAGCTCTTGAGATAATGGTCCTGAAGAACAAAGTATCGTTTGGTTAGATATTGCAAACCAATCCGGTTTGAACGGATTAGATAAAGCCACCCCTCCATTGTTTTTTGAATTTTGAGAGATACCCAGTTGAGAAATCACAGATTTTTTTTTTCTGTTAATGTCTCCGACCCATATAATTTTTGTGGGTTTTTCTTTTGAATTCTACGTAGCCAATATGATTCTCTCTCTCTCTCTCAATATATATATAAATTTGAAGAAAACATTAAAAATACTAGTTTGAATGAACAAAAAAAGTTGAATGATGGCGCGAGAGAGAGAGAGAGAGGGAGGGAGGGTGATGATATTGATGACGATCCTCTGATCCCACCTTGGCGGGGAATCAGAGAATCAATCAAACGGAATACCACTTCCCTCTTTTTTCCCCAGGAAATGTTTTCTTAGGATTTTCTTTTTCTTTTTGTTATTTTCAGGAAAAAACTGAACCGCGTTCTTTCTCTGTTGTATCGGAGACACAGAGACAAAGAGGTTGGCAATGGCAAACGAACTTTTATTTTGAATTTACCAAAAAGCCCTTATACAGAAATTTTATATTGTTGGTGAAATTAATGCTTGAATTAGTGATGAGATTAACGGATTTTTTTTTTATATAATAAAAATTATAAGACAACTATTATCAATGTATTGTCCTCTAGAGATGAGATTAACCAGATATAAAGCATGCAAAACCATTATTAATTCTTTTATAATAGACTATTATCTTAGATTTTTTCGATTATGCAAAACAAGGGTTTTTTTTTTTTTCTTTCTTCTTTTATATATATAAAAATTTCTTAAATTCTAGATATTTAAAAAAAATGATGTCAGTGAGGTATAATTCATTGATTTTTGTCGTAGTGTTTTTTTTTTTAATTATAAATTTTAGTCACGGTGCTTATTTATCACATAATTTATATATCATGAATGGTTATAAATCATTTCTATACTTTATTATTAGGGTGATTATGTGGACGTGACAAATACCTCACAGTGAGTGACGCAGCACAAGCATGATCAATTTGGTTAGCAGTTTTAATCGGCCGAGTTCTTTATTTTTTTAAAAATCTTATTAGAAAATATTTTATTTTTAATATTCATTTTAAGTATTATTTGTTCAGTAGAGTTCTTTTATTTTTAGTTATATATTTCGATTAAGTTTTTTTAGTTCTGGTAAGAGTATTTTATTTTATTTTTTTACTTAGGGATTTCTTTTTATCGTAAAATATCTTTTCTATATTATTCTTTATTAATACAATTGATTCTTAGATTTTTGAGTCCTTTTCAAAGTTACTGAATTGAAATTTATTTATTTTTAAAGCGTAATTGAGTTTTAATTTTTTATCACGTTTTTTTTTTTTTTTTTGGATATTTTAGTGAGATTATAGAGATAGGTTCACCTTAAAATAGGAAGTTATTATAGTATTTGAGACAAAATATTTTATAATCTTTTAAAGAAAATATTTTGGTCAAAGGCTCTTGCAATAACAATTAAAGAAAATAGCAACACCACGTTCGCTTCACCAAATTCGGTTGGACATTCTATCCCTTTAATTAAAGCTCTCGAGTTCGAGTTCTGCGAATAAAAAAAAAAAGTGTTTGGAAGAGTCAATCTTTTAACGACTCTCATAACGCTCGTACTAGATTAATCAGGTAAAACTCAGATATCTATCGGTGAAAAAAAAAAAAAAACACCGTTCGCTTCTAATTTTTAAAAAAAAAAAAAATTTTTTTCTTCTTTTCCTTTTTACTAATTTTCGATATATATATTTTTCTTTTTTAAAAGTATTGTTCAAACTCACTGGGGTAGAGTTAGAAAAACCCTTCATTTTATTTTGAACACCAAATTGACTATATACTAAATTTCTCCCTTCTAATTACCCTTCTCATTTATTTAATTCTATAAACAAGTAATTAACTTTTTTTTCTCTTTCCAAAATCTATGTCCTTGCATGAACACAAACTACATTAAAGTCAAAAGATTGGTCTCACAATCTCATTCAAAGTCTCAATGAACATAGTTAATCAATCCTGCATTACAACAAAAAGTTGTCATTTATGTAAATTGTGTTTTTAAAACATTAAAATTTATTAATCAAAAAAGAAAAGAGTATATTATATGAAATAGAATATAATGACGTAGAAGGATCAACCAACCCCACTTAGTGGGATAAACATTTGGTGATTATTGTTGTTATTATAGATGGTGCCAATCAATCACTTCCTAGTTCTCTTCAAAACATGATTTTTCTATGAATGAAATAACAGTAATTTGATCATAATCTAATGGCTATTATTTTTTATTAGATAAAATAATAAAATGATTATAAATTTCATGGTATTAATCTTACAAACATTGTAAAATGACCCTAAAGAGATTTTCCATATATATATATATATATATATATATATATATATATATATATATATATATATATATATATATATATCTATCTCTCATGTAATGAAGAGGAAGCCTGACCAGCAACATAAACAATATTTAATCCTATGAGAATCCCACCCGAACTGAGGCTTCACCCATTGAGTTGTTGCTTTACTAATTTTGGCTAATCTAAGCATTTTACGTTTTGCTTCCGTCACATATTTAGGGACATTGACTTGGGAAATTTTCTCTACTGATGTAAAAACTGAAAAGAAATGAAAAGATGTCACTCAATTTGACTTGCAAGGAGTTTATTACTGGTGATGGATGAACATGGCATCAATGATTAATTTGAATTTCTCATATCTACCCATAATATTCATTTGTTAAGCCCAAATAAGAAGTTTAGGTTAGGAAAGAAATGGAAAAGAGGAGAAGAGTGGAGTTGGTTAGGTAGTTATCTCCAACATTATTACAATAAATAAAACTTGGGATAAGTTTTAATCTTGTAGAGAGGAAGAGAGAATTAATGGAAAGTCGGAGCAGTGACATATGATATTAGATTTTTTAACTAAATCTCAAGTTCTAAACTTAGAAATGGAAAATGTTATACTGAAAAAATTACTCCCTAAATAGGATTATCATAGATATTTGAACAGAACTAATTAGAGTATGATTTCATTTGAAAATTTTAGACCGTGCGAATGAATAAATTCCTTAGATTAGCCCAATTAAAGCCATTAATCATACATATCCCCAAAAAAAATTCAAAAAGTTGTGCGAATTTGTGAGAGAAATTTGAAATTCGATCATTTCAAAGGTTAATAAAATATTTCACTAAAAACCCATAAAGTATTTATTTATTTTTATTTATTTAGAAACTTGTAAGTTTAAAAATATATATTAAGAGAGTAATTCTCTTCTATACAATCATAGAATAAATTGTAATCACTTGTGTACATTGTCAGAATGTATATATTGTCCAAATGTATTTCTCCTATTTTTTTTTTCCTCTACTTGGTGAGATGTTGCTTTCGGTAAATAAAAATTTCAAAGAAAAAAAGGGTAAGAGTAATTGATATTAAATTCAAAGATTTCTACCATGTTTCAACCTATTAATGTTGATGTACCTACGACACAACAATGAAAGATATAGCTAACAACCAACGATTCATTGGTCTACTAAAAAAAATATTAGAATTTTATATCAATTATTTAGATTCGACTCTTAAAAATGATAAAAATAATATTGAGAGAGTTTCCTCCAAATAAGAATCTGATTATAACTCAACCTAAATTAATCAAAATAAAACTCTGCATATTAGGTAATGAAACAAATTCATAAAAAAAAAAAGGTATAGCTGACAAACCATTCAATAAACTAAGCTAGTTATTTTATTGGAGTTGTATTTACACTTTTCATTTTTGGATGATTTCACTTTTATTTTCCATGTTTTTATAACAAGCATATGAGAGAGAGAGAGAGAGAGAGAGAGAGAGAGAGAGAGAGGACAGTTGAAATGAATCAATGACTTGACATTTGTGTATAAAAATCATTTATTATAACAACTTCACCTCCCTCTAGAATGGCCATCCCAACCACATTGTGACTAGATCTTGAATTACATAAAGTTCAAATTGGCTTCCTAATCTTGTTTAATAGGAAAAAAGAAAAAAAAAAAAGGTAAAAGTAAAAGGTCTACAATAGAAAGGATAATTTTAACCTACCTTGATCTCATGAGATGGGAAACAACTTAACAAACCCAATAAGATGGCAAAATTAGTGACATAAATGAAAGTAACACACTAAGCTATTCACTTTGACTCAACATAAAATAAGAATACTATTACCGATATCTAATTGATATAATAATTTGATATTAGTATCTCTTAAATAAGGTGGTAGGTTCGAATTTTGTATACAATAAAAATATGGATCGGGAGATTTTTGCCTCCTTAAGGGACCAATCCGATTTAAACTAAATTTAGTTAAATTTAACGTAATTATCATATATCAATAATTTATAAAAAAAATAAAAATACTATTATATATGATAATGAATTAATAAATAAAATTAGTAAATTTGGGTTAGGAAATATTTGTATAAATATAAAATTTCAAAATTTTTTTATTCTATTTTATTTTAGTTCTCCTAACAAAATTAAAAGAGAGAGCTTTTGCAAGGCAAAGTCAGCTGCACTGTGAGAGACTCCGGCCCCATTTATTTAATAACCCAGTCCGTCTTGGTTCACACAACAAACCTTGAGTGGAAGAAATGATATCATATTTGCTAAGCTCTACAAGTTTAGTACTAATTAATTTTAATTCCCTAATCTTGTCAACTTTTCTAGCCAACCTTTGAATTATTGATGAGGAACATTGATTTTGCAAGATGACCTGTTGGGATTTACATATACTATCTAATCTTTGAAATGTATTTATAATCACAAAAATATAACATATATATATTCACAGTATATTCGTCAATTGACAGAATAATATTGTTATCAAGAAAATAAAATAGTTTTATATAAAATGCTCAAATTTTCTTTTTCTAGGAGTTTCAAGCTATAATGACATTAACGACTTCTTAGTTTAGTGATAAGGTATTAAACTCTTTTAATCAAAATCTCGATTTCTAATTTTGGAATAGAAAAACAGAAATCGAGAGATTTAGTTTTTAAATTGGATTTCATAACTTTTTAAATCAAATTAATCATATTTTTAGGTAAGAGATCTCAATAAAAAAGGAAAAAAAAAAAAACCGACTATATAGTGGCTTAATGTAGCCTTCCTTTGACAATTGGACCATAAAACTCTTAGGTACGACCAAAAGCATTTTGGTTTTGAAATCAAATAAAGCATTTGTTTCACATCGATAAATCTACTCTTTCCCATGCATGTATGGTGATTGGTTGCTCTTGAGCCTAACCAATGATAGAATTAAAACAACAGTAAACCAATCAAAGGCAATTTCATCTACAATTGACTACAACAACCATAATAATCATATGACATGACATTCTTACTCAATGTCCTAAATTGTTTACACTTGCTTCCTTCACTTGAATTGCCTCAAACTTATATTTTGATGTGCCAAAAAGGGGTTGGGAAGGTCTCTTAATTGGTGCAATTAATGACATCATTTGCACTTATCCTCTTTGGTTTCTCCATTTCTTGTGGTAGTGAATCATCAAGGTTTTCTTTATTCTGCTCAACCACTATTACTTTCCAATTAAGCCTACATGGCACCGTGTGTCTGGTTAAAAAGAGTTCATCAAGAAGAATTGTTTCGAACCAAAATCACTTTTTTTTTTTTTGTATCTGGAGACTTGGTTTACTATCCGAAACTTTATTCTGATTAATTCTCGCGAAAACCCCTCTAGAGGATAGAGCTCTTCCAAATATGATTTGTTTTATCTGACACTCGAACTTGAGTTCTCTAGATGAGATCTAATAAGTTATCCACTAAGCCAACATATATTGGATCCGATGGTTATGACCTCGCTTGGAAGCTTGACCTCGGGCCAAAGCTCGATCTATGATACCCGCACACGCAGCCAAGACATGGCTGTGCTTTGAATCAAACTGTAGAATCAAAAGAAACCAAACAGTGATAAACAATTTAAAGAACTGATGATCGATTCATGAATCATGAACCAGAACCGGAACTGTGTCTAAAAGTTGGGTTTTGATTCTGCATTTTGAAAAATTAGGAATCCGTTGTTTTCAATTCAAACCACCAACTCAAAATGACGATTTTTAAAATAATTTTTTTTTTTTGTTTTTAATTTACTTGCTACGAAATAAGTGACAAACTATTATTTTAAGTTTGAAGTTGAAGGCAAATTTTTTTTTATTTTAATTAATTCTGAATCTAAAATAGTCATTAAAATTCAGTTATAGAAACAGATATAAATTTTATATTAGAAAAACTAATTTAAATAAATTATTTTATAAATTTAAGAAGGGCAATATATATTTATCATGAAAAATTATTTATATATTTAAATTAGCCCTTATGGGCTGTGCCTAAGTGAGTTGCAAATGTTCATACCTGAATCAATTGAATTATTAAAGAACTCTGTCAACGAAGAAAACATTATAAGATTTCAATTAAATTCATTTCGTCATTAATCGGTCACATTTTTTCCTTTTTTTAAAAAAAAAAGAAAGAAAAGATCAATATTTATCTTTATTTTTTATTTTTTTATTCTAAAATCAGATGTGAAATTCATACTGTTAACTTTTTCATCTCTTATTATAGGTTGTTTGATAAATTTAACTTATCTTTATTTTGTTATATTTTATTTATAATATTTTTTAAAATAAAATGAAAGATTTTTATTTAAAAAAAGTTAAAGTTTTGCAAATAAAAATTAATTTTTTTTCATAAAAATTACTAAAAATATTATTATATCAATAATTTCTTATATTCAAATTTTCAGTTGAATTTAATTTTAAGTTGTTCAAACAGGTTTTTTTTTTTTTTGTTTTTATATGAAGCAAAATTTTATAATGTTTTGCATACAATAGTTCTAAAACGATTTGTTGTGAGGATAAATTGAGAAGAAAAATGAAATCCAGAAAATACAAGGCAGGGGAAACATGCCCTTTTCAAATTAATCATATAGTTTTTAATCCGGACAATGTCATATGCAGTGAGTTGCAAATTAAGAAACTTTTAAGCCTTTGCTGTCTAAAAGTGAACCATAAATGATTCCAAAAGTGAGACTAATAATGATTCATTGAGAACTATATTATATATATATTATACAAATTTCATATTTTTGATCTTCTCGTGGACCCTTTGTTTTTTTCTTTCTTTCTTAAATGTGGTTAGGTATTCAAATCAAAATTTGCAATGAGCGATTAGAAGGGACAAGAATTGAATGATTTAGCAACATATGGCATCAGTCCCTCTCCATGAGTGGGAGAGTGATCGATCATTTATCATTGCATTTTTTTTTATTTTTATTAATCAGTATTTAATTTTTATCTGATTAATCCAATTTAAACAATATAATAAATCTGATAATAATTTAAATTAAATTAATTAAAATATGATTTTAAATATCGATTAATCGAAATAAAATAAAATAAAATGCTCCCTCTCCAACACCTTGAGTTCAAGTTGGGGATCCAGTTGGGGATGATTAAGGAGTCCAATCGGCATTAAAAGCAAAAATTTATTGCTCAGGCCACGTAATCCTAAGTTTTATGCAAGTGACCTTAAGGGGTGCCATTAATTTGGGTGGAGACCTCCACATGAAATGGACAAGTCCTGCAAATCAACATTCAAGTCTCGTTGAACTAGCCTGGTAGGGGTCCAGAGTCAGCTCATAGGTGAGTCCTAAAAAACCAAACTGGCATCCAACGACGTCAAGGATTCTATCACTACACCTGTACAGAGGAACATGTTGTCTGTTGAGACCAACTTGCTCAAATCCATGACCATTGCTACCAAAAAAAAAAAAAAAATACAATACCTAAATCACTAGGTGATGATATTGATGTAGGCCAAATTTTACAGAGTACCTGGGAGAGAGATTTCAAATTTCAACTCCGCCATAGACCAAAATCAAAGATGCATCAACTCCAACTAACACAGACCCTGATTTTGGCTTTCTGTTGTATAAAATTTACATCTCCAAATGAAGACTATCACAGGGTCGTTCCAAATGTGGTATGGGGTTCAGAATAAGTAAGAAGGTAGGGAGATGCTAATTCGGGCACTTGTATGTTTAGTAGACAATAGTTGTCATTTTGGATTATATGTATATGGTGTTTTCTAAAATCAAATAAGTATCAACACCCTAGATCTCTTTCACCATGACCCAATGGAAAAGGGCTTCATGCGTTACATCCAGATGCATAGCTTTTCCCCAAATTTGTGGTTGATTTTAGAGATAATTAAAAAGATAATTACAATTATATACCCTTTATTTTGAAGATACTTATAATTATATAGCTTTCATTTTAAAGATAATTATAAGGTTAAAAGGGTTCACTCAGTACACAAAATACTCCCTAACTTAATAGAGGATTAAGGGTAGAGTGAACATATATATACACAATCTTTCTCTTACATTTTACAAAGAAATCGTTTACACGTCTCAAACCCATGACCTCGAATTCATCAAAGGAACAATTCTACCATTGTACCAAGTTTCGCCCTCTAAAAATAATTATGAGGTTAAGATGATTTATTTAGAAAATAATTACAATTTTTAAGGTCATTAAGTTTCTCTAAAACCAAAATCAGTTAATGTTTCCGGACTAAGGAAAATTTATGGCTTTTACTTCACCATCTCTTCTTCCCTTTAAAATTGCGTTTATTTCATACCGAAGAAGTAGCTGGATAGAGTGCAAGAAAAGTTTTTTATCTAATAGCATGAAGACCAAACAAAAACAAGAATTTTACTTCAACAACCGGACCAGAATCAACATTCTTGCTCAGTCCCAAGTTTCTGATCAAAGAAAAAAGTATCATTCATACTCCAACTCGGAAAGCTCAAAAGAGCATGAATATCAGTGATTAAAATGGTTATCTCACCAAACTCCCAAAAATATAACGGTAAGACGCTGCAATTCCTTAATTATAGATCTCGGATTCAAACTATAAGAATCGAAAAATGAGATTTAAAAAAGCCAATCCCTTAATAGATTCAATGATTATCTCAAATTGCCCGTCATTTGGGCCACTAAATGGAACTGAGGACTTGTTCGTATTCTGGATTTGCTAGCGATATAAGTGTCTTTAGTTGTCTCCTATTCAAAAAATTCAAAATCCATCTATTACTATAAAAAAAAAAACATCTTTGATCAAGAATAACGGATCGCAATGCCAAAAGTGCAAATAATGCCAAAAATGTTACTCCAAGTGCTCCATACTCAATGGGAATAGCACTGAAGCTTTTTGGTTACAAGAAGATAATTACTGATTTTCCTCTGTCATCTACCCAAACACTGTTCTGTATCTGTATGTGATGCTAGTTAGACTGCACAAAAAAAGTAATAACCATGAGCAAGTCAATTTCGTAAATTCAATACTCGAAATGTGATTTGAACCAAGTAGCTCCCATCTAACTAGTAGGTTTGGGCAGGCCTAATCAAGGTCGGCCAAACACCTTCAAGAGAACCCTCTTATTAATCTCAAAGCAACTAAACGCTATATTAATTGTGCTAACCCCAGTATCAAACACACCAATACTTCAAAGTGGTGCCTTGGTGGCCTGTTTTGATCTTTCCTCTCCAAACCTTAATTCAATCTCTATGTAAGTAAATAATCTCATGTAAAGAACTATTGAATTCCATACCTTCAGGGATGCCAATCAATTACTATGACTTGCTTATGGAGAAATCCACGTGTAGGTAAGCTACACAAGCCACGAAAAAGAGGAAAAAGACAGATGCTAACATCAGCGGCTCAGCTAGCATGAAAAATGGCTTGAAGGTGTAGTAGACCTGAAAGCGACACAAGTTCAGAGGTTGGAGGCCAAGAAATATCACGCAATCAAATGGGTTGAAAATTGTATAACAAATATTAAACTATTCAAATCCATTCCTACACTTGACTTTGGTCTGACAATGATCATACACCTCATGCAAGAGAAAAGAAATGATGGTGGTGTTCTGGAAAATCTCTTTCTTAGTTTCCTTTTATGAAAAGGTGGCTTTTAGAGATCATCCTCCTAAAAAAATCACTTTTAGAATAGCCATTTCTAGTAAGAACTTGGTTGCTGAACCAACTCAGTCCATTAAATAGGAATCTCAATATTCTGCTTGAGGTCCCTGGCTACATGTCAACTTAATTTATTACTAAGTTACACATGAAATCCAAGGACGCACTTCAAAATGAATGTAATGACAGAAACTAGACCATAACAACAGGTTGAAAGTTCACCTCAAAAGGGGAGTTGTGCTCTGGAACTACATTTGTCTTTTCCAGAACGACGACCGTCCTTCCAACTATGTCAAGATACGAGTAACTAGTCTGCAGGATTTCAATTAAGTGACAAGTCAGTTGGATGAAGTCTATATAAAGAGAAAGAATGGTAAATTTGCTTGTGCACTATAAGTGTACAAGAAATAGTCAAACATAGAATTAGTATAGCCTGAAAGTTGCGGATAAATAATAGTTTCTCTGCAATGTGCAGAATTTTTTATCATGTAAATTTGTGTTGAGGACTAAAATACAACTATGAATTGAAAAACTGACCTCCAGATGTTGTTTCACGGGGAAAGGAACTTTAGCGGAAGGGTCTTGGGATCCTTCGGGAAGCACCACCTGAAAGAAAAACATGCTTAATCAACAGACAGCCACTTCATTGTGATAGCATATATCCAAAGTCGTAGAATTAAACTTACTTTTATGGTCAATTTATCCACAACCGTCTCCAAAAGGGGGCAACCAAGACTGAAGTTGAGGTAAGGCCTGCCATCGGGTGCCTCAAATAGGAAATCTTGCAATGGTAGACTGTATCCAATGACAAAAGTCGCTTTCCAACCTCCAAATAGTGGATATCGTGGTTCTATTTCTAGCTCTGACTGCAATAGGAACAAAAGCCATACAACATAAACTTAAATTGAATAAGAATACATCAAAACTTAAATTGAATAAGAATACATCAAACAGAATTTATGACATCATACTCATCTGACGCTCGCTATGTGGCATGTTTACTTCTTTGTATCTTTTAAAAACTAAACACATTTTAGACACTTTAGGGATACTCTGCATCTGCATCAGTTCAATCAGAATGCTTATATTGTCAAAGATAATCATAATGTCTTATTCTCATTTAAGAGACTTTAGGAATACTCTGCGTCTGCATCAGTCCAATCAGAATGCTTCTATTGTCAAAGATAATTGTAAGTGTCTTGTTCAATATGTAACTAAAATAATAATCGCCATTTTTACCATTCAGATAGCTAATTTGCTAACATGACATAATTGTCGACAAAACTTATGTAATATTTTTTCTAATTTTTTTGCATATTTTAACACAAGATCCAAGTTGTGTTATGCCTTTGTTGTCCCATGGTATTTGCATCATTTTTGTTTCCCTCTAAGCTGCATGAACACATCATTTATCTTAAACAAGTAACAGAAATAGCATTATAGACACACATTTGAGAGCTCATAAAGCAAGAGAAACTTGTAGGATTGCCAACATTTCACTATCATATCAAACCTATGCTATGAGGAGGAAGTAAAAACATGGGCCTATGAAGACCTATAACAAGATACCAGCTAACCTCCTCTACCTTTTGTTGCTTGACATGGAAGGACAAAACCTTTTTTTTTTTTGGGATCAGTAAAAGAAAAGAGAATCCTCAAGGGACCAAGGGGGTGCCAAACCCATACTAATACAAGCTATCATGTCCAAACAATTCATCAAGCTCAACTCATCTGATGTATCTCTCATATACAAGAAACAAAAAATTGTAACCATCTAGCCTAAAATCTATCAAAATTCGTGGCCAAATCTTCAAACAAGCACATTGTTATAGTGCCAATGGATAATAAATAATGCATGAATTGAAATATGTTAAAGCTAAAAAGGAAAAAAAAATGTGAAAAAGGCAAGGCATGAGGGTGAGTCTTGGAACAACAGTGGAATTGCTCCTTTGATGACCTCGAGGTTATGGGTTCGAGGCATGAAAACAGTCTCTTTGCAAAAATGCAAGGGAAAGATTACGTATATATACGTCCACCCTCCTCCTACCCCAGCACTAAACCGGGGAGTACTTTGTGCATGGGGGAGCCCCTTTTTTAGGCAAGGCATACAATAATATTTGTAGGAAAAGAAGAAATTTCCTTATGTGTACGTCTGCAGACATCCATTCCTTTCTCAATATCAGCTTCCAGTGTGCATTACCAATGGTAAAAGGTGACATTCCTTAAATATTTAAGGCATTTATTCCCCTGCCGTTGACAACATTAATTTAACACAATGTAGACTATTTTGAAGTATACATGCTTCATAATGGATGAACAAGATATTTAAGATTGGGTCAACCTCTGTCATGCACTTGAGAAGGGACCAATTGGTTTAATACCCCATATGTTGATATGTTAGCAAGAAAGCATTATCATACCTAAAGGCAACAAATAAATAAATAAAAGAACCTCACAATCATGTCATACAACCCATGAAAATTGCTACAACACAAAGTGATGCAGGTTATTAACCCAAATTCCAACACCGACCAAGCTTTTAAAGACCTTGGTGTTTATCTCTCTCCAACAAATTAAAAAAGCTAGCAAGACCAAAGCACTATGTCCCATACAAGATTGTATAACATAAAATTTATAGCTTGCAATATGCACTGGCAGTCCATGCAAGAAACATAATATAGAGACACACAAAAGAAGCACATATCATGTATGGGAGAGAACACTCTATGCTGAGCTTTAAGTGCATCTAAATGTGTCAATATTAAGTTGGAATTAAATCTTCCTAAGAAGCATTCAACTTTGAAGTGTGGACTTTTCAATAAACAATATTAATGTTGTTTCTTCAGGAAAAGTACAAGATAATTACTATACCTTCCAAGAATCAGAGCGAAGATGCGATGATTAAATATTCCCTATTTCATCCCGGTAGTAGACAGAGTGAACCCTTGGGGGTAGTAAAGCCAGAAGATGTTTGAAAGAAGAAATCCCGCTGATAGTTGGCCTGGATTGATATTCAACCCTACAAAAAAGAAAGGTTCAAAAATAAAATGCAAGTTCATTAACCAACACAACAAATAAAAATATAAAGACACATAAGTACAGCTAAAAGTTGTCTCAAACATAAAATGGCCCTCACATGTGGTCCATGGTCCTATTTGTTTCACGAAGCTAAAATCTTAAAGACAAACTTCCTTCTACAAACAGTCCAGAATTTTGAAAATTTTCAAAGTCAATGTATCAGATGAAAAAATGACCTCAAGAAGTTCACCATGCTACAAGTTACTCTAAGAATTTGGCTAGGAACTACCAGGTTTGCTCCAGAAACACAATGTTCTATCAGAGTCTAAGACAAAATAATCCAAGAACAAATGATAGGAATAACTATATGTATCTAACAGAGTAAAGAACAAACTAACTCCATGAGTAAGAAGCAGAGAGGAACACATATAAGAAACATAACTAAAAAGATCTTTAGCCAACCATACATTGCTGTAGTGCAACTATATATCAAACAAACTTTTACCAGAGCTATAACCAAGATGGCAATATTACTTCCCTTCCAATTAGCTTTGCATTGTGAAGGAAGCAGAACAATTTTATTTGAATTTGTTCCCTCCTTTCTTATGCTAGTTGGGGGACAGGGTGCAATTTAGGGGATCTCCTGATCCTTCTCGCTTTCTCCACACACACTGAGATTTATTTTCTCACAATACAAGAGGATCTGCACGGTTGTACTCATAAAGTGCCATCAACTTAACATTGTATTTTCACTTTCCCTCATTTTATTCTGAAGTCAGTGTCACGTGGAGGAATTTAGAAGTTAACCAAGCCTTGGAACAATGAATTTTGAATTAGTGGCAGCCTAGGTGCTCAGGCCTCTTTCCCTCTTCTCATTACCCTACAATATGCCTATCAAAAAGGGGAGAAAGGAGAGCAGGAAAAAAAACCCATCTGCAATTTTGAAAGCTGAAAAGCCAACAGCCAAATCCTTGATTGTATTGATAAGATGTCGTATTTAAAACTGAATTTGTTCTGTTGATATTAACATCCTTGCTGAAAGAGAGAATACTATCCAAAACTAACATATTTCTACGGGTGTTTTTTTTTTTGGTTGCTGCACATCTTTCTTCATGGATTAGATTAGCACTAATGTGAGGTTTCTAACCTCTGAACACAATGCAATACAGTGAAAAGCTCATAACATGAACAACATTAAAATGTTCAAACAAAAAACAAATTGAAATAACTAGGAAACATGCAATAACTCCTGGCAATAAATATTAAAATAACAGAATAAGTATGGCATACAAATTCCAACCTTGAGAAAACACCTTTGTGTCTAGCCCCAGCATGGGCCAGTTTGTAGTGGTCAGTGATCTGAAGGCTACCCCAATGGGAAACTTCTACCTCACGGACAAGCTCCTCAACAACAGCTAATGGGTTGTTATTCTCAAAATGAATAGTTATGGGAGAGAATGAGTATGGAGCACGATCAACATATGGCCCATACTTGAGTTCTGTCCCTGCTCGGCTAGTGGGATCCACTCTTGAGAAAGATTCCACCCTGGTATTTGGTGTCTTAATAAAAGTTGTCTGCTGCTTAATAAAATAAGGTGATAAAATAATTGCACTATCATGGTAATAAACCAGCTGAGACTCTGATTGACTTATTTCGACTGGAAAAGGTTCTAAAGAATGGGTTAGTTTAAGAAGCACTTCGTAGGTTGCAGTTTAACCAGCATTCAGTGGATTCTTTAAAGAGATAGACGTGAATTTAGCTCTATTTGGTGCATCCGGTAGCTCTGTTGGGCTT